>OY796664.1:24745192-25154590 GCA_963680705.1 Rhagium mordax
GCTACCGGTTTCGGAACCTTACTTAAATAAAGGTTCCGAAACCGGTAGCTTGTTAAAAGGAGTTGTGAGATTTAAGACTATTATTTTACACCTTCCCTTCTTATTATTTTTATCTTTAATTTTGTTTTTTAGAGCTGTGTATTCGTTATATTTATATTCTTTTTCTCAGCATGGTAATTTTTATTCAGGGACATTTTCTGTTTATCAAGGAATGTTACGCGAATATTTATTATTATTTTTACATTGAATACCTTTAAATTTATTAATTTTAAAGGGTGAATATTTGGTGTTATGAATTTAATCTAAGTAGTTTATAAAAAATATTGATTTGTGATTTCAAAGATATAGTTTTCTATTTTAGATAATTCCACAGGATCCACAGCTATTACAATGTTAATATTTTCTTGTTATTTATTTTACGAACAACTTTTGAGTTTAAAGTTGTTCGTAAAATAAATAACAAGAAAAATATTAACATTGTAATAGCTGTGGATCCTTTCACAAGGAGCGATATTATTTCGAAAAATTATCTCTACGTTGGCTGGAAAAAGTGCGCGGTTAAAGACTCTTTTCATATAAAAAGGTGTTACAAATGTGCAGCTTATGGACATTTGGCCAGTGATTGTAAAAGCGGAATTCCTGTATGTTCTATTTGTGCTGAAGGACATGATAGTAAAATATGTACCTCCAGTGAAAAGAAATGTGCAAATTGTGTTCGTCTAAATAAACTAAAAAATCAAAACGTTAATTATAATCATGAAGCTACGTGTAAGAGCTGTCCTTGTTATATCAAAATCATCCAAGACATAAAAATGAAAACTTTAAATGAAACTGAAACGAATTTTTTTCGTGACTAAAATCACTCAACATGAAAATAACGTATCAATCTGTCACCTTAACATTCGTTCTCTTAAGAACAAATTTTTTGAACTCAAGAACTTTATTTTATCAAATAATTTTCAAATCATTGCTATTAGTGAAACATGGCTTTCCTCTGACGACCCTGATGATGCCTATGAAATTGAAGGCTATAAGCTAGTCCGAAAAGACAGACCTACACGTAGAGGTGGTGTCGCTATCTACTTGTGTAACAAAATAAAGTTTACCGTACTTGATCTGTTAGTCCAGTCAAACTGTGAATATTTAATGCTTAAAGTAAATCTCTTAAATAAACCATTAGGTATCTCCGTACTTTATAGACCCCCCAATAGTCATTATACAGATATAGATATACTGAGAACTATTTTTAGTCATCTTATGGAAAACAACCTCACTAACTTTGTAATATTGGGTGATATAAATATAAATATGAAATTAGATAATATTTACTCAGAGTATGTGAATAATATTCTATATGAATTTTCTTCGAAACAAATAATCCAGTCGTGCACAAGAGTTACAGATAATACCGAGTCATTAATTGATGTAATAATAGTAAATAATGATTTGGATATTCTTGAAAGTGATGTGCTAGACTTATCTGACCATAATGTAATTGCCTGTAAATTAAACCTAAATTATATAAACTCAAATCTCATAAATAAATTTCGCACTTTCAAAAATTTTAACGTAAACTCTTTTCAAAGCGACTTAAATATGATTGACTGGAATGTTTTGTACAGCATGGATAGCGTGAATGATAAGGTTGACTACTTCAATAAAAACTTAGTAGACATATTTGATAAACACGCGCCATTTATTACACAGATTAAATTTAACAAAAAACGAAATATGCCTTGGTTTACACAAAATTTAAAACACATGAAAAACATGAAAATAAATGCTTGGAATAGATATAAAAAAAGTCAGTTGGTATCCCACCGTCAATATTACTGCCAACTTAGAAACTATTATACAAGTGCAATCAAAAATGAAAAAAAGGCTTATTTTAATATTAAATTAAACGAATGTAAATCTGATTCAAAAAAACTTTGGAACACACTACAAAATCAAGGTGTTATATACAAACCACCAGTTATTGATTTACCAGATAATTTCAATAACCCTGATTTAATTAATAACCATTTTGTGGACACTATCCCGCCTCCAAAAATTGATAACAATTATCTTAATAATTTTAACAACTCATTACTTTTTCAATCATGTTCCTTCGAATATACACCAGTTCAGCCTGAAATTATTTCAAAATTAATAATTAAACAGAAACCCAGCACGATGGGACCAGATGGTATTTCTGGAAAAATGTTGCAGTTAAGCCTGCCGGCCATAGAAAAGCCACTTACGCATATAATAAATATTTCATTTGAGCAGGGAAAGATTGCATCTTCTTGGAAAACCTCTATTGTAAAACCAATACCTAAAAAAACAAATCCTGAAACCTTGAACGATCTAAGGCCAATAAGTTTGCTTTCCGTACCGTTGAAAATAGCAGAAACTGTGCTACATGGACAGCTAGTTGCCTATGCAATAGAAAATGACATTTTGCCACATAATCAATCGGGTTTCCGAAAAAAACATAGTACCACCACGGCCTTGACAACAGTCATAGATGATTATTCTTCGAGGTATAGATCAATCAAAATACACATCACTGATATTACTAGATATGTCTAAGGCATTCGATTCTATCAGTATTGATGTCTTAATAAATAAATTAAAATTTATAGGGCTTTCCAATAGTACCTTAGCTTGGATGGATTCCTATCTGAAAAATCGTCAACAAATTGTTTGCATAAACGGCCCAAATGGTCAGATATACTCACCACCTAAAACCTTAATTTCGGGAGTGCCGCAAGGTTCTGTTCTTGGGCCACTTCTTTTTAGTATTTCTACTTTTGACTTGCAACACGTGCCATTATACTGTAGTATGCAACTGTATGCAGATGATGTTCAGGTATATTATAGCTTTTTATTTGAAAATCATATGGATGCCCAAAACAAAATAAACTTTGACCTATCGCAAATTAATGATTGGTGTAAGCAAAATTCATTAAAATTAAATGCAAACAAATGCAAACATATCCTTTTTTATAAACAAGACTTGCATCTAACGATAAGTTTGAATTGTTCAAATTTAGAGACTGTCAACTCCGTAAAAAATTTAGGCTTAATAATAGATAACAGACTGAAGTTTACCGAACAAGTAAAAAATAGTCTAAGAAATGGTTATTATAGGTTAAAACATCTTTTTTGATTTAAATCAGATTTAGATTCTAAAACAAAAAATATGTTAACGGAATCATTAGTTCTTTCAAATCTAAATTATTGTGACACAATAATTGGACCATGCTTAACAGCAGAAGAGAAGAACAAGTTACAAAAACTGCAAAATCTTTGCATGAAATTCATTACAAATATTCCCCCGTTTGCACATGTAACACCATATATTCGGCAACTTGATCTTTTAAAAATGCAAGAACGGAGACTCGTCCACTTTTCTTGTTTACTATATAATATTTTAAAATTCAAGCTACCTGTTTATTTAAATAATAAATTAGTAAGACGCAATGAAATCCATGAGCGGGCTCTCAGGCATGTTTCAAGCACATTAGAATTACCACAACACCGTACCGCTGCTTTCTGCTCTATAGCTTCTCCTATTTAGCACCCCATGTATATAATAACCTTCCAGTTGATCTCTTTCAAACGTCTCATATCATGTTTAAAAAAAAATATACAAGATCATATTAAAAGTAATAATGCCAGAATTAATTTAAACTTCTTTTAACTATTTTTTAACTTCACATGACGTTATATTCAGGTCATTATTTTTAGGTAAATGTAGATAAATAGAGTGTTTTCATTACTATTATATTTTCTTATTGAATTTTTTTTATTATACTTTTTTATTACACTTTTTATTACATTTGTCACTACATGTATTTTTTTATAAGTATTTTTAAGTTGTTAGGGTTAGGTTTTTATATCAGTTTTACTGTACCTAATACCTTTTGTGCTTTAATTGTATGTTTTTATACTCTATAATCATGTATAATTTTTGAGCATAATAAACAAATTCTATTCTATTCTATTCTATTCTATAATTATTCTATTTGTAAATTTATTTTAATTTATTTTTATTAATTTTTTTATCACTTTTTTTCTCTTAGGCTACATTTTTTAATCCAAAATTTTAATTTAATTATTGAATTAAATTTATTAACATTACATTCTTTATCTGTAATTATAACTATCTTATTAGATTGAATGTCGTTATTATTTATAAGATTTGTTTTATTTATTTCTTCTATAGTAATTTATTATAGTCAAGAATATGTTTGTTGAAAATTTAAATCGATTTATTTATTTGGTGGTTATATTTGTTTTATCAATAATATTATTAATTATTAGACCTAACTTAATTTCAATTTTATTAGGCTGAGATGGATTAGGTTTAGTTTCTTATTGTTTAGTAATTTATTACCAAAATGTTAAATCTTTTAATGCTGGGATATTAACAACATTATCTAATCGTATTGGAGATGTTGTTTTACTTATATCTATTGCTTGAATAATAAATTATGGAAGAAGAAATTTTATTTTTTATTTGGATTTAATAAAAGAAGATTTTTCTATAAAATTAATTTTATATATGGTAGTTTTAGCTACTATAACTAAAAGAGCTCAAATTCCTTTTTCTTCTTGATTACCTGCTGCTATAGCAGCTCCAACTCCAGTTTCTTCTTTAGTTCATTCTTCAACTTTAGTTACAGCTGGGGTTTATTTAGTAATTCGTTTTAATTTTTGTTTTTCTTCAAATTTAATATTAATTTTATTATTAATTTCAAGTTTAACTATATTTATATCAGGTTTAGGGGCTAATTTTGAATTTGATTTTAAAAAAATTATTGCTTTATCAACATTAAGTCAATTAGGTTTAATAATAAGGATTTTAGCTTTAGAAGAGTATAAATTAGCTTTTTTTCATTTATTAACTCATGCTTTATTTAAAGCTTTATTATTTATATGTGCAGGAAATATTATTCATAATTTAAATAATTGTCAAGATATTCGTTTCATAGGAAAATTAAATAAGCATATACCATTGACTTGCACTTTTTTTTAATATCAGAAAATTTTCTTTATGTGGGTTACCTTTTTTATCTGGATTTTATGAATTTAGTTCTGTCCATGTTGGGTCAAATTATTATTATAATTTCATTCAACACTTATGAGTTGAAATTAAGGGTTTCCCAAAATAAGTGTAATATATTAACTCAGTTGGGCTTGGTAAGGTGACGCTATGAAGTGGCTTTACAAGTACTGGAAAATATATGATTAAGTAAATATTAAATAGGGTTACCCCTCTCCTCTAGCAAAATGTATATAAATTGTTCTACGCGCAGTCACGTGAAATACGCACTTCTAAATACAATAGGAAGCCTGGGCTTCTGAGAGCCGGTGATATGTACCAGGCTTGGTATAGGTTGTTGGGTACGTATATGAGGTTGAAGTATTTGCATGAGCGTGTAAACGATGTTTGACAGTCGCACGTCTGATATAACACAAACCACAGCTGTAGCAAAAAGTAATTCCTCAATTTAATTTCCCGTTTTTTTTTGTCAAAAATCAACACTCTTGATATACTAACTGTGTAAGGTAGGCTGAACGTTAAATGAATACAGCGACGTTCATTTGTGCAAATTTGCATGCACAAATCAGTTGCGCAAATTGCATGAGCATCTAAACAGATGTACAACGACTCAGTACATTTGTGCAAATTTGCATACACAAGCCAACTTGCACAATTTGTATGACTGTCTAAAAGCGCCTTAACCTTGGAACAACGAATTTACTTGATCAAATGCTATGGAATCGGAAATGTTTCTTATAAATACGCTATTGAAGTTTTCAATGAGAAGTATCCAGATGTTACAGTGATTCACAGTATGTAAATTAATTTATAAATTTGATACCACCGGGGAAGCAAAAATGTGAAAAAAAAACAAAAACAATTAAATGAAGATGACGCTGCTACCGGTGTAGTTTTAGACTGTAGATTGTAGAACACCCAAGATGGTCGTTAAATTTAGGTATTAGCAAATCTCATATTCAGAGGATAGCTTAGGCTAGACTCCGCCTGAAATAAAGTCATTTTATTATTATTATTATTATTATTATTATTATTTCGTGCATTCGAACCTAAATTAATTCACAAACTTCAAGTTGGAGATGATGCTCGTCGTTTGGACTTTTGCTTAACGGGGTGAGAAAATTTTAGCAGTTAGATCATTTTATCGAACATTTTATTCGTGGACGAATCTACTTTTAAGACTAATGGGCCATGGGATAGTTTCCTCTCAAAATTGTAGGTACTGGAAAATTTAAAACGTAGAAGAATAATTTTCCAACAAGACGGATGTCCAGCACATTCTACAATTCGAGTTCGAGTATTTCGGCCGCAACTATTTCGAAGACGACGTAGATTTATTAAAGCAAAAAATTGTAGAAGCTCTTACAACCATAAATGATGAAGTGACCTCTAATGCATACGAAGAATTTAAAGAAAGATTAGAGAAATGTGTACTTTTTGGAGTTCTACAATGTCTACATGTAGAATAGTTCTCAACTTATTTAAATTAAATGTAATTTTTTTGAAATTAAGTATTTTAAATAATTGGAAACACTTTGCTAAATAAAATGTTCAATAAAGATGTAAAAAAGCAATTCACTTAAAAGTCCATAAATTTTCAAATTTTTAGAATACCCTGTATAATTTATCTTAAGTTTGACGACTGCTTATGACTTCCTATGGCAAGGAAAACTTTTTATAAAGAATAACTTTTAGTAAATATAAGAGAGTTTACAAGAGTGCGGTACCTCATCCGGAATATACAGGAAGTCCCATTAGAATGGGTCATTCGCGATGCCATACTTTTGACTCGTCCTGTATGAAATACAAATTATTGCTTCCGGTAACATCAAAAAATTATATTTTATTCCTAATAGATTTTTGTAATATTTTGTGGTTTGAGCAGAAAAAAATCGATTTTTAAAAATTACTCTATTTTATTTGTGTCTCGCCCTGTATACAAACACATATTTGTCACAATATATTATTTGAAGTTAAAGAAATAGCATTCATGCAAAAAATTGCAATCGAATCCTTAAATTGCTATACATAATATCGGGTGGTCCAAAAATAACCGGAATTTTCATTTTATCCCATAACTTCTTTATTTTTTCATCGATTTTCAACCTGTTGGGCTCGTTTGACAGCTAAAGCCTCCAGATAAATGATTCTCTGTCAGACACTGATATAATGATCATAAATGTCAAGGCTGGCGTATTTAAACTTGAGCAATTTTTAATAACTGATGGAATTTTGTTGAAATGCCGTATTTACAAACGGTTTGCTTTATGATCATGGCTGGTCTTCTGGCAATATTTTGGTGGGCAGTTTTTAAAAATCGGTCAAGGAACTACGGAGCTGCTCCAATAAATGTAGAGACGTGTTGTAAACGTCTCGTCAGCCATAGTAAAAATCGAAATTTTCATTTTCCTTTATAACTTTTTGATTCCTTTACCGATTTTAATTTTTTTCGGGTCACTTAAAATCCAAAGCCTTTCACTACAATCATAAATGTCAGAAATTGACATGAATTATAAATCCAATATGGCAGAAGTGGTCAAATTTACCTAATATTTAAGCCGTAAGAATTTTTTAAAATGACAAATTAAATGACTTTCTTTTAACTTGAAGCCTATTCTAAGAACATTGTGACGCAGAACACGAAAACCGGTTAAGAACTTATAAAGGTGTATAACGTAGTCATGTACACTGTACACCACAACAACAGTATCAAATTAATTCTTAACAGAGTTACCTATGCAGTTATCGTCATGGTTACAAAACAAATGAACATTGATTTATAACTGTTATTTCAGTCAGCTGTTTTTAAAAAGTGTCTTGTGGTACCTAGTTTTGTTATAATGGCGCTGTCAAATGAAGACAAGATTTTCATTAAGTATCTGTGGGAATTTGTAGAGGTTTTAAAACCAGCATAATTTTTATTGAACATGGAATACGGCTTAATTTTCAACAGTATTGCGAAGTTGTTCTGAGTCAAATGTTACCTTAAATTAGTGATTTCATACTCATGCAAATTAGTCGGTCTTGGTAACTACAATGAAATTTTAGGATGGACACTTGGATTTTTAAGAGAACATGCAGCAAATTTTATTGAACAAGAACACTGGCCTCCTAATAGTCCAGATCTTAATCCCCGTGACAATTACTTTTACATTTACAAGAACGGTTGTATAAGAATGGTCGTCATTTCAATAATTTAGGCGAATTGCGACAAAGAATTTTAGACTGTCCAGCAAATTATTAAATAAGCAATAGACGGTTGGCACAGGCAGGTTCAGCTCGTTGTGAATGCTAATGGAGGTCATGTTCCATTATTTAAGTATTAATTTTGACAATAAGTTATTGTTATTTAGTTAAATGATTCGTAATTAAATTATGTTTCTGGTTCAGCCCGTTATTTAATTAGATTTCATTTATTATTCATATCTTCGTAAGTCCTTAACCGATTTTCGTGATCTATAATACGTTCCAATGTTCTTAGAAGACAAGGCCTCAAGATGAAAGAAAGCCTAAATTCGCCATTTTAAAAAAATTCTAGAGGCTTTTAAATATTAGGTTAATTTGATTACTTCCGCCATATTGGATTTATGATTCATGTCAATTTCCGAGATTTAATATTGTACTGGAAGGCTTTGGGTTTTAAATGACCCAAAAAAAATTAAAATCGGCAAAGAATCAAAAAAATTATAAAGGATAATAAAAAATTCCGGTTTTTACCATTGCTGCCGAAATGTTTACAACACGCTTCTACATTTTCTGGTACAGTTCCGTAGTTCCTTGACCGATTTTTAAAAACTACCCACCAAAATATTGGCAGAAGACCAGTCATGACAAACCGTTTGTAAATGCGGCTTTTCAACAAAATTCCAGCAGTTACTAAAAATTGCTCAAGTTTAAATACGTCTGCCTTGACACTTATGGTGATAATATCAGTTTTTGATAGAGAATCAAATAGCTGGAAAATTTATCTGTCAAACGAATCCAAAAAGTTGAAAATCGGTGAAAAAATAAAGAAGTTATACGATTAAATGAAAATTCCGGTTTTTTTTGGATCATATTTTATAAAAATAACCACTTTATATCTTTAACACCCTGTACCTTAAAAACTAGTCACAGGATTGAGTTGGGACCTTGACAGTTCTGATCAGGAAATTAAAATCTACAACATACTAACACTAACATTTTAGCAAAAATTCACCTAGAGCCATTTTTGCCTATATGTATTTTGTGCGGGCCCTTTAGTTTTCTCCATGTTGAGGAAAAATTATTATTATATTATAATAATTTTGTTGAACAGCTACGAATCTTTCAAAACGTTAATTATTGTAATAAAATACTTGAGAACATGAAAATAAAGGCAACGTTGCTGGGCTTCTCAAAATGCGTAAACTGTATTAACTATATACAGTCGGGCTTAGTAAGGTGGTGATGTGAAGTGGCTTGAGGGGGCTTGGGAAGAACTGGGAAATATATATTTAAGTAAATATTAAATAAGGTTACCCCTCTCCTGTTGCTAAATGTATATAAATTGTCCTGTGCGCAGACGCGTGAAATACACACTTCTAACTGCAATAGGAAGCCTGGGCTTCTGAGAGCCTGTGATATGTACCGGGCTTGGTATAGGTAGTTGGGTACGTATATATATATATATATATATATATATATATATATATATATATATATATATATGTATATATATATATATATATATATACATATATATATATATATATATATATATATATATATATATATATATATATATATATATATATATATATATATATATATATATATACAGGGTGTTCCAGTTTTTTGTGGCAGGACTTTAACAGTCGATAGACAATTGAAAATTATTAAAATAAGTTCCTATAAACATAGGTTGAAAAATGCTTAGTTTTCGAGAAAAGTATCGAATCCAAACTTGCCAATTCTTTACATATAATTTAGAGGCCTATTTTAGATATATATATATATATATATATATATATATATATATATATATATATATATATATATATATATATATATATATATTTGCCTGGCATACCTACACACCTCCGAAATGATATCTGACTGTTGTTTACGCCTCCGAAATCGGAGGCGAGAACGAAAATTCGGAGGCACTTACGTTTCCCTATTAAAAATTTCACAGAATGTATGTGATGTCATCATGAGTGCTCTGACAAAATTTTTGGTGGAGGCCTATACGACCTATACACACATACAGTTATACAGATTAGTTCAGCAAAATTCCGCTTCCTAGCGGTAGAGTAGAGGCATATAATTTTATGTTTACGGGTAAGTCGAATAGGCCTCCGCATAGTCAACCGTACGTACACAACTCCGTATAACTGGCGACGTCGCACATCGTTTAGAGGAGGCGCAAACGTTGCTCTCTTATATACTATCTCAAAGATGAGTATCTTTAAATGATTGCGCCGAAAATGTTCTAGTTTGCCTCCACAAACAGAAATACATTGAAAAGTGAAGTCTATAAATTCCTAAACGGGATAAGCAATTATACACTATTCAGGTTTCAGGTCCTCCTCAATACTATTTTTCAGATCTTTCAGGTTTGCATGTATAAAAAATTGTGGTAAGATCATAGGATATTATCTTTCTCATGGAATTTGTGTTTACATAAATGCTAAAAAGTATAAGGCTCAAATCTATACAGGATGTTTCGTTTGAAACTATACCCTCATGTTTTTTACAAGCTTTTATTTAACTTGCAATGTTTGTACGTTAGTTTGTTTTTTTGTTAGTTTGTTTGTTTAGGTCAAATCTTGCAACTGAATTTTAAAATTGTCATCCCCAACCGATTGAGCTGAAATTTTGCATACACGTTTAGTTTGGATGACAATTGCATGTTTAGCTAAGTGACGTCATTCTAAATCCAATATGGTGGACTCCCAAAGATGGCGGACTAGTTATTTCTTATGCACCCCCATGATATGGGTAATCAATTAAAAGGGTTTGCTGAGAAGAATAGGAAAAATAAAATGACGTCACATTAAATTCAATATGGCGGACTAGTTATTTTTTATGCACCCCCATAATATGGGTATCAATTTAAAGGGTTTGCTGAGAAGAATGGGTAAAATAAAATGACTTCACACTAAATTCAATATGGCGGACGCCCCAAGATGGCGGACAAAATTTTCTTATCTACCATCATAAAATGGATATCAAATGAAAGGGTTTGCTGAGAAGTATACGAAAAGAATACGAAAAAAACTAAAAAATAAATTAATAGTAAAAAAACATTTTTATGAACAAGCTTTTATTTAAATGCTCTAAAAAAGGAGAAAATAAACTTTAAATTAAATCAAATCCATCAATTTATTACATTATACAATTTACATGATATAAAAGTTGTCGCGAGATTTTCCTGGGTAAATAAACAAGAATACAATATTAAACTCTCGCGACAAGCTTTTATATCATATATATTGTATAATGTAGTAAATTGATGGGTTTGATTTAATTTAAAGTTTATTTTCTTCTTTTTAGAGCATTTAAATAAAAGCTTGTTATTAAAAATGTTTTTTTCTATTAATTTTTTATTAATTAGTATTCAATAAAATTTTTCAAAAACTAGTTCTATGTAGTATGTCATTACTTTTTTTATATTAATAGATATACGAGGTGCATAGAAAATTTTAATTTTTTTAATTGGAACACCTGTACTTTTTTATATATTTATATCTACATCGCGTCTTTCTTATTACGATGGTATATAACACTTGTATATTTATTTCAAAATTGACGTAAATATTTCCAACAAAATATCTTACCGTTTCTCTAAAAACGAAGTTTGCAATGGAAGATTCAGAAAAAATTTGCTTTAATATATTTTTTAATGTATGCCCATTTTGTGTTATAAATAATAATAATTATTTCTTTATATTTATTTAATTATAATAATTATAGTTTCCTTTTTTGACATCAATTTTCATTACTTCTCAGATTTATGCTATAAACATTTTTAAATATATAAGTGTTATATGCCATCGTAATCAGAAGAACTCGACGAATTCAAACATATAAAACATATACAGGATATCCGTTTAAAAAATTATAATTTTTCTAGTTACCTCGTTTATCTTTTCAGCCAAAGAAATTTTAGTCAATAAATATTTACAGAAATAAGTGGGAGTATAATTTTAAGGGAAACACCCTGTACTTTGGGGCACCCTATCGTATACTTAATTCAATACAAAATCCGTTGCACGTCACCACCGACCAAGAATTATAAACGAAAAGTATAGCCTACATCGGCATATATTTTGACCTTAAGGTCAACTGTTGGGACGTCACCATGGTTGACTTGCCAACTGTTGACCTTAGGGCCAAAACATATGCCAATATAGGCTGTGCTCTTCATTTATTGCTCTTCATTTATAATTCTTGGTGGGTGATGACGTGCAACGGATTTTGTTTTGTATTAAGTATACAGGGTGTCCCAGATTTAAACGGACATAGTGAAATGGGAGATAGAGCACACTTTGCTGAGTTCAAAATACCGCCACACTTACCCTTTAAAGTGAATGGTTTTCGAGATACGGGGTGTTTTATGGTTCTTGGCCAATTATTTATACCGCCATATTTTCGGAATGGCCGCACATATCGGGAAAAAATTTGGTGCAAATATTACACTCTTTTAGTTCAATTAAAAACATAATTTATTTTTGAAAAATTCCAGGGCCGGATTCGTTTTTTTTTAACGTTGCTATCAGTGCTTCGAACAACACCCTGTATATCATTTATTGGAAAATGTTAGTAAACATTGAAAAAGAAAAAGTGTATAAAATAATGTCATAATATTTGATGGCACACTTACTGTTATGTTTTAATAAATTTTTGAAATTGTCGTTTGACCAAATATTAAATTCTACAAATAAAGTAGTCAGCAAACTATAGTTTGCTAATTTCACTGAAATAGCCTACAATAGACCTTATTATTTGTGTTTCTGTACATAAACCGTATTTAAGCTTTTTTCAGCTTAAATTTCCATTCAAAATAACACAATCCATTTCACTCATAGAAAAAATTAAAATTAGCTATAAGTAGGCTTGTACTAATATGTACGATTAAAATTAGTTACGTTAATACATTTTTGACGTTTAAGGAACAATAATTTTTTTTAAAAAACAACAAACTTTACATTAGGTACGCGTATCTTAAATTTTGAGTTAGATGTTTTATTAACTACTATAAAAAATAAATGTAGGCGTTTGTCTAATATGTCACTAAATGAAAAACTGGTGTTTTCCCAACGCAGATTTAATATTAATATGTGGTGTGGAATTTATAATAACCATTTAATAGGGCCTCACATTTTTGAAGGAAGGTTAACTGGTGAAGTTTATTTCTTTTATTTTCTATGAGATATTTTGCCCGATTTATTGAGAGAGATTGATACCAAGAATATGTGGTTTCAGCATGATGGTGCTGGTCCTCATTTTGCTTTAGTGGTCAGAGATCATCTCAATCTGCTTACCCCAACAGATGGATTGGTCGAGAAGGTACAGTAAACTGACCACCGAGATCTCCTGGTCTTACACCTCTAGACTACTTTCTATGGGGTCATCTTAAAGTCAGAGGTGTACAATGAAGAATTCGACACACTGGAACGGTTATTAGAAATTTTTTTTAATGTATGTGATGGTATTAAAAATAACCCGCAAATGATTAATAATCAGTAAGAAACATATTAAAACGTTACCAAGCATGCATTAACATTGGAGGCGTTCATTTTGAGAATCTATTGTAATTTTAATTAATTTTATTACCTATTTTTCTTCTTCTTTTCTTTTTCTAATATTACTTAATAAATTATTTGTTTGTGTGTATTTCTGCCCTTATGTTATAAAATTCATTGTTTTAATATTATTTTCTAAAGGTTTTTAGTTACTGATTTTAATAGTACATATTAGTATAAGCCTACTTATAGCTAATTTAAATTTTTTCTATGAGTGAAATGGATTGTGTTATTTTGAATGGAAATTTAAGCTCAAAAAAGCTTAAATACGGTTCATGTACAGAAAAACAAATAATAAGGTCTATTGTAGGCTATTTCAGTGAAATTAGCAATATAATGACTATAAGTTTGCTGACTACTTTATTTGTAGATTTTAATATTTGGTCAAATGACAATTTCAAAAATTTATTAAAACATAACAGTACGTGTGCCATCAAATATTATGACATTATTTTATACACTGATCCATTGACTTTTTCAATGTTTACTAACAGTTTCCAATAAATGATATACAGGGTGTTGTTCGAAGCACATTAAAATAAACGAGTCCAGTCCTGGAATTTTTCAAAAATAAATTATACTTTTAATTGAACTAAAAGAGTATAATATTTGTACCAAATTTTATCCCGATATGTGCGACCATTTCGAAAATATGGCGGTATGAATAATTGGCCAAGAACCATAAAACACCCCGTATCTCGAAAACCATTCACTTTCAAAGGTAAGTGTGGGGGTGTTTTGAACTCAGCAAAGTGTGCTTTATCTCCCATTTCACTGTGTCCGTTTAAATCTGGGACACCCGTATACTATATAGGTAATTCATGGTTCACTAAGTGTTTGGCCTATTTTCCAGGTAACTTTTGACTAACTTCAGCCGCTGAGATCAATCTGATTTATGTTTTTAAGAAGTTGAGAATATGACACAATGCCAAGGGCCTTCATTAGGTCTAAGAAGATACTTATAGCGAGAGCTTCAATTTGTCAAAACAGCTGTCTAACTTAATGGTAAATTTTTATTGCGCCACTTATTGACTTTTTTCGTAAAATCCATACTGAGATTCTGTTATTAGGAGGAATGCTCATATGGCGAATTATTTGCCTGGGAACAATATTTGAAAATAAAATAATTCACGTCGGTTGTACGAAAAAAATGCAAGGGCCCTTTTTTGTTGAAAATTTCGTCCCAATAAGATGCATATAATAAGATTTGTCTTAAATACATTTTAAGACCTTTAAAAGGAATATTGACGATACAAAACATGTACAAAATCGGGAAAACGCGCCCCGTTCTAGAGACTACAATTTTTTAAATATCTGATTAATTTTTTTTTAAACTGAAGAGTAAAAATACTAAAAAGTGACCAATGGTTTTTTGAAAATTTTATCTAGAAGTACAAGTAAATAATGTTTTAAAAACCATTAATGTAAGTGATTACAAAATATATTATTTATTATGGGATTTAAAAAACCATTGGCCACTTTAGAGTATTTTTACTCCTCTTTACTTTAAAGAAGATATTGATCAGGTATTTAAAAAATTGTAGTCTCTAGAGCGTAGCGAGTTTTCCTGATTTTGTACATGTTTTATATCGTCAACATTCCTTTTGAAGGTCTTAAAATTTATTTAAGACAAATCTTATTATATGCATCTTATTGGGGACGAAATTTGCAACAAAAAAGGGCCCTTGCATTTTTTCGCAAGACCGACGTTATTTAATTTCCAAATATTGTTTACAGGGCAAATAATTCGAGATATTAGGGGAATACGTGCAAACATTCCTCTTAACTCGCATTTTTTATATGACGTCACTCTAGTTTTTATAATTTTTTCTAATATTTTTATAGAAAAAATTATAAAAACTAGAGATACGTCATATAAAAAATACAAGTTAATAAGAGAATCTCAGTACGGATTTCAAGAAAAAAGTCAGTAATCTTTATAAAAATAAAGATTTGAAATTGATCTCTAATTTTCTACATTAAGCTCATTTCCACTTTTAAAAATCGGTGTAACAACGGTGTCTAAAAGGCTCTGGATATAGTCCAGTTTCAAAAATAGTGTTGTGGATGCAAATGAGAGGTTTTGCTTATATATGGTTCTAAATCTTTTAATAATTTGGCTGATCTTTTTTTGGTGCCTTTTTGTTTTTTAAGTTTTCATTATATATTTTTTTTAATTTCAGGTTAATTTGTGATAGTCAAAAAGAAGTTGTGTAGTATATTAGAATTTATGTATATTAGAATTTATAGGAGTAGTTATGCATTTTAATTTTACCGGCTAAAGATTTTCCTACAACTATGTAATAGCTATTAAATTCATTACTTATATTTTTTATATTTGTAACATTTTGTTTGTTTCTTTAATAAAATTTCTCTAATATAAATACACCACATGTAATTACGACCCCCTTTATCCCAGAAGGCTCTCGAAGTGCCTTGTGCGGATGGGGCTACACATTTAAAGACAAGCGACACACATCCAATATCCGTGTATAATGGAAAAATCCCTCTCACAGTATTTTCCATTGCCACGACCGGGAATCGAACCCGGGACTTTTGGGTGAGAGACTGGTACGCTACCATCTCGACCGTCAGTCAATAATACTAAAATGTTGTTTTTTATTATAAATATGAAAGTCACAGAATCAACCAGTAAATATGTGGATTTGACCTACTCTAGTCATACTAAACTAAAAACACACAAAATGTATATTAATGAACAATCAATCAAAGCGGCCATAATTTATTTTTATCATTTTTCTTTAAACTAGCTGTAGGCATAAAAAAAATTAAATAAAAATGCGATTTCATTCGGTGTTTACACATAATGCGGCTATAATTTGTAATTTGGTTGAATTGGTATATACTTTACACGGCAACACTGTTCGGAGGCCTAAGCGGCGATCAAATTTATAAATTTTATACAAATGGAGGCATGTACGTCAGGTTCATAAACGGAGTCCATTTGATACGTCCAATTTATCTCTACATGTATATAAAAAATTTTTAAAAATGTTTACCCCTCTGAAGTTCCCATTGTTTAATGATAGAAAAGGAATTGATATATTCCAAAAATAAAATTATATCTACTTCCAATATGCCGGAGGCCTGAGTGTCTGTTTGGTAGTCGGAGGCGAAATAGATAGCTGGGCGGGTATATATATATATATATATATATATTTTTTTTTTTTTTTTTTTTTTATTGATTATTCTTGGACTTTGATTTCATACAGCTTCTTATTCTTTCTTAGGTTTTTTCTTCCATTAATTTTAATTTATTAAAACATCAAAAGGGGGGAATAACGATTATTAAAAAATTTTTTTCATAAAGTCATGTTTATTATATTATTCTACACGTTAGTTGACGTTTCGCCCATGATCACGGGCTTTTTCAAAACACTTTTATATTATTAAGAACATTAATACCTAAACAGGAAAATCGATAACAATAATAGTTAAAATATTAAACTTTTATTAAAATTTTGTAATTACAGTGGAGACATTTAAAACGTGGTTGTGGCCATTCCACCATGTTGGTCCAAAATGGTGGAATGGCCACAACCACGTTTTAAATGTCTCCACTGTAATTACAAAATTTTAATAAAAGTTTAATATTTTAACTATTATTGTTATCGATTTTCCTGTTTAGGTATTAATGTTCTTAATAATGTAAAAGTGTTTTGAAAAAGCCCGTGATCATGGGCGAAACGTCAACTAACGTGTAGAATAATATAATAAACATGACTTTATGAAAAAAATTTTTTAATAATCGTTATTCCCCCCTTTTGATGTTTTAATAAATTAAAATTAATGGAAGAAAAAACCTAAGAAAGAATAAGAAGCTATATATATATATATATATATATATATATATATATATATATATATATATATATATATATATATATATATATATATATATATATATATATATATATATATATATATATATATATATATATATATATATATATATATATATATATATATATATATATATATATATATATATATATATACGGTAATCATACAATCCTGAGCCAGTGATAGTAACTTGAACGCACAATCCTATATATATATATATATATATATATATATATATATATATATATATATATATATATATATATATATATATATATATATATATATAATTTCGTAATACAATTAAATAATAAAATTCATAAATTATATTGATATTTAGTAATAATATTGATATTGAATATGGATAATTACCTAAGAGATTTTAAATTAAATAGTGTTCAAAATAAATCTGTAGGAACTCTTGGTGAAAGCATGTATATATTAGACAGGACTAAAGGAGAACGCTTTAAAATATATCATAACAATATTCGTAGTTTGTCAAAGAATATTGATGAAACAATGGTTATTCTGGAAGAGTATGCATTTGATTTTCAAATAATTGTGCTAACAGAGACATGGAGGTTATACAACACAGATATATTTCATATTGATGGGTATACCTTAATTTATAATGAGGGCCAGGTAAATCGAAGCGATGGTGTAATATATATTAAAAATCAAATGAATTATGAATACAGTATAATTAAAATTGATAACCATGACGTTATAATAATACACACATATTTTCAAAATAAGAGCATACAGATAGCTGATGTTTATAAGTCTCCATCCTTTTGCCCTTTCAGTTTCAACAGGGGGTTATTTAACTTCTTAAAATCCTGTAAAAAAGAGTACGACATTAATATTATTATAGGGGATATTAATATAGATATTCTTGAGAATAGTGAATATTCTCAGGAATATTTAAACATTATGAGTGAAGAGAATTATACATCTATGATTAACACTTATACAAGAGTTCAAGGAGATAGTAAATCTTGTCTCGATCATATTTTTCTTAAAACTAAACTTCCACAAAATTCATTTGTATCACTTGTTCTAGAAACTGACGTTACTGATCACTATTCTACTATATTACAATATACACATAACACTTTTTTATCTGGCCATTGCATGGATATCACTAGTAATAACTTCAAACAATTTATTGACTACAAATTATTAAACAACAATCTAAAAACAGATAAACGGTTAGATGTATATACAGAGGAAAATATAGATCAGGCCGCACAACATTTTGTTAATAAATTGCAAAGCAAAATAAATGAGTGTACAAAAAAAGTGAAAATAAAAAAATGTGAACAAAAAAGAAGTAACTGGATAACGACTGGACTAATCAAATCAATAAATAAAAAACATCAAATGTACAAGGAAGTAAAGAATAACGCTGATAACATCAATTTAAAAAATAGTTACAAAAAATATAAAAATAAGCTGACTGATTTGATAAAAGTTACGAAAATAAACTTTTACCAAGAGCAAATAAATAAAAATAAAAGCAATTCTAAAAATTTATGGAAAGTAATAAACAAAACTAAACAAAATAATACTGAAATTAAAACCTTAAGTATTGATGGCAAAACGTGCATTGATAGTTTAGAAATGGCAAACTCTTTTAATGAATATTTCAGTGAAATAGGAGAAAATCTTGCAAAAAAAATTAATCAATCTGTAGAAACTAAAATAAGAAGGACAAGACTAAAAAATTCTATTGCGATTTCTGATGTCGACGAATCATGTGTAAAAAATATTATTAATCAATTAAAAAATAATAAGTCCCCTGGTATTGATTCAGTTAAATCAGAAACCCTAAAAATAATTGCGGATAATATCGCGACACCGTTGAGGTATCTAATCAATAAATGTTTAAACGAAGGTAAATTTCCTAAAGTTCTCAAAGTTGCCGTCATTAAGCCCTTATATAAGTCAGGCGATCAAACTATCATATCTAATTACAGACCCATATCACTGATATCTAATATAGCCAAAATTTTCGAAAAAGTTATAAAATTAAAAATTACTAGTTTTATTGAAAAATATCATATAATCTCTGATAAACAGTATGGATTTAGAGAGGCTAGATCAACACAAGACGCAATTGCAGATCTTACTTCTAAAATGTATGCAGCTCTAGATGATAGCAAGCTATCGCTCTGCGTCTTCGTTGATTTAGCCAAGGCATTTGATACCGTGAGCCATCCTGATTTGTTAGAAACTTTAGAGAACCTTGGGTTTCGTGGACGTGCATATGATTTGATGGAAAGTTACCTAAATGATAGATATCAATGTGTACAAATTACAGATAAAGTCAGTAACATGAGACCTGTGAAGTATGGTGTGCCGAAAGGAACCGTATTGGGTCCAATCTTATTCACACTTTACATAAACGATCTCTTTAACTTACCTACTTGTGGCCAAATCGTGAGTTTTGCTGACGACACTGCCGTTTTTTATCAAGATACATCTTGGATTTCACTAAAAAAGATGGTAGAAGATGACTTCAAGCTGATCATAGAATTTCTTAACAATAAACTTCTTACCATCAATGTACAAAAAACCTTTTATGTCCCATTTACAAGCTATCAATCCAATTTGCCGAAGTTTAATTTCCTGGAAATAAATCAAAACTTTGTAATAAATGCTAAAGATTCCTTAAAATATTTATTTATTTATTTATTTTTATTGTGATTGATTATCATTTAAGGTGGGATGTGCACATTCAATATATAACAAAAAAGCTTCGATGTCTCCTGCCCAAATTCAAGTATTTTAGAAATATACGTAATATACAACAACTAAATATAATGTATTATGCATTTGCACAATTACATTTGACCTATGGTATAATTGGATGGGGAGGGGTAAATAACAACTTGTAACGTTACCTTTACCGGTAGCGTTACAAGTTAATTAACGCAGCAGCCTACGACATTTATCTCACATAGGTGTGAACCCTACCTAACAGGTCGCTTGTGTTTCAAATCATTTAATACGTATTTCCTGCTTAGTCGGAAGTTGAAAGTCAGACTGTCATCTAAAACACGATGTGAACCCTGTCGCTTATTTGCTATTAAGTTTTAAACAATTCAAAAAAACATTTTTAATTACCCTTGGCTGAGCCTTTAGGAAATTAAATATAATCTTAACCGCTCTAGGCCGTCTGTTTGAGTAAATAAATGGGAATTTAGTTCCTCAATTGACCGCACTGATTTGACCGCACCGAGCTGACCATCAAGCTCAGCCTGGACACCGGTCGTTTTTTGTTTTGTTTGTTGCCCGAGTAGTCGATCCGTAGAGTGTCGGGTTTTATTTGTCGTTCTTCAGTGGATTACGTAGGTAAATATAGCGTTAATTTTATTCAATACAAGGTTTACAACAATCGTGTTTTCGTAGATAGTCGATGATTTTTAACCCACACAAAATTTTGAAGATTTTAAAAATCTCACTGAGATCCTAGAACTTGTTTAATCGATAACGGTTAAGTATCGAATTCCATTGTGATCGATAGGGGACATAAGCGTTACGTTAGATGTTTTGGAGCAACAACGGCGAAATTGTTATTATCAGGCAAATGTGCCAACTTTTATAAAAGAGGTCCAGTACAAGTCATATTGTTGGCGAGAAAATAGGGAGAAGCTGACGCCATATTCCCATGCAGTTTTTTAGCACCCGGAAGTCTGCCATTTTATATTTGGGGTAAATGCCTCCATGATTTTCTTTGGATTGGTATACCTGGCTGTGAGATAAGTGTCCAACTGTTGGCAACGTTTTGTTTTTGAAGTATGGAATCTAACCTCCCCGATGTCAACATCTCATCTTAAATAACAAGATAAGTTAAACAAACTTAATTTTAAATCTCCATCACTACTCGTGCAACGATCGATATTATTGTAATGTTTGTACCTGCTGTTTTTTAGTTTGTAGTTTTTAATTATCGTAGTCACCTTTGTGGATTTTTTATATATAGCGCTATATTTTAAATTTAATGTCGTGTGTTTTGAGTTTGTTGTGTCGTGGCAACGACTACAGTCGGTTGTGTGGTGCCTTACTGGCAGTATAAATAATTACAAGTGTTTTATGGGCATTTGTAAGTCCCGCTCCCACCTGTTTACTGAGTTAATTTTGTTCTTAAGGGAACGTACCTCTGGCGATATAAATTTGTTAACTAGGTGCACAGGAGGTGAGGACCAAGGTTTTAGATATACGTTAGTAATTAGTGCCTAACAAAAGTTGTTGAGGTACGAGTATGATTTTTAGATTTCAGGCTACACTTTAGTGTTCGGCCGTCATTTTCCTATTGTAAATTGCTAAACACACTGCAACGTCACAACAAACACAATCTGATTTGATTACTTTCTTATTTCCCTTAGTATAGTTATCAGGCTTGTGCTGATATTTCTTATGCTCACTTGCTTAGAGCTTATAGTTTAGGGGTCGGTTACCTTAAGTTAATACAGTTTAACTACACCCGGTGTTAATTTGATTAATTTTGGTACACTTCCCTTGCAGGAATATTAAGGTAAACGATTCACGTTATTTTATTTTAGGTATAAGTAAATTTTGAAAGTTGTTCCCACTGATTTATTGTGTACTAGGTTACGTTTGCGGCATACAGGGGGTTTTCTCATAGAGTAAATTTAGTCTATTTTTTTATTGTTCAATGTTAACTTGCTTTTTATCTTTTCCATTTAGAGGAAACTACCGCCCTAAGTATCAATCTCTGTATGTCGTCTACGAAATCGGTGATACGTCAAGTCACAATTTTTTAGTCATAACAATCTTATAACTGTTATTGGAGGTTTACCTCATTTTTTTTCGCTTAAGCTATTTTTGTATAAAGTTGTAACCAGCAACGATTTTCTGCGGGAGTTTGTTTTAAAATGTTTTGTAGAATTTATTGATGCTGAGGAAAATGAGTAAATATTTTGATCTGGTATAGTCATTTATTGGAAGCGTTACATTTGAATTTTGTGTAACCTAATTTTGTCATATCTTGGAAGATTAAATATAGGATGGTACTAATTTTATTTTCGTCTCTTGTTTTATTTTAGTCTATTATTTTTTTTCTGGCTAACCTATAGTCATGGCGCCCACGGGAATTTTCTAAAGCCTATATATGTATATTAATAATTAACAACCATATTTGTAATTTGAACTAGTGGGAAATCAACTACAGATTATACCAGCAATAACCCCTAATTCACGACCCTTGCCTCCTAGAATCTGAGCATAGCTGGGTGAAATTTTGATGACACGGACATAGTGACGTATCCTCAAAACCTCCTATCGAAATTCATTTAAGTACGTAAGGTTTTAGAGATAGAACCCTTACAAGTGTCGCCGTCAACGTTTGGGGCAAGGATTGTTAGGTATAAAAAGTACCAATAAATAGGTGGAAGAAAATTCAAAATTTCTGTCTTTTTGTTTTTCTAGTACTAAACTATTTTCCCTTTCATCTCAGGTTCATTTAGGTTACTTAATACTGTGGAATCATGGAGCCGAATTATCTCTCTGTTGATGAAATAGACTGGGAGCTATATGTCCGAGGCTTGGTGATTGAGGGAAACTTAGACACGAAGCGCCAAATTTTGCGAGGTCACATTCGCAATGAGAAGCTGATGTCTGTTGTTCATCCAAAGGTGACATTAGATGCAGAAAGAGAACAAGGTATCAGTAGATAAGTAATACCGGACCCGGCCCTCCCTGGGAGGTAATTAGACTGGGGTGGGGGGCAATTAGAGAGGGGAGGAGGTAATTTGTAATTGAGTAATTAGTAATTTGTAATTGTGTAATTATGTAATTGTGTAATTGTGTAATTGTGTAATTAGACTATTTGCGCATTAATTACACTAATGTAATTAGTCTGGAGGGGGGATAATTAAAACCCAATTGTCGCGAGAAATGAAAGTAATCGGATTATTGCGCTGAGAAATGAAAGTAATTGAATTATTGCGCTCTAATGTAATTGCGTAATTAGTAATTTGTAAATGTGTAATTAGACTATTTGCGCGTTAAGTAATCGGATTATTGCGCTGAGAAATGAAAGTAATTGAATTATTGCGCTCTAATGTAATTGCGTAATTAGTAATTAGTAATTTGTAAATGTGTAATTATTGGATTATTGCGCTGAGAATTGAAAGTAATTGAATTATTACGCTCTAATGTAATTGCGTAATTAGTAATTTGTAAATGTGTAATTAGACTATTTGCGCGTTAAGTAATCGGATTATTGCGCTGAGAAATGAAAGTAATTGAATTATTGCGCTCTAATGTAATTGCGTAATTAGTAATTTGTAAATGTGTAATTATTGGATTATTGCGCTGAGAATTGAAAGTAATTGAATTATTACGCTCTAATGTAATTGCGTAATTAGTAATTTGTAAATGTGTAATTAGACTATTTGCGCGTTAAGTAATCGGATTATTGCGCTGAGAAATGAAAGTAATTGAATTATTGCGCTGTAAATGCGTAATTAGTAATTTGTAAATGTGTAATTAGACTATTTGCGCGTTAATTACACTATTTTATATAGTCTGGAGGGGGTTAATTAAAAAGCCCAATTGTTGCGAGAAATGAAAGTAATTGGATTATTGCAATTAAACTAGTATAATTGCAATATATCTAATTGAATTGGTACAATTATATATTAATTAGTACATCAATTGGAGAAATGAAAGTTTATTATGCTGTAATTAGACTAGTATAATTGCAATGTAGGTAATTAGAGGGTTGTACGGTAATTAGATTGATTAGCAAGTAATTGCAGTGGTACACTTGTAATTTTTGTAGTTGCATTATAATTAGTGTACGTGTATTCCAAGTAGTGGGGGCGGTCAATCCTGTAGATATTTTTTCTTTTGTAAAAAGGGGCAACATTAAAGAAGACATTATAGCCAGTAAATATTGATCGCTATCAAATGAACAACCCTGCATTTGTTGGTAAATAGTTGATGCGACTTTCCTAGGAGATTAACGAAATAGATAAGAAATAGAAATTTATATCGGTTTGGTTTAACTACCCAGACCATTGCGCAAAACTGTATTTTATTTCCCATACCTGAAACATTAGAAATTTGCTTACACAAAAGCATATTTATTTACTGTCGCATAAATTCTCGAAACAAATAGTTAAAGGTATGTCAGAACATTACAGAACAATATACAATGAAGGTAATTATTGTATCGTAATTAGACTGGATTGCTATTAGGTAATAAACCGTAGGATTTCGAGAAATAATTATGAAACCGATGCAATAAACTCATCCGTCTGCGTACTATTTGTTTTGGTTTGTTTTATACCTATATGGTGAAAGCTCGGCCTCTACGACCTTTAAATAGACAAAAGGCAACCCGCCTTTGTTGCACTGATGAGAAATTTTTCAGTCCTTTTAAAGCAATAATGTCACAGCTTAATGGACCCATTTGAAAGTTAAAATATAGCTATTAGATTCATGCTTTGTTTTGCTGTCAAGGATCGATAAACATAAATGTTTTAAATAGTAAAACTATTCAAAAGCCATTTAAATACAAATACGCTTGGCAAAAATAACAAAAGGACACGGTCAAGATCTTTCAGCTTAAATAAACAATAATAAAATTTTCATTGATTTACAAATTTTAACATACAGGGTGCCCCGAATTGTACAGATCAAACACATGTTCTAAAAAAAATATATATGGGGTGTTCCATTAAAAGACACACTTTCTATACTTTCCAATGTTGCTCTATAAAGAACTACTGATAATAATTGCAGGTAATTGATGTGTAAAAGATGATGGACAATAGGTCGGCAATACACAAAAAAAAAAACCATTCAACTCAAACATGAAGTCTGATAGAAGACATTAAATCTGCCATTGAAAGATTGTCTTGTAAACTAGATGACATAAGGAGGGATTCAAATAAAATACACATTAAAAGATTACATTCAATTTATTTCCTATTTTTATTACATAGCTAAAAATACCTTATTATAATTAGATTTCTGTAATTGCAATGTATACGCTTGTATACTAAAATATAAGGGCAGGTAGTTACACCATTCAACAAAGCATCAATGTTTGTTAACTGTATAATAAATAGGCGAAATAAATCCACAAAAATCACCTGTTAGTACAAAGCCCATAAAATATTTTTTCTTTTGTAAAAGGGACATTAAGGAAGACATTATAGTCAGTAAATATTGATTGTTATCAAATGGAATCCCTGTCTTTCGATCGACCTTTCCCACGAGATTGATTAGATAAGAAAGATACGTTAAGATACATTTATATCGGTATTTGTTTAACGATCAGATCATTTTTTTTTGCAAAACTTTATTTTCCCATAGCTTAATTAAAAAAAAAATGCCTCGTCATTATAATAGATCTACAAATCAGACGGTTTATTGGTAATAATTACAGATGAACTAACTAAAGATGATGGACAATAGGTCGGCAATACACAAAAAAAAAAAACCATTCAACTCAAACATGAAGTCTGATAGAAGACATTAAATCTGCCATTGAAAGATTGTCTTGTAAACTAGATGACATAAGGAGGGATTCAAATAAAATACACATTAAAAGATTACATTAATTTTTATTTCCTATTTTTTATTACACAACTAAAAACAGCCATAGTATAATTAAAACAGTTTTATTTTAAATACACAATTACATTTTTGAGAAAATAAACATAGACGCTTAGTAGATCAAACTTTATGGTGTGATAAACTACCAAAATAATATGAAAAAAGTTCATATGTAAATGTGGGCCGGGGACACATAGTTCCGAGATACAGGGTGTTAAAGAAACATGCAAAATTTTTTTGTTGTTTGAAACACTGAAGTGGTGGCACACTATATTGCACTCTAATTAGACTATGTGCAATTTCTCGAAATTCTATGGTTTATTACCTTATAGAAAAGCAGTATATCTTAAGATATATTTACAGATCAGTATACATCCAACTTGACGGCGTTTTAACAAAAGCAAGCGGAAACGATGACTACTTTGATAATGCATTAAAATGCAATATTTTAACGGAAATTACAGCGATGCTTTAATAAAGCTCTGGAAATGTTTAATACAGGAAATTCATATCAACGGAAAAAAATTAAAAGCCTCCTATTATGTTGCAGAAATTATTGATTTAATCATGAATATCGATTCAAATAAAATGCAACTAGTTACCGTATCCAAAGATTAGATATAAATAAAGTTTCTTTTAAAGTTTTTGCATGACGGGTGCATTTACGGTATACATTGTTCATTGATGGTACTAAGTCGAAAACAACATGCAATTCCCACTTTACCGCATGAAGTCTGATAGAAGACATTAAATCTGCCATTGAAAGATTGTCTTGTAAACTAGATGACATAAGGAGGGATTCAAATAAAATACACATTAAAAGATTACAATAATTTTATTTCCTATTTTTATTACACAACTAAAAATACCATAGTATAATTAAAACAGTTTTATTTTAAATATACAATTACATTTTGGGAAAATAAACATTTGCATATACATCGTGGTTATTGTTGATAAAATATTTTTACTAGACATCAAGAAAACCATTCTGAACCGAGCCATCTAATGCATTATAACTTAAATATGTATCATGAAGTATAAGTGCATACACTCGAGTTTGTTCGGGAAATTTCGTTTTTCGTGTTTCAAATTCTATTTTTATGTCGACTGTAGATGATTTCACTGCAACAGGTTGGTGTGAACAATCAATGACAAACAAAGGATTCTTCCTGTATTCCCCAAGATCCATCATGGGTTCGCTCATATCTTTATCATAGTAACTACGTTGGAAGTTCTCATAAGCATAATATGCTGCAGAATCGAGCTTCTTATCGAAATCTAAATTCCAACGTTCGTATGGATAAACTTCAGAGTTTAGAAATAGTCGAATATTATTTATGTCTGCATGTTTGAACTGTGTAACATCCTTTGTTCTATCATTGGCCTGATCAGTGTCTTGAAAACCAAGAAGGATGAAAAGTGGACTTTCAAGACGGGTGGAGAGTTTAAGAGCCCATATGTCGTAGGCAGTATCACGTAGACAGGGAAGCTCATAAAAATCCCATGCACGGTAGACCATATTAACCTTGGCATTATTACCACTTTTATTAATTCGATTCAATAATTTTAACTTTTGTCGATCTTCAGGTACAATATGTCTTATTTTCCACTCAATTTTGCTTATTTCCAGCTCCGCATCAACTTCACCGATATAGGAGTCTTTAAATGAGCGTGCAATTATCATAATTAATTCTTGCTTCACATTCAGAATGCCTTTGGTATAATCTTCTGCAAAACCCATAAGGAGCTTAAGGGGTAGTTTGCCACTGAACACGTGACTGGTGGTATCTAAAATATCTTGTCTATTTTGACTGAGACCCCAACCTGTTGTTATTAATGAGCGTGCATGCGTTTGCCCATACGACACCATAGTTTTCATTGTTGTAGTAATACCAGGTCTTCTAACTACTGCTACTTGTTCACCACCCATTTCCAGACGTATCTCTTCAAAGAGAAATGCTAGTGCATTATTGGATAAATAGCAACGCTTTGTGGCATCACTAGGGGTAAATTTTCCTTCTATGTATATATAACTTTCTGAAATGTCGAGTATAACATCTTGAAAATTGATGGGGATACGTATTTCATCAGAGTTTCTGTAATATGGGGAACCATATGGCTTATATGTATGCTCATGTAGGCTAACTAGGGAATGATCCAACACAGGTTCATCAAACACCTCAAGTTTTTCACTAGTTGCAGCCGCCACCATTATTATGGTAAATATTTTCGCAGTTTTAATCCAATATGTTTTAAAAAGGCTTGATCCTCAGCTGACAATCTATGTCCTAACTGTTTAAGGTATAGACTTTGAATGAATTGCTTTCCACATCTCCCTTTCTTTTTATCCACACTATTGTTCGCTACAGTATCATATTGATGGTGATGTACTTGCTGTCGCTGTTTATATCGAAAGCCCATTTGGTTGGTGATATCAAACTTTCTTCAATTCTAGCCTTACAATAATTTTCTCACCTCGAAAATTGATCAAATCACCGTTGTCGTCCAGCACACGTAGCGTGATGTTATCTATTAACTGACACCATTTAGGTCTAACAGGTAAATATATGATATTTTTGGGTTCTCTAGTAAGTTTGTAGCCAGGCTCAACATCTATATCAAATTCAAAGAGAGTGTGTGACTCTTCCGCATTCAGATAAGCTCCAGAAATAATATTGCAATCTACACGTATCATCCTTACTTTCATAATATCAACAGGCTGTGTTGATTCATAATTTTTATTTGGTTGTAAATATATTGGTCCAAATCCCAACAGACTTCCTATGGAATTTGGTTGTCTAAAATCTATTTCATACTTTGACAAAATCTCGCACTTTAGGGTGTTGTTGTTTGCTCGTAAAGTGAATATTTGCGTGTAATCCTTTCCATCAATATTCATAGCTTTCAACATTGCTGCATAGATTTCATCAATTTCATAAGCCCCCAGAGGTATGTGAACAGTAGTGAATGTATCTTTAGCACTAACCCTATATTGGAAGATGTTATTTGTTTCATCCACATTGAATATGGAGTTGTAAGAGTAGAATCCAATTAAGCCTAACCCATGACGACTGCTCCTATCCAGTTCAATGGGTGGATTAAAGTTGACACTTAGCACACTTAAGCGGCTCGTTAGTGTGAACGTGTACGACATGACTGATGTAATTAAATTGCGTTACCCAATTTATTGTGGATTACAGCAATAATGGTATAATTTCCTCTTCTTTGAACTTGTTGGTAATATATTTACATTGTTATTGGATGCCACATTTACATCGTTTACCTTACAATAGCAGCAAAACATTTTTCGAGGTATTGGACCGTCATTAGCATCAAAACTGCCTTCATGATCGTTAAGGTAATGTTCTGTACAGTATTGATATTTTATTATATCGACATCGTTCTGAAGATGTGTAGGTAGCTTATCCCATACTAATGCAATTTCATGTGAAGCCAACCCAATCATCACTTCTTTGGGCATATCAGCAAGTTGTTGTTTGCTCATCTTCAATAGACTACGCAAACGGGAGAATGCAATTAGTGAGTGGCCCATTCGCTTGATACCTTCTCGATCCATTGTTGGGGTTATAGTTTTCAGCTCCATGGCGTTTTATATCTCTTTCGTAGAGAGAAACTTTAAACACAAATGTCCACACCACACTGTGTTAAAATTCTGTACACGTTTGTAGTTATAGAATATTTGGTTGGCCCTCCTTGAATCGTTATTGAAATATGTAACTAATTCTATAGGTGGGGGTAAATCACCAAAACTATCAAAGTAATTTACTAAACTACCTCGTTTTTTATATGCCACCCAATGTGTCCCAGGACCATATATACCGTCCAAATTGATTATTGCAGATTCATTGTAATGTGGGCCACGTCTTGGTAGTGAGTCGCGCATAAATACACCCCGAAAGTATGCTACCTTCATTTTCTTAGCATAATATTTAAGATCAATGTCGGTAAGAGGTCTCCGAGGTAGGGAGTCTATTAGTTTTTTGAATTCTGTTTTAGATAAAGGCCCACTCCCTTTCGATATGGCTTCATATACATCCCCTTACCACTTTTCATAGCTATTGCTTCCATACTTCTGTTGTGTCGATTTGCTTCAGCTAATTCTTCTCTACCCTTTTTTACGTCATTTACAGCTTTAGCAATACCAGCAGCCGTACCCACCAAACTACCCAATGCAGATAATCCAGCAAAAATGGGTATTAGAGGTAAAATACCGCCAACTTTTGGTATTGGTATAACTCGAGGTGTTCGAATATTGCGTTTCCCACCGGCCTGTTTTATATATCGACGTGCAGCTTTTAGAGCAATTTCAGTCGCCTTCGTTTGGTCTTTTACTCTTTTGCCTCCAGCACTTCGCAGTGTGTCACGCACTTTTCGTACTATCCCAGATCCAAATGCTGTCTTTTTAACATTCTTCTTACCCTTCTTTGTTTTCTTGATGATTCGTTTCCTTATTGGATTACGAGATATTGTTGAATTACATCCCATACCAAGACGTTGTTTTCCTTTCATTATAGTTGTAACTAACCAAGCAGCGGCCTTTTCTCCACGTCCTGCGTCTTTGGATTTCACTCGTTTCCACGCAGCCTGTTCAAGCTGATAGTCTGCTTTATGGCGGGCTGCTAGATTACTGCTATTTTTGTCGTATGCAATATCGTGTTCCTTGCACGCTTTATCGAGCTGATTTATGCCAGGATCACCCCGTGTCAGCCGTTTATTTAAATCTGTGCCTGGACCACAAAATTGATAACCTGGCAAATGCAACTCGACGAGAAGCTTATTAATCAGGGAATTAATTAATCCTCTACCGCGCTTCATACGTTTTTCACGTGTGTATCGTATGGTGGAAACCATTTAAATAAGAGTTGCAAGTCACATGTCTATTTATATACCAATTAGCTGCGATACAATGCACATTGTGAAACAGAAACAAACGCTTTCCATAGATAATTTGGATGAAAAAGTTGGGCGTGGGTTAAGCGCTCATAATCGCCATGGACCACTACTACCTTCAACTGTACGTGCCCTCATAATAGGACCCTCGAATTGTGGGAAAACAAATGTCTTAATATCTTTGATCACCCATCGCTTAGGTTTACGCTTTTTAAACATTTACCTATACTCAAAGTCTATAAATCAACCCAAGTATGAGTATCTGCGTAAGGTGGTAGCACCGATTGAGGGGTTAGGATTTTATACATTTAGTAATGGAGCGCAAATAGTGGAACCATCCGAGGCAAAACCGGAGTCTTTATTTATATTTGACGATGTGATATGTGAGAAGCAAGATGTTATAAGAGCATATTTTAGTATGGGCCGCCATAGAAATGTGGATTGTTTTTATCTTGGTCAAACATATTCTCGAATACCGAAGCAGCTAATAAGAGACAATAGTAATTTAATTATTGTCTTTAAACAGGATGACATGAACCTTCACCACATATTTTCCGATCATGTGTCACCTGATGTAACGTTTACAGTATTTCAAAATATGTGTGCAGAGTGCTGGAATGACAAATATGGGTTTCTAGTGATTGATAAGGATAGAGAAGTACAAGGTGGGCGATATAGAAAAGGGTTTGATAGCTTCATATATCCATAATGAATTTTAATAAAAACTTCACTTGAGCCACAGACTTCGTATGGTTACTTCGTTTACGTATGCGCTAAGATGAAGGTTACCAAAGATAATAAAAAATATAACAATCTTGTGCATCCCAATAGTGAAATAGCCCTCAAGCGACAGTTGATTGAGGCGACAGATGCGGTACGTAAGAAGTTTAACTCTATTAAGAACAAAGATATTGAGATGCATGTAACACTTGAAAAGATCTATCAACCAATAACTGAACCTTTAAATGCTATATCTTCAGCAGCGGAGAACAAACCACATGCCCAACAACCATCATCATCATCAAGGGTGTCTACTCAGAGGGCAGTGCCATGGGAGAGTGCTTCTGAAGAAGGATCTGATAAGTATGTAGGCGGTGATGATGTTCCACCTTATATCCCCATTATGGAAACACCACCATCGTCTATAAGAACAACCCCCGTATCTGAAACTTCTCTAGCTAGAAAACTAGAAAAAAGACATGAGGTTGTAAAAAGACATATACAAAATTTAAAATCTGGTGATTCCAAGTATGATAGTTTATATGGAGTGCGTGTAGATCCCAAGACAGGCAAACTGCTGATGGGCAATGCTGAAATACGTTTTTCCCATGGAAATATTACACTGTGGTATGGCAATAAGAAACTTGGCGTGTATCTAGGTAATCCGAAATTGTACGATCTAATATTTCTAAAACGTCCGCCAATTCTAGATGATAATACAGAGAGTGTTATCGATGATGAATGGAGTAAGATATATGGAGAAATACTAAGGAAAACAAAAGCGCCGTATAAAAAATTCAATGTAGCGAGTGGCTATAACACCACTAAACGTGAAAAATTTCACAAAATTATCAAACCATTAACATCTTCTACAATTGCGACACGATCGTCAACAAGTGGTTATGGATTAAAACGTGTACCTACCCACAAATTGTACAGAAATAAAGATAAAGAATATATCTACTGGAATAAACCTAGTGAACTTGTGGCTCGTTTACGCCTCTTATGGGGTTCGAAAATGGCTGGAAATAACAACCTCGACAATGAAATATAGAAATAATATCAGAACTTAGGGAGGAAAAAATAGTGTATTAAAGATATAATACCTAGTATCATCATACTCAATAAGTATTATATAGCCTGAAATATATAAAATGGATCAGACGCAATCAGAAATGTCTACTGTAAACAACACAATTGACAAATTTGGACGCAGCAAAAGAATTAGTGCAAGTAAGTTAATAGCCCATCGTGGATTACCTGGCGTGGGTTTTAAACTTACCAGAGATAATCACTATGATATTGAAAATAAGCGTTAAAAAAATCTAGGGGAACCTGTCGATGATCAAAATGGTGCAACATGTAATTACGTTAACAAGCGTCTACAAACAAATGATGAAAATGCTGCCAAAGCTATTTTTGATACAACCGATGTAATTATTGAGGAAATGAAAAAATATGTTGATGTGGGACTTTTAAAAAGTGGAGAAGAAAATCGCACTATTTTCAATAAACAAAATAATGATACGATGCAGAAAATGAAAATAGAAATGAGGAAATATGTTGATAAAGCAATTTCTGAAGTTAAACGTTCGGCCATAAACAATCACAATACTTTAATCACTAGAATCTCCAAATTAGAGCATATTGCCACCGAACTCCAACCAAAGAAGGTGCAATCCGGAGGCCTAGCATTTCCACCAGAACTAATGCCTGAAGTTGATATATAGCTGAAGACAATTTTATAATGGAGGTTAGCAGCGAAAAATTACAAGTTGTTAACGAGTTACATAGAAATGCTCGACGAAATTTTCGTAGAAGGCGAACCATAATTAAGGGGTTTGGTGATTTGTGGCAAGCAGACCTAGCCGAAATGCAACCATACGCTGATAAAAATAGAGGGTATCGTTATATTCTTGTAGTGATTGACTGCTATTCCAAGTACGTATGGACCAGATCTGTTAAAAATAAAACAGCTGTAGAAGTTACTAAGACTATGCAGACTATTATTCAAGAAGCAAATTATTCACCAAGAAATTTACAGACTGATAATGGTACAGAATTCTACAACAGAAAGTTTTCCGCACTAATGAAGCAGCATGAAATTAATCATTATTCTACATATAGCACAAAAAAAGCAGCAATTGTTGAACGAGTAATCCGCACATTAAAGAGTTGGTTGTATAAAGAATTCTCAGCTATGGGTAAATATAAATGGCTCGACATCCTACCCAATGTTACAAAAAGTTATAATAACAAAGTCCATCGTACAATTGGTATGAAACCTGTTGATGTCACACCAACTACACATTTAAATGTATATAATAACATAAAAATTGCTCTCAAACCGAAATTCCACATCGGTGACGTAGTTCGTATTAGCAAGTATAAAGGTGTATTTGATAAAGGGTTTACACCGAATTTCTCAACAGAACTTTTTAAAATTGTCAAGATAAACATAACAAATCCCACAACTTACCTGCTTGCACACATGCTTGGACATCCAATCAAGGGGTGTTTTTATGAGATGGAGCTACTAAAGGCAAAATACCCCGATGTGTATCTAGTAGAGAATGTTTTAAAAAAGCAAGGAAATAAAGTGTTTGTAAAATGGCTTGGACTCTCTAAAGAACACAACTCGTGGATTGATAGAGCTTCTCTTGTTTAAAATTGTCACTGTCTAGAAAATATATTATTGTATCATTATAAGGTTATGTCAAATGAAATATTTTTATGTATAATAAATAAATAATAAAACGAATGTACTCAATTAATATTTGTTTAATTTATTTCCTTAATGTTGAATTGTAAACAAAATAAAAATATTTTTAAGTTTATTACATATACTACAAATACTTAACTTAAAAAACACAAATTAATTTTTCATAAATATATATTTTATTACACAATAAATCTATTTAAATATAATACAATATACTACTATATCTCACATTTAGTATGAATTTTCCAGCTTCATAACTTTAACCCGATAAATAATGCAAATTTATTTGATATGCTAATGTTATCGTGGCTGGCTTAACTCATCTATTGCTGCAAGTAAAGCATCTAAAGGATCATATTTTTCCTTTTCAACGACATTATTTGTATTAGTTATTACGGCAAACTCATTTTGAAATATCGGTATGTCACAATGCCCCCATGGTAAAGTTTTAAACGTATTAGGAATGACGAATCTTTTGTCATCATAATGAGATAGTGCCACCTTATTTTTCATCTCTGTGTAAATATCATGCGAATAACTTCTAAATGTATTCATTTCTCTTAATATTACCCCACCCTGCTCAACTATTTTCTTATAATCATCTATTGATAAATTTTTATTAATAACTGATTTCTTTACCCCCTTAGCTTTTTTCAATTCACTATTCATAGATTTTATACAGTAAGCTTTAGCCCCCGTCCCGTAAAAACTAATAATCGGGTCGGCGGGGAACTCATCTTTAAAATTCCCTAAAACCGACAGACCTTTAGGAACTTCAAATTTATTTCCTTCTTTATAGTTGGATGTATCGAATTTATCAGGGTTCTCTTTTATAAAATCGTAAATGTTATCAGTAAAAACTTTAATAATCAGAGAATCCGTATCGGTGTATAACAGGGAAGCATTTTCGCCAAATTTTCTTTTTATCACGTCATAGAAAAAATTGTATAACACCGTCTTGGATAATTCCAAAACACAAAACCCTACATAAATTGGCTTGTTGTATACTACTTTTAGTTTGTTCATATGAATCGCGACGAAATCTTCTGTAAAGATTGAACAAGTTTTAAAATTCGGTCGGGCTATAAGAGCATTTGCACCAAAGGACCTTCTAATACTTTCCCAATGCGTTACCAACTTTATATCCTTTCTATTATCCACGTTCTCCATAGTTTTACCGAAAACTGCATTATTCATTAATTTAAATCGATCTTTTTCGAATTTACTTGTTGCCGTGTTTCTCATCTCCGTATTTAAATCGATATATTTTCTTAACCAAGGAGATTTATTAAATGCGAGCACTCTATGAGTCTTTAAAACCATCAAACCGTGATCCATGGCCTGCCTCAAATTTTTATAGTGTACAATGTACCTTTTCTTGTCAAACAAATTTGGAATCAACTTTGCCGATTTTGCATTAGGAGGAATCATGTTTTCTACTAGGAAAGGGAGGTCCGAATGTAGATCATGTAATTCATTGGGATAATGAATGTCTACTTCGAAAACGTACCCGCGCGGATTTTCATCTGGAATATTCGTAATGTCTAAGTTTATAATTTCTTGTTGGGACAACCAAGTGAATTCACCTGTCGGCAACGATTGGGACATACTGTGACCGTATAGGTTTGTGGCGTCCAAATAAGTTATAAACGACGAGGGTTCATTGGATTCATAATCGGTAAGAAATTTGTTATTTGCGATATGTTTTCTTTCAGAGCACTGACTTATTCCACCACGAATTCCTTTCTTAAAAAAGTTAATCATATCTACGTCAATTAATAATTCTAACTCTACTCCTGTCAGTTTTAACATAGCGTCCCACGACAATCCGGGGGCTGTAAAATATTGAGCAGGATCCAACTTGTATTTCTCTAAACTGATTTTTCGAAAATTTTCGAATACATCGCATAAAAGCAATACGTCTGTTTTCAAATAGAGATCTGAATAATCACCTAAATTCTGACATGCGAACAACTTCCACACATCTTTAGCCCTTTGATAATCATTTTCGGATATATGCTGATCGTTTAGGTTGTCATAAAATTCGACTTTGGATGGTAGATCTGGTTTATTCAACTTATTTAAACTATCCACAAAGCTATATGGAAATACACCCTTTTGTCTCATTAAACGGAATTCTTTGTTATCCGTATAAAAACTTCTGGTTATAGTTAACTGGTCATCATTTAAACTTTCACCCAAATTTTGTAGCGATGTTGACAAGAACTTAAAACTATCAATGAATCGCAGTTGTAAAAATTTTTGTTTCTTCTCCCCATTCTTATTAATGTAATCATGCATATAAAGGTGTTTTGAAAAAGATATGTATTTCTCTTTATTTTGCGCTAGTACCTCCACTCTATCGTTATGTGCACATAGCTCTTTAATGAATAAATGACCGTCGTATGAGCTCATATTATGGAATATAATCGGTATGAAACATGGTAATTTATAATTTAAATTGCAAACAGAGTGTGCAGCAATAAATCTAATTTTTCCGGTTAAGTGGCAGTGATCCTTAACTTTCACGTCACCTTCTTCGAATGCCTTCTCGCATATACCGCATACGGTTGCGTTTTCAAAGTCTTGTCTTTGTTGCGTTGTGAGCTTAGCCATTGGGACTATATCTTTCATATATCTATTATAGATATCTCTCGAGTCAGCCTCGATACGTGATACGAAGACTTTGGCGGCGTCAGACCCCCGGTATAACTCAAACTTGTTTAGGGAATTGTCAAACGAACATTTTATTAAATACGCGAAAGAATGTGGTTGATGTCTAAAAGTTTTATTCCCGAAAGACCGTTCTGGATTGGGTTGGCAGGTATCGATAGGACTTAAAATTGATTCGAAATCGGCATACACTACAAATGGAACTTGCATTTGTCTTTCAAAATGTTCAAATTTTAACATATTCTCGGGTACTTGTTTACCATATTTATCGATTCGAAATTGGGTGGTAGGTATTGTCGTATAAATATGATTGCAATCGTGTGACTGGTGTTGCAATAAGTGACGTTCGGTATTAAAATATAACAAACAACCGTCGCAAAAATATTTTTTATGATCGCTTGCAGAAATTTGTCGCGAAACTAACCTAGACAAATTCTTTATCCAGCAATAGTGAGTTTTAGCACAATCGTTCGTACAATGGTGATTAATATTACACATCTCAGAAATTAGCAATAAATTTAAATGGATACGCAGTTTTTTCCCCGAGTAACGTAAAGGACCTACAACTTCATATTCCATTCTATTATTTTTAAATTTCTCCTCTAACCCATATACGTTTATCGATATATTATTCATTTCTTCAAATTTTGATATACCCCGCAATTTTACTGGAAAATCCATACCTGTTACATTTAACACTTGTGAATAATGTGGATATGATGATAAGTCCGATGTATGACCATTTGTAGGATGCAGTGCTGAAGTCACCGCCCAGGCAAAACAACATTGATCTTGATTGTGCACGTTTACCACTGCATTCTTATTTTCAATGAATTTTGGTAATTTTATATATGATGAACCACGCAGTGGACTATACTTGTTCACATTAATTTCAACAAATTCGATTCGTTCCAGGGCCCATCCTAAAAATATGCAAATGTTAAATGCAATTCTAATACGTTAATAAAAATAATTACACACCTGAATCTCGCTCTTGAAACTCTGTAGTTTGGGTAATCATCTCTTCTACAAAACTATCCAAAACATCACTTAAATTCATAGCTTGATCCAAAATTTTGTTGGTTGTATTAAATGATTTCATATCTGTTAATTCTTTACTTTGTATCATGTATTTGGCGAACACTTCCAGATTTACTTTTATTGCCGTATGTATTTGTAGCGCTTCTTCTAGCAGATTTAAAATTTTATGTTTGATTTCATTAAAGAACATTACGTAGTCCAGATGATTATGTTCACTATGCACTCGATATGAAATAATTCTGTATTTGAAAGCGCTTTGGATAATGCTTACACCATCCATTGAAGGAACACATGCATTTGCCTTATGTTGCAACGACCTCTTATGGGAATGCATCTGAGCTGTCGTCAGCGTCACATTACAACAATCACATGTTTGCATACTTGCGGATGTTGATGGGGTTGAATCAAATTTAAATTGTTTTGCTGGAGGTCCATTATCACGTAAACTCACACACGATTGTTTCTGATGACGACGCATATTATCACATCGCGTAAAACTTTTACTGCAAGACGTACACTTATACATTTTGCGTGTTCACTAGGAGTCTGTTGCTACTAATAGTGGTTGTGACAACTCCTCTCACTCTCTATATATCTACAGAATATGACCCCCACCACCACATTTCAATATTCAAATACCCCCCAGCACTAATTAATATACAATTGTACTAATTCAATTAGATATATTGCAATTATACTAGTCTAATTACAGCGTAATAAACTTTCATTTCTCCAATTGATGTACTAATTAATATATAATTGTACCAATTCAATTAGATATATTGCAATTATACTAGTTTAATTGCAATAATCCAATTACTTTCATTTCTCGCAACAATTGGGCTTTTTAATTAACCCCCTCCAGACTATATAAAATAGTGTAATTAACGCGCAAATAGTCTAATTACACATTTACAAATTACTAATTACGCAATTACAGCGCAATAATTCAATTACTTTCATTTATCAGCGCAATAATCCGATTACTTAACGCGCAAATAGTCTAATTACACATTTACAAATTACTAATTACGCAATTACATTAGAGCGCAATAATTCAATTACTTTCATTTCTCAGCGCAATAATCCGATTACTTAGCGCGCAAATAGTCTAATTACACATTTACAAATTACTAATTACGCAATTACATTAGAGCGTAATAATTCAATTACTTTCAATTCTCAGCGCAATAATCCAATAATTACACATTTACAAATTACTAATTACGCAATTACATTAGAGCGCAATAATTCAATTACTTTCATTTCTCAGCGCAATAATCCAATAATTACACATTTACAAATTACTAATTACGCAATTACATTAGAGCGCAATAATTCAATTACTTTCATTTCTCAGCGCAATAATCCGATTACTTAACGCGCAAATAGTCTAATTACACATTTACAAATTACTAATTACGCAATTACATTAGAGCGTAATAATTCAATTACTTTCAATTCTCAGCGCAATAATCCAATAATTACACATTTACAAATTACTAATTACGCAATTACATTAGAGCGCAATAATTCAATTACTTTCATTTCTCAGCGCAATAATCCGATTACTTAACGCGCAAATAGTCTAATTACACATTTACAAATTACTAATTACGCAATTACATTAGAGCGTAATAATTCAATTACTTTCAATTCTCAGCGCAATAATCCAATAATTACACATTTACAAATTACTAATTACTAATTACGCAATTACATTAGAGCGCAATAATTCAATTACTTTCATTTCTCAGCGCAATAATCCGATTACTTAACGCGCAAATAGTCTAATTACACATTTACAAATTACTAATTACGCAATTACATTAGAGCGCAATAATTCAATTACTTTCATTTCTCAGCGCAATAATCCGATTACTTTCATTTCTCGCGACAATTGGGTTTTAATTATCCCCCCTCCAGACTAATTACATTAGTGTAATTAATGCGCAAATAGTCTAATTACACAATTACACAATTACACAATTACATAATTACACAATTACAAATTACTAATTACGCAATTACAAATTACCTCCTCCCCTCTCTAATTGCCCCCCACCCCAGTCTAATTACCTCCCAGGGAGGGCCGGGTCCGGTATTACTTATCTACTGGTATCTGTTTGGACAAGGCCACCACACTTGAGGCAATGGTAACAAAGTTTGCTTCAGATGCGCGCCATCCTGACTATAAAAGGTTGAAAACCAAACTTTTGCATCTCCGTAAGAGAATTTCTTATATTGAAGTAAATAGTCAGGAGGGAGCGAACCTAAAAGCTCAGTTACTGACAAAAATTATAATGTTGTTTGATATGCTCGAATCAAAAGTAGAAAATGTGCCGTCTATAGATCTTGTGAGTCTCGAGAACGAGAATATTAACGTAGAGGTTTTAACTCCGGCATCGGAGAGTATTTTGCCAAATAATAACACGTGTGTGCCACAAATAATGACTACTGAGGTTACCGCACCACAATATGTAGATCAAAATCATAGTTTAGGGACTGCGAGCGCCCAAGTAGTAAATTCGATTAATCAGTGCAAGATTTCTAGCTCATTTTATGTACCCGTCACTACGGTACCCAGTGGAAATAGTCAGTCAAATTTTAACCCAACTCGTTTAAACCACACTGCACCCTGTGGATTTAACCCACAAAATTTTAGTACATCTCGTTGGAATCAGAATGCACTCGGTGGGGAAAATTTTAGCTATGTCACTGATAATTTAAATAGAAATTTGCCCTTTTCAACTAACTTAATGGGTCACTCAGTACAGTTTAACGAGCCTATAAGTACACAGTTTTCATACCGCCAAAATTTGCCGAATGGGAATCAAGTAAATATGAATGAACCCATGAATGTCACAAATTTGCAAGCTAACTCTCACATGTATAATGGGTTGCCTATGTCCACACCACAAAACATACCTACTGGTTTTCAAAACGTATCTCCTGACTTTGCAAATTTAAATCAAACATATACTCTGCCTTCTGCTCGAAACCATAATGATTCTAGTCAATTCTATTTCCGGTTGTCTCAGTCACATCGGAATTTATTAAAATTTGATGGAAAAAACCAAACGTTGCATAATTTTCTAGAAAGAGTAAATGAATTCACTATGTCTTACAATATTAATCCTGACCAGCTGCTAACATTCGCTCACGAATTTTTCGAAGGTGATGCGCTGATTTTATTTCGGTCAATTAGAGGTCAATGTCATACATGGTCAGATTTGGTGAGTCAATTAAAGTCTGTGTTCCTACCTTGCGACTTTGAGTGTGCACTTTGGGACGCGATTCGTGGCCGAAAACAGGGAGTTTCAGAAAAGATTTTGATTTTTATTGCTATTATAGAAAATTTATTCAAAAGGTTTAGTTACCCGATTGATGAACAAACGCAACTTAGAGTGATTTTGAAAAATTTGCAACCTTATTATCAAGATCGACTAGCGTTGAGGTACCCGTCTTGTATTAACGAGTTGAAACACTTATGTAAAACGTTAGAGGACGTAAAATTGAGTAATACTAGTTTTGGTGAACCCGGCAGAGGCCATCCTAATATATTAGGGCCGGAATATTCCCTTCCTAAAACTTTCATGTATAAGTCGCCAAGTAAAACTCAAGTAAACGAAATTTTTACGAGTAAATCCGAGGAGGTAGTCGATAATGTAGTAGATGAGCGTGTAAATTCGAATGTAGAGATCAATGCAGTTAGTTCGATCAAGTGTTGGAACTGTAATACACAGGGGCATGCCTATGTTAAGTGCACTGCTAAAAAGACTAAATTTTGTTACGGGTGTGGAAAGAAAAATGTAATCAAGCCTAAATGCCCAGAATGTCAATTAAAAAACGGCAAGTCAGCAGATCCAGAGCCGGTATATGCTGCTGCAGACCTTTAAATGCCGGTAAATCTTTGAATAAATGTAACAGGTGGTCAAATAATAAATTTCCGACCAAAACTTTCCGAAATTCCCAGTTAAATTGTCACAAGGACACCACTAGATGCCTCACTAGATCTCGACCAGTGTCGTACAAAAGGGGTCACATTTTTAATAGTAAAGCTAACACACGGAACCCCCATAATACGTTGCCTTGTAAAGTAAAAGAGAACACCTTTGCATGTAAAGCTGAGAACGGCTGGAACGATTGGTTACAAGTAGTTAGTAAATTCTATCGCGAACCCCAAATATCTTCATTGTTCATAAACAAAAAATATGATAATCGCTTATTTCTTGAAATTAATATCCGGGATAAAGTTATGGAAGCTCTTTTAGACCCTGGGGCTAACCAGACAGTGTTAGGGGAGGATGGTTTTAAAACCATTGTAAATTTGGACTTAAAAATTGATTATGATCATAGACACAGCGCGACCACGGCTGATGGGCGTTTACAGCATGTCATAGGGCAGGTAGATTTGCCGATTACTGTAGAAAACATAACTAGAGACATTAGGGCATTGATAATACCAAGCATTAAAAGTAACATATTGTTGGGCATGGATTTTTATAGACTTTTCGGTATGCAATTAGATGCTACCAGTAATTCATTTAAAGTTCACGATATTCCTAATGATTTAATATTTAACAGCAGCAATTTTGTTTGTTCAATAGAAAGTAAAAGCGACCTGAGTGAGGCTCAGAGGGAAACCTTGGCGTCTGTTATTAAAAAATTTGGAGAAATATCCTCTACTACGTCATCTCTAGGATGCACACCTTTAGTAGAGCACGATATCGAACTCACTAGTTCAGAGCCCTTCCGGCAGAGAAATTTCACTATGTCCCCATATATGCAAAAACATCTCAATGCTGAAATAGATAAAATGCTGGAGTTAGGAGTTATAAGGCCTTCAAAAAGCCCATATTCTTCAAATGTTATATTGGTAAAGAAAGCCTCCGGGGAGTACCGCATGTGCTTTGATGGCAGGCGTTTGAACTTGATTACCGTTCAAGATTGTTATCCTTTGCCAAATCTCACACAAACATTAGACAAGGTGAGAGATGCCCATTTTCTAACGGCAATTGATCTCAAACACGCTTTTTGGCAGGTCAAATTAACACCTGAGTCATGCGCTAAAACAGCTTTTTCTGTGGTAGGCAAGGGGCATTTTGAATTTGTAAGAATGCCTTTTGGTTTATGCAACTCTGCTCAACAGCTCCAAAGGCTCATTGACAGGTTATTCGATCCCTCTATTGAACAAAACATTTTCACTTACCTAGATGATTTAATCATCGTGAACAAAACCTTTGATGATCATGTAAAAACGCTCATGAAGGTCTATGAAAGCCTGAAATCAGCAAATCTCACTGTTAATGTTGCCAAATGTAAATTTTGCCAGCCTAGCTTGTCTTTCTTAGGTTATATAGTGGATCGCAATGGGCTTCACCCTAACCCAGACAAAGTCAAAGCCATACTTGAATACCCTAGACCTACGACTACCACTGAGATCAAAAGATTTTTGGGGATGGCGTCATGGTATAGGCGTTTCATTAAAGACTTTTCCGACTTAACTGCGCCTATAACCGAGTTGATAAAAGGTAAGCAAAAGAGACAGCGTATCGAGTGGAGTGAGATGGCGAATGAGTGTTTTCTTAAACTTAAACAACGGCTAGTAAGTGCCCCAGTGTTAGCAAGTCCGGATTTTGATAAACCGTTTACCGTTCAATGTGACGCTAGTAACTATGCGCTTGGGGGCGTGTTGACCCAAGGAGAAGGTGAGGATGAGAGAGTGGTAGCATACGCGTCGCGTACTTTAACGAAACCTGAACGTAATTACAGTATAACCGAACTCGAACTTTTGAGCTTGGTATTTTTGATATCTAAATTTCGATGTTACGTGCAGGGGGTTAAGTTTAAAGTGATTACTGATCACTCCTCCTTACTTTGGCTGAAACGTCTTCAGAACCCCTCAGGTAGATTAGCTAGGTGGGCTGTACATCTCTCTCAATATAATTTTGATATTGAACATCGCCCTGGAAAATTAAATATCGTGCCTGATGCTCTAAGCCGAGCAGTTGTCAATGTAAACGCGGTTGAAGCTAAGACGGATAAGTGGTACGTTAAAATGTTGGATAGTGTTAGGGATGACCCGGAGCAATACGCTGATTGGCACAGTGAGAACAATGTACTGTATAAATTTGTGAAAAATAAACATGATGTTAGTACTAACTTTAAAGAGTGGAAAGAGGTTGTCCCCAAGGACAATCGTTTAAATGTTTTAAGAGAATGTCATGATGACTCTACTTCGGCACATTTTGGTTGTAAAAAAACTTATTTGCGAGCATGCGCGAAATATTATTGGCCAGGCATGAGGTCAGATGTTAAAAAGTACGTGTATCGGTGTGAAATTTGTAACCAACAGAAAGTATCACAATTGGGGCGTATGGGATTAATGGGAGCTCCCAAAAACATAAATCAACCCTTTCAATTGTTATCTTGTGACATAGTAGGGCCTTTCCCTAAGTCTAAAGCAGGAAATTGTTATTTACTGGTAGTGGTAGATTGGTTTACCAAGTTTACCTTCATTCATCGCATGAGAAGGGCTACAGCGAAAGAAATTTGTGATTATATGGAGACTTATATTTACTGTGTGTTCGGAGTTCCACAGATCCATGTCCTGGATAATGGATCCCAGTTTGTGTCAAAAGAATTTAAGGCTTTACTGTCAAAATATTCGATAGATCATGTTTGGTATAATGCTCGTTATCACCCGCAAACGAATAACGTGGAAAGAGCAAACAGGGTAATTGGCACTGCTATCCGGTCATTTATCAAGGAAAATCATAGAGATTGGGATCAATATATACCCCAAATAGCTCATGCGATCAATACTAGTGTTCACGATGTAACCGGTTATACCCCTGCTATTTTGACTTTCGGTAGAGAAATTCCTATTTCTGGCACTTACTATGGCAATATAGTCTCACGAGAAACTGCTCCTAAAGATTTTGAGAACCGTGATAAACTGGTTTCAGAGTTACAAAAATTACCTGACTTGTATGAGCAAGTAGCTCAAAATATTTCGAAGGCAAGTAGATAAGTAATGACAGAGCTGTGACGGAGCAGGGAGCAGTGTTCGTGTTCTTGTTCATGTTCATGTTCAAGGTCACCCCCCTCTACCCCTCTACCCCCTCAAAAACTACCCCTTCAAAAACCACCCCCTCAAAAACCACCCCATCAAAAGCCACCCCTTCAAAAACTACCCCTTCAAAACCACCCCCTCAAAAACCACCCCATCAAAAGCCACCCCTTCAAAAACTACCCCTTCAAAACCACCCCCTCAAAAAACCACCCCCTCAAAAACTACCCCTTCAAAACCACCCCCTCAAAAAACCACCCCCTCAAAAAACCACCCCTTCAAAACTACCTCCGCAAAAAACCACCCCCTCAAAAACCACCCCCTACCCCTCAAAAAACCACCCCCTCAAAACCACCCCTCAAAACTACCCCTTCAAAACCACCCCCTCAAAAAACCACCCCTTCAAAATTACCCCCTCAAAAACCACCCCTCAAAAAACTACCCCCTCAAAAATCACCCCCTCAAAAAACCACCCCTCAAAAACCACCCCCTCAAACCACCCCTCAAAAATCACCCCCTCAAAAAACTACCCCCTCAAAAAACCACCCCCCTAAAAACTACCCCCTAAAACCACTCCCTCAAAAACTACCCCCTCAAAAACCACCCCCTCAAAAACTACCCCATCAAAAGCCACCCCCTCAAAAACCACCCCCTCAAAACTACCCCCTAAAACTACCACCTAACCCAATCAACTACTTAACATATCGGGTTACAACTTGTCGGGGCAAGTTTGTATACCTGTCTAGACGACATCCGGTTAATGCACGAAGATGAATGATAAAAGTAGACAAAGATCACAAAAAGGTTAACAGGGCATTCACCTATATCAGATATTATCACATGTGAAACAGATGTAAATCTAAAAATATACAAAGGTCACAAAAAGGTTAACAAGGGCATTCACCTATATCAGATATCATGTCATGTGAAACAGATGTAAATCTAAAAATATACATCAAGGTTAAAAAGAGGTTAACAGGGCATTCACCTGTATCAGATATCATCATGTGTGAAACAGATGCGTAAATCTAAGAATAGACAGAGGTCACAAAAAGGTTAACAGAACATTCACCTGTATCAGACATCACCATGTGTGAAACAGATGTAAATCTAAAATATATACAAAGGTCACAAAAAGGTTAACAGGGGAGGAGTCAATGTTCTATTAATAGAAAGCATATGATGTCTAGAGCACATCCTGTATCCGGTTTAAAACGTAAGACATAATGACAGTGTGAAGATGGTCGGTTAATTTACGACATCCTGTGGGTTATGGAAAAATAAACACCCTGTGTAACAAAGCAAACAGCATTGAGTGTAAAAAGTGCTGAGGGCTGAAGCCTGCTAGTCATGTGTTACGTCAAGGATTACAGTGCACCCCATATGAAAAAAAAAACAAGTATATGGGGTAACGATAGAAATAAAACGCACTGTATGTTACGTTCAGCAATAGACTAAACATTTGGTATTAACAAGTGTTTAAACTGAATGCATTCGCGTAGGCTATTTTTAGCTCAACGTGCTAGGACGACAAATTAATGGTTATTTGAAACAAATTTTATTTACTATTTATTAATTGACTAATTATAATATTTTAACCAGGAGACAGAGACGTCACCTTTGCTCGAGAAATCCAGTAGGTTATCCCATACATTGGAGATGTAATTGAAAATTATATTTTGAAATTATAATAATAACTTCTAATCCTCTGTATATTTCGAAACATAATTTTTATTTGGTAATTACACGACTAGATTATTAATACGGTATAGTACAAAACAGGTGTACATAAAAATGCTGGAAACCAGAATTTGAACTCCGAGCTATTACACGTAGTAAAATAACGAAGGCAAAATTGAGCAAGACGATTTAAATGCATATACATTTTATGTGCACGTGTAATTGATGCTAATAACGCAATCCGTTATTGACTGACTACCTTGTTTCAGGAAAAACTTCATATTTCCGTGTCTTATGAGCAATATAGAACAGCTATGGTTTATAGTTCCAAACGAGTTATTTTTAATCTTAAAACAGAAAATCTCAACAACACAGGCCTAGGTTACGATATACGATGTTGTGCACAATGCACGGCCTCAAGAGCCTAATTTAGTATAGTCAGCCAAATGCAAAGGTTTTAATTAGAAAACATCAGCTGTACATCTGTACATGTCGCCGTGTTCCCAACCGGATACTGCGTTCTGTATGTAAAAAATATGCGCGTCATTGCTATATTTAATATTTATTTATAAACACCATAAGGCCGAAAACGTATAATCTAATCATACAACAATAATCAAAATCTTGTCTCTGCCCCAAATTCGTTTTATTAAAAATGTAATATTTAAATAAATAAAACAATTCCAAACTACACGAATATTCATACGATATAAAGATTATTTTTAAAAATTGTGTTTAAATTTCCAGACGGAGTACCCATAACATCGAAAATAGACCCCCTGTATACCTATATGTCGCAACGTAGTTTATTAGCGTTTAAAATTGTTTATTTTATATATACATAAGGGCTTTAAATTAAGCTTTTTTACTGTTTATCATATACGTATGAACACCGTTCTTTCAATACAGGATAGCAATGATATGCACTCAATTTAAAACGATTGATAATAACAATATACCTGATTCTTTCGAATTGTTCGCAAAAAAAAATAATAAACTAAGAGAGGGGTAGGTAATAAACATATTTTCGATCCTTTAGGAAAAAAATATGTAAGATATTATTTTGCTATCAGCGCTCTAACCAGCGTATTACTGTATAAAAACAGTTTCACACACAACTATAGTACGACTTTTTATAATAAAATGTATTTCTCATCACACGACAGACAGGGAGGGGTCTTTAACATATGCAGGAGGAAAAAATACAGACATATTTAGGATTGAGGATTTGTAAAAACGCTCTGTATGTGGTGTCTTTACATTGATCACATATGCAAAATGATGTCTAGCGTATAACAATGTTTAGAAATAATATTAAAAAAACAACCATCGGTTTATTTACCATGGTGATTGAATTGAATTAAAATTATAAATATTTCATAAGCATACTTAGTAGGAATGCTGATTTAGTTTACAGTATTTACATAATATATATTTTACACCTCTTTTCTGAAAAAAATCCTTGTCTCCCAAATTACCCTGAAAATAGCAAAAACAATATTAATTATATTATTAGCCTGTGATAAATAGCCCTAAAGCAGAACCCTAAACTTCGCGATTCAAAAAATTTCTTGAAACAAACTTTCTGAAATTGGAAAAAAGCGGTATTTACAAAATAAATATTTCAAAATCGTTATTCCGGTTTTCACTTTTACATTATTAAAATTATCGTCATAGAGATTCATAAGGGCCTCTGTACAAGAGCTTTACCGGGGGGCCCAACATTTTAAATAGTATTTTTTCTAACACATCTAATTTCTATATTAACAACTATTTTAAATTACCGCTATGTTTGATAATCGTACACTTGTACAATAATGTATATTTAAAAAATAGCAAGTTATTAATTGGAGATGTATAATTATGTAAACTACGAAATAATCTTTAGTTTCTTAAATTAGAACACCACCCACCCAGCCACACAGATGTTTATATATATCAAATGTTGTTTGATGTTCCATAATTAGCTTACTTTAGGGTTTGACAAATTACAATATGTACCTGTATTTTATTTATAATTTAGGGAGCAAAAGACGAGATATTTTACTAGAGTATTTTGTTTATGTATTACAATATAAAAACAGTTTCGCACAGTCGAGTCATTATTATAAAAAAATTTCTCATACTGCAGCATGGGGCATAACACATGTGCAGAAAGAGTCAGTTCTCATACATTTACGAAAAAAAAATGAAAATGGACTAGCGAGACATTAACCTCTCAACACTGAAATCTTATTGGATATTCCTGCGGGGGGGTGACATTATGACGTCTACACTTCTCTGAAATAATAAATCGAGAATAAATACTCATACCAGCTTCATAGTTCAGTTGACGCAGTTTATTATCAGCAAACAGATAAACAAAATGAAAGTTAAATTAGTGCCCAAAGAACCAATTATAAGTCTATGAAACTACAACAACACTTTAGAAAACCACCAAACGGGGATTTTGAGGATGTCAGCATATCTGAAAAATAATTGTGATATTTCAGACAATAGTTTGGAAATACTAGAGGGCTCATTTTCAAAATTAAGACCTATTGGAGCACCCGGAACAGGGCTGAATTACGTATCAACCCCCAGATACAAAGATACACCTGAAGAAGGAGAAATAACAGGAGACATAACAATTCCAGAACCACAGTGCTCACCTATTACAAATTGTGAGGATATCCACAACCCAGAAGCAGAGCAAACAAACACAGAGCCCCAAAATGTGCCTAAGTATGAGGACATTTCAGAAGACGAAATTAATGTATCATTTAATTTTCGAACAGACGTTGTACAGGAAAATGAGTGTTCTGATTTATATATTCGAGAGGTTGAGCGTTTTGTTCTAAAAAGCAGTGAAATCATCCAACAAAAACACGGAAACGCGATTAACTTTTCAGAAAACGTGATAAATATCTGCAAAAAGCAAGACGTGTGGAAGAAGCAATCAGAAAGGTCAACTCAATAGTTGTATTAGCCACGAAATTTACGGATATACTTGAATAAATTTTGTGCTTGTGAGGGAATATACATAATACCTATGTAAAATATATTAAAACAGTCTTTTCGATTTACCCCGAGAAACCAAATTTATTATACTGTCAGAGTTTCAGCTGCAAATAAGTTTATTGTGAAATTTTTAGCCAAGACAAGCAGAAAAAGTGAAAAAATAATTTCAAAAAGTGTTACACCTGCTATTGTTTCCAGCAGGATATTATGTTATTTTCAACACTATTAAAACATGGTGAAATTTTGAGAGGGTGTGGAAATCAAAACCCCGAATAAGTGCTTCAATATAATTACAAAGTGAATGTGAAAAATGGTCACAAAGACAAGCAGCCATGTGTAATTATGTGATAGTGAAGTTAAAAAGTTGCGAAATCAAAAACCAGTGTTCCAAAAATAATTTAAAGTGAAAAATGGATTACTTTTCTTCAAGGCGAAAAAAGGAGAAAATTAATGTGTTAAGTGGGAAAAGTTTATATATTTGTTAAGGAATTTGTGATTATTATGAAATATTATAGTAATCATAAAATATTTCTATAGGGAATTTGAAAAAAATATCGTGTCTGAGGTGTATTTGAAAATACTATGCTAAAAACTTTTATTTTGTTTAATGTATTATGTACTACCCAACCTCACGCATCATAAACTTCGACAGTATAAAAGACATGGTTGTCGAGAACACCGACCCCGTATACATAGTTTCCAAAAATATACGTAGAACAGACGAGCACAAGGTGGTAACAAGAACAGAAACTAAAATATATAAACCTAATTCATCAAAAAGAAGGTTCTTTAACGATCTCAAGTCTACTCCTTATGGGTATAAAAAATTATAAATTTAACTTGTTCTCTATGTATGTTTCGTTTACTTCTGTAAAATAATAATAATTGTAACATTTCGGTATATTGCTCTCGCACAGAAGTGCTTTTATCGCTATTTAGTGGGTATTTTATTTGTCCACCAGCTATGTATTTAATTATGGAGCTTGTAAAGTAAATAAACTTATTTCGCTCTATATTCAATATTTTACATTTAAATTTTAAACCTCGTATATTTGATACATGAATATAATTTAGAATTTATGCGGATATTTATGTTCAAAAATATTTTTGTATAATTTCTTCCTGTAGTTTATATAAAATGTATTACTTTTCAAATTATGTTGAGGAATTTAATAAAAAAGAATTTAAATCATACTTACATATTATTTTGAAACTTCACGCATGTAACGATGCTTCTCTAGGTGGTATTTTTAATATAACCCTATATGTGTTAAAATTAAATAGTAATTAAAGCAAGAAAAATACTTTTAAATGTAAAAACACGAAAAATTGCAAATGATCATTAGGCATATTGGAGAAAGCAAAAATAAAGCTAGGTCAAAAACCAGCATTTTATAATATATCTATACCATAAACACTCACGCGGCATGTCACTAATTAATATGATTAAAGAAATAAACTGCATTTAATAGGTTAATAACATCACGGACAATATACTAACACACTGTATATGATTCTTTGAAATAATTATCAAAGTGTAGAGTACAACGCCGTATTTGCGTATGATAATAGGGCAAAATATCCTGTATAAATCCGGCATATCACAAAATTAAATAGAGAATAAAAAACAGTATGGTTATTAACACCGTATATTAGCAATCCGTGTTTCCCAAGAGCACATTATGTTGATATTTTAAATTGAATCGAATAAACGGAACAAAAAATAAACATGTAGTTATGAAAACATAACTCAGAAGTTACTATCTTAAATATTTATTTGCGTGCATTACATGCAGTTTTCTAGACCCCACGTATTTAACAGCTGTGTTCAAACTACAATAAACTGAGCATTTTGTCTTTAGGTTGGGGTAGACGCGCGCGCCTTCCCCAACCTAACCTAACATTGGCCTTCCTCAACCTCCATCCTCAACCTAACATTGGCCTGTCCTAGACAAGTTGAATTATGCATCCGGTATGGTGTTCAAGATTAATGACTCGGGTTGCAACTTGTCTCGACAAGTTGAACTATGTCCCGATATAAAAATTAAATATATACAGTTTAGCTTCCGAAATGTAGCATAAACCGAACTTTGTTTAAACAGTTCGAAATAGTGTTTAGCGATTCTCAAAATACATTAAATTCACTTTGTTGCATGGTGTGAATCGTTGTTTTTAAGGCCTATACAATATAGGCATTTATATATTTACTTATAATAAGAAATATTCCTAATAATCAAAAACATCGTGCTCTTTGAAAGTGTATAAAGATATTAATACAATAACTAGAGACCGTTTTATTATCAAAAACTTGTCAAATGTATACAGAGTGTTAAGAATATAATTTTTACAGTAAAGCAAAATTATAATTATATTAATACAAATTCAAAATAAACAGACAACAATTATGACACCGCCTTCCCAGGACATTGAACTACTATTGGTGACGTAGGAAAAGCCTCATAATTCCTCCTAGTCTTGGGCTCATACTATGAAAATACCGCATCACCAAGGTTTTGCTATACAGCTTTTCCATAGATTATATTATGTTCAGTATGTTTCGCTATGTCCCAGTGTGTTCCAGTATGTCCCAGTGTGTTCCAGTATGTCCCGGTATTATATAAATTAGCTTTAAGTAGTTTATGTTTACAGTATTGATTTATTAGTTATAAAGGGTTAACATGATTACAGATATAGAAAACGACGTGTACGGTGTTCGATATAATAATGATGCATTTAGTATTGGAAGCAGGCCTGTACATTTCGCTGATAACTCAATTACGGTTTGTGCAAAACAGTTCCACCTAAGTGTAGGCCTGAGAGAGTTGATTAGCAAAAAACATCCCTCGCCAATCTATACTAACGAAGACTTGTTGGCCTACAGGCATATTTTAATTTTGACCAGCGGGCATAAAAGAAAATATGATGTCGACAATCCGGCCAACGCAAACTCGAGTTGGAAATACCGGAATATTATATCTAAATTGTTTCCTCCAAAAAGGAAGAAGCCCCGTGACAGTGTTCAAAGAAGCTCCTCATTGGTCGTTGGGTTTAACCCCGGCAAAGAGAAGAAAAAGTTAGATGAATCGACCATATTACGACGGGATAAAAACACCGACCCCAATGAACTAATAAATATGATGAAGGTTAAAATACGGATGTGTGAAAATATTCGCCCTATTGTTAATACACTTATTGAGATGGGCATAATACGTGGTTAGCTTTTTCAGTATAAAAATGCAATTATAAATCTGAACGAACCTACCAAATATTTTTTCAGACTTCTCAGCTATCCCCTGTATACTGTGATTCCATACTAATAATTTTCTCTCGTAAGCATGGTATAAACTATAAAACTATGAGGGTGGGGTGGAATTTGATATTAATAGAGGTCTTTTTTTTATAAAATATTCTGTTGTATCCTCGGCTGTATGAAAATAATTAAAACAGTTAGTCGTTTTTATTTACTGCTCTTCTTGAAAATCATTTAAAATTAGTTGAATAATATGAGGGGTGATGTGTTATTACCCGTGCAAAAGATAAATTTTTGGATGCGACATATGAGGTGTGGATGTAAATGTACAGACTTTTATTTTTCAGTGGCTCCTGTACAAATCCGTAAAACAAGAAAGATAATATACGAAAGAGTATCATCTGTTCTCGATATCTATAATAAAAATATAATTTCTGTTGAATGTTAAATATAACACTCTGTATTTTCTGTAAATAAAGACAAATAGCGAACTGTGTGTGTATTATTCACGTCTGAATTTCTATAGCTTTTTCTGAAACCGCACCTTATAACAATTATTTAATAAACAGGGTAAACTTTTTCCTGGTCAAATGCTCAGTTTATTGTAGTTTGAACACAGCTGTTAAATACGTGGGGTCTAGAAAACTGCATGTAATGCACGCAAGTAAATATTTAAGATAGTAACTTCTGAGTTATGTTTTCATAACTACATGTTTATTTTTTGTTCCGTTTATTCGATTCAATTTAAAATATCAACATAATGTGCTCTTGGGAAACACGGATTGCTAATATACGGTGTTAATAACCATACTGTTTTTTATTCTCTATTTAATTTTGTGATATGCCGGATTTATACAGGATATTTTGCCCTATTATCATACGCAAATACGGCGTTGTACTCTACACTTTGATAATTATTTCAAAGAATCATATACAGTGTGTTAGTATATTGTCCGTGATGTTATTAACCTATTAAATGCAGTTTATTTCTTTAATCATATTAATTAGTGACATGCCGCGTGAGTGTTTATGGTATAGATATATTATAAAATGCTGGTTTTTGACCTAGCTTTATTTTTGCTTTCTCCAATATGCCTAATGATCATTTGCAATTTTTCGTGTTTTTACATTTAAAAGTATTTTTCTTGCTTTAATTACTATTTAATTTTAACACATATAGGGTTATATTAAAAATACCACCTAGAGAAGCATCGTTACATGCGTGAAGTTTCAAAATAATATGTAAGTATGATTTAAATTCTTTTTTATTAAATTCCTCAACATAATTTGAAAAGTAATACATTTTATATAAACTACAGGAAGAAATTATACAAAAATATTTTTGAACATAAATATCCGCATAAATTCTAAATTATATTCATGTATCAAATATACGAGGTTTAAAATTTAAATGTAAAATATTGAATATAGAGCGAAATAAGTTTATTTACTTTACAAGCTCCATAATTAAATACATAGCTGGTGGACAAATAAAATACCCACTAAATAGCGATAAAAGCACTTCTGTGCGAGAGCAATATACCGAAATGTTACAATTATTATTATTTTACAGAAGTAAACGAAACATACATAGAGAACAACTTAAATTTATAATTTTTTATACCCATAAGGAGTAGACTTGAGATCGTTAAAGAACCTTCTTTTTGATGAATTAGGTTTATATATTTTAGTTTCTGTTCTTGTTACCACCTTGTGCTCGTCTGTTCTACGTATATTTTTGGAAACTATGTATACGGGGTCGGTGTTCTCGACAACCATGTCTTTTATACTGTCGAAGTTTATGATGCGTGAGGTTGGGTAGTACATAATACATTAAACAAAATAAAAGTTTTTAGCATAGTATTTTCAAATACACCTCAGACACGATATTTTTTTCAAATTCCCTATAGAAATATTTTATGATTACTATAATATTTCATAATAATCACAAATTCCTTAACAAATATATAAACTTTTCCCACTTAACACATTAATTTTCTCCTTTTTTCGCCTTGAAGAAAAGTAATCCATTTTTCACTTTAAATTATTTTTGGAACACTGGTTTTTGATTTCGCAACTTTTTAACTTCACTATCACATAATTACACATGGCTGCTTGTCTTTGTGACCATTTTTCACATTCACTTTGTAATTATATTGAAGCACTTATTCGGGGTTTTGATTTCCACACCCTCTCAAAATTTCACCATGTTTTAATAGTGTTGAAAATAACATAATATCCTGCTGGAAACAATAGCAGGTGTAACACTTTTTGAAATTATTTTTTCACTTTTTCTGCTTGTCTTGGCTAAAAATTTCACAATAAACTTATTTGCAGCTGAAACTCTGACAGTATAATAAATTTGGTTTCTCGGGGTAAATCGAAAAGACTGTTTTAATATATTTTACATAGGTATTATGTATATTCCCTCACAAGCACAAAATTTATTCAAGTATATCCGTAAATTTCGTGGCTAATACAACTATTGAGTTGACCTTTCTGATTGCTTCTTCCACACGTCTTGCTTTTTGCAGATATTTATCACGTTTTCTGAAAAGTTAATCGCGTTTCCGTGTTTTTGTTGGATGATTTCACTGCTTTTTAGAACAAAACGCTCAACCTCTCGTATATATAAATCAACACTCATTTTCCTGTACAACGTCTGTTCGAAAATTAAATGATACATTAATTTCGTCTTCTGAAATGTCCTCATACTTAGGCACATTTTGGGGCTCTGTGTTTGTTTGCTCTGCTTCTGGGTGGTGGATATCCTCACAATTTGTAATAGGTGAGCACTGTGGTTCTGGAATTGTTATGTCTCCTGTTATTTCTCCTTCTTCAGGTGTATCTTTGTATCTGGGGGTTGATACGTAATTCAGCCCTGTTCCGGGTGCTCCAATAGGTCTTAATTTTGAAAATGAGCCCTCTAGTATTTCCAAACTATTGTCTGAAATATCACAATTATTTTTCAGATATGCTGACATCCTCAAAATCCCCGTTTGGTGGTTTTCTAAAGTGTTGTTGTAGTTTCATAGACTTATAATTGGTTCTTTGGGCACTAATTTAACTTTCATTTTGTTTATCTGTTTGCTGATAATAAACTGCGTCAACTGAACTATGAAGCTGGTATGAGTATTTATTCTCGATTTATTATTTCAGAAGAAGTGTAGACGTCATAATGTCACCCCCCCGCAGGAATATCCAATAAGATTTCAGTGTTGAGAGGTTAATGTCTCGCTAGTCCATTTTCATTTTTTTTTCGTAAATGTATGAGAACTGACTCTTTCTGCACATGTGTTATGCCCCATGCTGCAGTATGAGAAATTTTTTTATAATAATGACTCGACTGTGCGAAACTGTTTTTATATTGTAATACATAAACAAAATACTCTAGTAAAATATCTCGTCTTTTGCTCCCTAAATTATAAATAAAATACAGGTACATATTGTAATTTGTCAAACCCTAAAGTAAGCTAATTATGGAACATGATCTGTTGTTTGATATATATAAACATCTGTGTGGCTGGGTGGGTGGTGTTCTAATTTAAGAAACTAAAGATTATTTCGTAGTTTACATAATTATACATCTCCAATTAATAACTTGCTATTTTTTAAATATACATTATTGTACAAGTGTACGATTATCAAACATAGCGGTAATTTAAAATAGTTGTTAATATAGAAATTAGATGTGTTAGAAAAAATACTATTTAAAATGTTGGGCCCCCCGGTAAAGCTCTTGTACAGAGGCCCTTATGAATCTCTATGACGATAATTTTAATAATGTAAAAGTGAAAACCGGAATAACGATTTTGAAATATTTATTTTGTAAATACCGCTTTTTTCCAATTTCAGAAAGTTTGTTTCAAGAAATTTTTTGAATCGCGAAGTTTAGGGAGTAGAGTAGTAATGGCGGAGCTGGGTCTCCCCCCACCCTTTTTTTTTTTGTGGTGGGGGGTAACTAGGGTAATTCGAGTAATGTAGGTAATTAGACTGATGTAATTGCAATAGAGGTAATTAGAGTATTGCAGGTAATTAGCCTGATGTAGTTGCAATAGAGGTAAGTAGAGTAATGTGCAGTAATTAGACTGATGTAATTGCAATAGAGGTAATTGGAGTGGTGCAATGCAATTGTAGTTGTAATTAGTGTATGTACTGATATGTGTATGAGTATTTCAAGTAGAGGTGGTGGGGCAGCTTCACTCCGTGTATATAAATGAGGATGAGGAGCACACAGCCATTTGTGGTGCTAGTCTCCCAGAGTAAAGACATAAAATGTATATTTGTACTTCTTGTGGTGTAAGTTTTACACGTGGTGACAATTTGCGAAGACATCAGAGGCAATCTTGTAAGAAGATACATGATAGTGGTCCGCAAGCAAAATATCCTAAACTGGAATGTAATCCTTCAACATCTACAAATATGGAAACTTGTAATTGCTGTAATGTGACTCTAAGCACAACCCAAATGAATTCCCATAGAAGGACATTGCAGCATAGGACAAATTCATGTGTTCCGTTTATAGAAGGTGTAGAAATTGTGCAGAGCGCTTTCAAATACAGGATTGTAACCTATCTAGTATATAGCGAAAATAATCACCAAGACTATGTAATGTTCTTCAATGAAATTAGATCAAAAATATTAAATCTCTTCGAGGAAGTGTTACGTATTCATAATACAGTAAAAGTAAATATGGAAACGTTTGCTACGTAGAACATAGAACATAGAACATAGAACATCTTTATTTGACCACTTTACATAAATAATTACATTTGTGGCAAGTCATAGATTACAACAAAAAAAACAGTAAGTATAAATTTAGATTAAAAACAAACAATAAGTAAAGACAATAATAGTTCAGGTACATTATGGAAAGAAAATAAAAAAAAAATGTATATAAATACATTAAACAAATAAAAACATATTAGTCATATACAAAAATTAAGTATCATTTAAAAATCAAACAATGTTCGAATTAAAATATTCCTCTACAGTATAAAAACAGTTGCCCAGTAAATACGATTTAATTTTGGCTTTAAACTTTGAAATACTTAAAATTTTCCAATTTACAGGTAGTTTATTATATAAATTGTAGTCTAATGAATTATTTTTAGATTTAGACAACCTGTACTTAGGAATATAAAGATTATTTTTATACCTAGTATTATGAGTATGAACATCTGAGTGTGTCTGCAGTTGACTCTTTTTACTATGTATTTCCAATAAGCTATTAAAGATATATAGGTTGGGCAGTGACATAATTTTTAGTTTAATGAACAAAGGCTTACAGTGTTCAAGATAAGGGACACCTGCAAGAATTCTTATGATTCTTTTTTGCAAAATGAAGACTCTATGCGAAGAACTAGAGTCACCCCAAAAAATTACTCCATAACTTATGTGAGAATGAAATAGGCCATAGTAAACTGATAGCAAAGTATCTTGATTAATCAATTTACTTAACCTTCTGACGACAAAAATTGCGTTAGACAATTTTTTGCACAGTTGCTCAATGTGCACATCCCATTTTAAGCTGTCGTCGATAGTAATGCCTAATAACTTAACACTATTTCCCTTTGTAATGTTCGAGTCTGAACTGATCTGTAAACTTTGGGTTTTATTATTATTTAGTTTTAATTTATTTGTCGAGAACCATAGTTCGGATTTTTTTAAAGCTACTTCAGTTAGATCCTTGAGTTCATGTATATCATTTGAGGAGGTCTTTAGGGTTAAGTCGTCAGCAAACAGTGTGCTTCTAATGGTGTTTAGAAATACAGGCAAGTCATTGATGTAAATAATGAATAAAATTGGGCCTAATACAGAGCCTTGCGGAACTCCATGTTTGTTAACTTTTAAATCTGAGTTTACATTATTTACAGAAACACACTGTCTTCTATTCATCAAATAAGATCTAAAAAGAGATAAAGGCAATCCTCGGACACCATAATATTCAAGCTTTTGAATCAATATCTCATGAGAAACGCAGTCAAACGCCTTACTTAAATCACATAAGGCTATAGAGGAATAAAGACTGTGCTCGAGTGCATCAACTACATCTTCAATCACAGATGAAACAGCTTTTATTGTGGAGCAGTTTTTCCTAAAGCCGAATTGGCAAGAATTCAATATATTGTTCGATTCCAAATAATTAACAAGTCTTATTTTTAATAAGATTTCCATGATTTTTCCAAAAATGGGAATAATGGATATTGGTCGATGGTTGTCTAGAAGATGTATGTCACCTTTTTTAAAAATTGGTGTTACTCTAGTTATTTTGAAAACATCAGGAAAAAAACCAACATCAAAACAAGCATTAAAAATATTACTCAAAGGTACAGCAATGATGTTGATTGTTTCCTTCAACATGGCAGAATTGATACCAAAAAAGTCAAGTGAGCTAGTATTTTTTAAGGAGAAAACAACATTAACAACTTCTTGTGGCGTAGTGGGATATAAAAAAAGTGAAGAGGTCGACTTTTGAGTATCGCTTAAAAAATCTGTAGCTACGTAACCCGTGTCTGCAATAGAGTTCACAATGGTTTCAGCAATAGTGACAAAGAAGTTATTAAAATCGTCATTTGATATATTTGACTCGTGCACTTTACTTACAACATTTCTTTCCAGGTTAACAACTTTCCAGCTAGCTTTAATTTTATTGTCAGAATTGGCTATAAAATTACTGTAAGAATTTTTTTTAGTAAATTCGATATTGTTTTTATAATATCGCCTATATTTGTAGTAGGTATTTTTATCATCGATCGAGTGGGTTGTGTTGTAAATAGTTTTTAAACTTGAAAGTGTATTACGCATTTGCCGAAGCTCGTCACTAAACCATCGAGGTTGTAAACTTGAAAGCGCCGCTGAGCACTTGGTTAGAGGAAATAACTTTTCCACCTGGTATTGGTAAATATTAACAAGTAAAAGTACACAGTGATCGATATTATCATGAGATATCGACTCAAAAGTACTCCAATCATATGAATCAAGAGACTCTCTCAGTACCTTTAAACCACGGGATGTAATTTTTCTTCTTAATCTGGGATTTATGTCATTTTTAGTCTTTGTATTTAAGAAAACACATTGGCCATAATGATCAGATAAACATGGATCAATTACACTAGAAGTATAAGCAGAACTGTCATAGTTCGTGATAATATTATCAACACAAGTTGCTGAAGCACTTGTGACTCTAGTAAAATCGCATATAGTAACATTTAAGCCATACGTGGACGTTAAACAGATGAACTCACTAAGATTGACTGATGATCCTCTAAAATTAATATTAAAATCACCAGCCAGTAATATAAATTTATATCTACCAGTAAGATACTCCAACAGCTCAATTAATTTATTATGGAAATTTCCGTAGTGCCCCATAGGTGATCTGTACACTGCAATAACGACACACTTCATATCGGTCAACTCAGTCGCACAGAATTCAACATCTATATCAACACAAAATTTATTAACATCAATAGACTTAAATAGATTGTTATTTTTTACATAGATCACTACTCCACCATGCTTATGATTATTACGCACATAAAAAGATGCCAATGTGTAATCCAACAAATTAATACTTTTTAAACATTGTTCATCGGTTAGCCAGTGTTCAGTTAAGCACACGACATCAAAATTTTTGTTGTTGTACGTATTACAGACACAGGAACTATCTGAAATGAAATCATTTAACACTTCCAACAAAATCTTGGATCAAGCTATGGATTTGAACAATACTTTGGACACCTTTGTGGATGCTATGATTACACAAACTACGGAGTTCCTGGAACGTGATTCAGGTATTTAAACATACATTAAGGTGGAAAGAAAATGACTAATTATAATTTAATTTTAGGATGGGCCCTCGAACGAATTGCTTTTGTTGAAATCAATGTGAATAAATATAGTCCTCTGGGTGGTTCATCATATGTCAAGTTGCCAAAATCCATAGAAAACAAGAAGGCAGTGGTAAATGTAAAAAACCAGGATCAGTATTGTTTTGCTTGGGCTGTAACTTCAGCGTTGTATCCTGCAAATGGCTGCACATCTGAGACCTCATCATATCCACATTTTTCAAGAGTTTTAAATTTATCAGGTATGAATTTTCCAGTAAAATTGCGGGATATTTCAAAATTTGAGGAGATGAATAATATTTCAATTAACGTGTACGGGTTAGAAGAAAAATTTGAGAATAATAGAATAAAGTATGAAGTTGTTGGGCCTTTACGTTATTCTGAAAAAAAACTATTTATGCATGTAAATTTGTTACTACTTTCCGGTGAATGTGGTGTAAATCATCACTGTAAGAAAGATTGCGCTAATAATCACTATTGTTGGATAAAAAACTTGTCTAAGCTAGTTTCCGCTCAAATTTCAGCTCATGATCATAAAAAGTACTTTTGTGATGGTTGCTTACTATATTTTAATAATGAGCGTCAGTTATTCCAGCATCAGAGAAATGACTGTAATCATGTTTATACAACAACACCATCGACACAATTTCGGATTGATAAATATGGTAAACAAGTACCTGAAAATATATTAAAATTTGAAAACTTTGAAAGACAAATGCAAGTACCATTTGTAGTGTATGCAGACTTTGAATCAATTCTGAAACCTATTCATACTTGTGAACCGAACCCCGAACGTTCTTATACAAATAAAACTTTTATACACGAACCTTACTCCTTCGCATATTTCATAAAATGTTCTTTTGACAATTCTTTATCAAAATTTGAACTCTATCGAGGATCTGATGTAGCCAAAGTTTTTGTATCGCGTATTGAAGCCGATGTAAGGGAAATCTATAACAGATATATGAAAGATATAGTCCCAATGGCTAAACTCACAGCACAAGAAAGACAAGACTTCCTGAATGCGACCGTATGCGGTATATGTGAGAAACCATTTAAAGTAGAGGATGTAAAAGTTAGAGATCATTGTCATATAACTGGTAAAGTAAGATTTGGTGCCGCACACTCTGTATGTAACTTAAATTACAAATTACCAAATTTTGTACCTATCATATTTCACAATATGAGTGGCTACGACAGTCACCTATTTATAAAACAGCTCTGTGCACATAAGGACAGAGTTGATGTTATAGCACAAAATAAAGAAAAATATATATCTTTCACGAAACACCTTTATATGCATGATTACGTCAATAAGAAAGGGGAGAAAAAACGGAAATTTATACAACTACGATTCATCGATAGTTTTAAGTTCTTATCAACATCGTTGCAAAATTTAGGGGGCAACTTAACTGATAACCAATTGTTTGTTACGGGAAGTTTCTATACAGATAAGGAAAAATTTAATTTAATGAGGCAAAAGGGTGTATTTCCATATAGTTTTATGGATAGTTTAGAGAAACTAAATAATGTAGAGTTACCCTCGAAAGATGAATTTTACGATAACCTAAATGAAGAACATATAACAGATAAAGATTATCAGAGGGCTAACGATGTGTGGAACTTGTTTGATTGTCAGAATTTGGGCGATTACTCAGATCTTTATTTAAAATCAGACGTACTCCTTTTGTGTGACGTATTTGAAAATTTTCGTAAAATTTGTTTGGAAAAATATAAACTTGATCCTGCTCAGTATTACACTTGTCCGGGTCTCTCGTGGGACGCTATGTTAAAACTAACCAAAGTGGAGTTGGAATTATTAACGGACATTGATATGATCCATTTTTTTAAAAAGGGAATACGTGGTGGAGTAAGCCAGTGTACGGAAAGGAAACATATTGCGAATAACAAATTTCTCCCTAACTACGACCCCAAAGAACCTTCTTCATTCATCACATATCTAGATGCCACGAACCTATATGGGCATAGTATGTCGCAACAATTGCCGACAGGTGGATTCGTGTGGCTGTCCGAAGAAGAAATCATGAATTTAGATATTACGAGCATTTCAGATGAAAGCACCCATGGGTATGTTCTCGAAGTAGACATACATTATCCACAAGATTTACACGACTTACACTCAGACCTACCCTTTTTAGTAGAAAATATTATTCCACCAAAATCAAAATCGAAATTGACAAAACTGATACCAAATTTAAACGATAAGAGGAGATATATTGTGCATTATATAAATTTGAAACAAGCGCTAGATAACGGGTTAATGGTTATAAAAACACATAGAATACTTAAATTCAAACAATCACCTTGGCTTAAAAAATATATTGACCTAAACACCGATATGAGAAATAAGGCTAAGAATAAATTTGAAAAAGATCAGTATAAATTATTAAATAACGCAGTATTCGGTAAGACAATGGAAAATGTTGATAATAGAATGGATATAAAATTAGTTACCCACTGGGAGAGCGTTAGGCGGAGTATGGGTGCAAATGCATTAATAACACGCCCTAACTTTAAATCATGCTCAATATTTACTGATGATTTTGTAGCCATCCATATGGGTAAACTAAAGGTAGTCTACAACAAACCAATTTACGTTGGTTTTTGTATCTTGGAGTTGTCTAAGACAGTATTATACAACTTTTTCTACGACGTTATCAAAAAACATTTCGGCGATAATGCTTCTTTGCTGTATACAGATACGGATTCGTTGATTATAAAAACATTTACAGATAACTTTTATAATTTCATAATACAGAATCCAGACAAATTCGATACATCTAACTACGAAGAAATAAATAAATTTAATATTCATAAGGGCTTGTCGGTGTTAGGTAAAATGAAAGACGAGTTCCCCTCTGATCCCATTATTAGTTTTTATGGTACGGGTGCGAAAGCTTATTATATACAATCGGTGGATAATGAACTCAAAAAAGCTAAAGGTGTGAAGAAATCTGTTATTAGAAAGCAGCTGTCAATAGATGACTATAAGAAAATCGTTGAGCGGGGAGGTTTAATATTTAGAAAAATGAATACGTTTCGGAGTTGCTTGCATGACATTTACACAGAAATAAAGAACAAAGTGGCCTTGTCCCAACACGATGACAAACGTTTTGTTATTCCTAATACTACTAAAACATTACCGTGGGGGCACCGTGACATATCATTTTTTCAGAGCGAACAAGAACAAAATATAGAACGACTGATAGTTGCCATAAATAATATGGAGAAAAAAAATGAAAACTTGGACGCTTTACTTGCAGCAATAGCTGATTTAAGCCAATAATTAATTTAAAATTTTTATTTCATCTTCTAACGTAAAGGTCGAAAATTCGAATACATGAACTACTAAACTGGAAAATTCAAACTACAAAATTTCACCAATATTTAATTGTAACATTATAATACAAAATTATTGTGATAATTTTAAGTACTTTCAAATAATAGAATAAAAATATCTAAATAAAAATCACAGTGTTGTTATTAGTAAACCTTTCTCCCAAAATAAGTTAAATATCGATTAGGTTAAATCGTAAATTATAAATAATGTAGGTAGTGACTTGAAGAGGTGTGTGTAATGATACAGTTTTACAATGTAAGAGTAGGTGACGTTGCTAAAACTAAAATGTCGTTTTATGCTGCAGTCAGGAATGTGATGTCATTTCAAATAGAAAGTTGTTGCGTCAGTTATTCGATGTGCGCATGACATTTAGAAAAGTTTGACGTCACTTTGTAGCGGGATTCTGTTGAGACAAAGAAAATCAACAGTGGGGTGAAAGCTTGGCTTGCATAAATCACGTGATGTCGTCCAACCAATGAGAGACGAGAGTGGTCACCCACTCCCTACCGTTGGAGGGGGAAGTTAGCTTGGCTTGGGTTTGAGGACGCTTACAAGATTCTTTCCGTCTTCGCCTGTGCTAGTGTGTGCAAGTGTGCTCTCGTGAATTTCATTGCTCAGTTTTTGTGAACAAAATGGTAAGAACCGTTAAAAATGTATCATCTGCTGGTGGGCGTAAAAGGCGCTCGTCGACACCGCCACCAACTTTACCGCCCTTGACTTTAATGACGTATTTGGCTACGTTTAAACCATCACCTGACGCATCTACGGCGTCAGGTTCCGCCATTAATGGCGGTGCTGTGAAGTCAGCAATAAAAAATCCATCCTCTGGCAGGGTTAATGTTTTAAACAACATTATTGTTAAAGATGGTATTGCTGCTGACGTTGGGGGCGCTTCGTGTTCTAACGAAGGCGGTAGTCAGCTAGCGTATCATGGGCACCATCAGCAGATGCACGGCAATATACATCCTGGCGCAGATTTACCTGTTTTGCACCTTGAAGATGGTGACCTCGGCAATACCGTCAATGTCACCGTATCCAGGAGTAATGCAGGTAAAGCCGTTCATACCCCGAAATTACATGGTTTGGCTTTAAACAAAAAATTTAAAGTCACACCATCTACTTCAGGGTGTCAGGATGTACGCGCATCTCATCCGCGCAAATCATCTATGTCTCTGGTGGCACATGACTCCGATGACGACTTTTTGCCTAGTAATGTAAACAACAATAAAAACACAAAGTCGTCGTCGGCGCCATCAAAAGGTAAAGGTAGACGTACAGAAACACAATCCATAGACTGTGACGCGACTTTATGGGACGAGATAATGGATTTCGCGCAGACAGTTGTACCTGCCCCTCTAAGTCCGCTACCTGCTTCACCAAAAAAAAATAAGGTTTCGGCAGGTAAAGGGCAGGTAAAACCGTCTGCGTCGTTTGTGGCTGTACCTCTACCTGGCAATAGCGCATTACAACAGCCAAGCTGTTCTAATGCGGTGTTGCCACCACCACGCAATGACGCATTAGAACAACCGGGTTGCTCTAATGCGGTGTTGCCACCGCCGCCAGAGGTAGCTCCGATTGTTAATGAGAATCCGCTCCCAGCACAAGCGGACTCTGATTCTGAATCGGAGGTGTTCTCGCAAGTTGACACCAAAACATCTGTTAAACAATTTTTTAAAATATACGGTCAACTTAAGAGAACACATGATTTAAATTTGAGGCTTTGTCGGGATCATCCGAAAATCTTGCGTCGTGCTGCTGATATGCGGGAAAGAGCCGCAAAATTAGAGGCCGACGTAAAGAGACAAAGGGAGGCTCTCGACAAAACTGCAAAGCAGATGAGGTTTATTTCGGATCAAATGGGTGGCTGAGCACTTGCGCACACGCGGCGGAAAGTTATTTTAAGTTAGATTTTAAGTTAGTTAAGAATATTGTTAGTTAGATAAGATTATTGTTAATTAGGTTTAAAATATAGTATTAATAAAAAAACATTAAAAAAATAAATGCAAAAAAAAAAATTTAAAATGTTTGTCAAAAAAAATAAATGACAAAAATAATTAAAAAAATAAATGCCCCAAAAAAAATAAAAATTTGTCAAAAAAAATAAATGACAAAAATAATTAAAAGAGCATACAAATAAAGGCAAATTAATTAAGTTAGATTTTTAAGTTATTTAAGAATATTGTTAGTCAGATAAGATTGTTAATTAGGTTTAAAATATATTATTAATAAAAAAATATTAAAAAAAATTAAAAAGTTTGTCAAAAAAATAAATGACAAATAATTACAAAAAAATGATACAAATAAAAGACAAAAAATGATAAAAAATAAATTACTGTGTATTATTATGTAAGAATATATTGTTAAAAATAAATATAAAAAAGTTTAAAACAAATTTTAAAAAGTGAATAAAAAATGATAAAAAAATTAATTAGTTAATAAAATAAATACACCACATGTAATTAATTAATTGTGCATATTATGAGTACATGTTTGACATGAATAAACACATAATGTAAAGGTTAATTAATTTAAATAAATAAAGAGTTTAATAGGTTAATAACAACATAAAAAAAAAAAAAAAAAAAAAAAAAAAAAAAAAAAAATTAAAAAAATCGAATTTTAAACACATGAAAATCAAAATTAATGGTTAATTAGGAAAGGTCAAAGGTCAAATTTAAAAAAAAAACCGGAGAACCACCACCTCCTTTCTCCGGGGGGCGTCCGAGGATTCGATCCTGTGGTCTTCTGAGTGACCTCAAGATCGACGCGTATTTGCCCGCGCGGCTACTCGAACGCCCCACAAGAGTTAGGTCTATTTCCTAATTTCAACAAAAAACTACCTGCTCATCGATCCGTATTTACCAGGCAGGGTCGCATGGCCTTAGGCTATAAAATCAACCCAAGCTATCGGCTTTATACATTTACAACTGTATTATTTTGAATCAGTTTATATCTTGAGATATTTTAATTTAATTTAAATAATAATAAATAAAAGATAACCATTTTTTTTTCAAAATACTTTTTAATAAAATCATTCATATGTTCATTTGTTTTAATATTTATATGATTTACTAATTTTCACAACTTGTAATATACAGGGTGGCACAAATATTTTTATTAATTAAAATATATATACAATTAAACTTAAAAATAAAATGAAATATAAATTTACATTAATAAATACTACTTATAACGAATCAAATTTAGTAAAACACGTTGTATCGTTCACGCAATTGTTTTATTTACATTATTACATGTATGACATACTTCAATTCGATGCAATTGCACCAAGTTTGTGCTGCAACATTTACATTTCGTTATCATTGCACCATCCAACGTCGTCGTTTTGTGAATATTTACATGCTGGTGACGTCCGGACACTATCCGTGTATAGGATATATAACATAGCCCACACAGGAAGTGTTTGGTTGCATCCGGCCTGGTTCTGATTATGACAAAAGACGCTGACGTGCAATATAGTCTCCGCCGATCATCATAATTGTTTAATATTTTTCCGGAGAAGGCTAACTCTCCCGCTTCGTCTTCCACATCATCCCCAAGACCTTCATCTACACTGACGGGAACCAGGTTGCCATCTTGATTCAAGTCCTGAAGCTCTTGATTTACACCATCTCGGTGTAACACCATTGCACCCATATCATTTTCTGCCAGTTCAGTGAGGAATCGTCTATAAGCCATCTTTAAATGTTGGAACTCAACTGATTTGATGTTAAACCTCCTCCGTTTTATATTCTATAATTCGTGACGGTGACGCCCTTCCTATTGCGTCAAGTTTACTATTAGCTATTTAAACCAAGAGTGACCACAAGAGGAACGCATTCAAACTTCTTACGTAACACAATCGTGTCTTAAAACAGAAGTGCATACAATGGTCCTACCAAGAGAGTGGAAATTAAAACCAATAATAGCAGTACAACCGTATAGTTACAATAATTCAAGAATTTGCCATAATTGCTATACTGCATGGAGGAAGCAAATTATCAACCCATGCACTGGACTGTGCAAAAAGTGTGTAATTCAGAACCCAGTGCAGAAAAAAGAATTTCGAGACAATTGTCCAAATGAAACACAATGTCGCAATTGTCTTACCATACTCAAAAGAACGAATTTTGGTATATATCGAGACGTATGTGAAGCTTGCAAAGCAGACCAACCACAATTAAGACAACGATGCGTGTACTGTAGTAAGTACGAGGACAATTGTTGGAACAACATTTGCATAAAATGTATGTCAGGGGCACTCATCTTGTGTGATCGCATTGGTGTGTTTTATAGTAGTTGGACTCACCATAATAGGGACTGTTGGTGTCTTAATTATAAATAAATTATATTATTTGTATATATGTATGTGTGTATGTAATATATATTATAACCATAAACTGTAAATATATTTTTAGTATTGTAATAACATATTATTTTGTAGGAAACTTTTAAAATTATACAAAAAAAAAAAAATGATTATTTTTAATTTTTTTACAATTTAAAATGAAGGAAATAAATTAAATAAATATTTAAGAGTTTATTAAGTAAATAAATGTATTAAATGACTTACAATTAATTTATTTACTAAAACTATTTATTAAATTATTTACAATGTTTAATTTATATGGATGCCTAATCTGTTCCCTCGCAGACATTATCGCACTCTATCAAGAGCTGATAATCTGACCAGTGGCTCTGGTCAGGTGATGGCTGGCCGTCTGGATCGTAGAACACCGTTTCCATAGACCATGCTGATGGTGATGTTGCCCTATCAGTGCTGCTGTCCGGGGGGTTATCTTGGTCTCCCTGGTCCTCGCCTAGATTCTCACCTATCCAATAAGATGAAGGTGATATTGGTCTGTCGTCAATGCTATCTGGGGTAGCTTGGTCATCCTGGTCCTCTTCGTCTTCCTGGTCCTCTTCGTCTATCGAATACGATGGAGGTGACCGTTCCCACCAATCACTGCTGTCTGGGTCGTATTCACTAGGCATTGACCAGGTCGATGACGTTGATTTTGAGTCGGTGCTGGAGGAGACGCAATTTACTTGAGAAGTGTCCATGATGTTAATAATTTTAAATCTGACAAACAAGAGCGTTGCTGTGTGTTATATAAAGCAAACTAATCTCCACCCCCAGCAGTGGCGCCTCCTACAAACATTACTTTACAGGCACCTCTATTATTGATGATGGAGAGGGGGTAAACATTTAATGTATAGTGTTTTACTGAATCAATGAATAAGTCAGGTTGGCCGAGTGGTTAAGGTGTCAAACTTCACTAATTAAAATTCATAATAACACGTATCCTATGATTGGATATGAATACCCCCTCTATTATTTTAGAGTGACTCCCTCCCCACACTACTATATATATGGGAGTAATATTAAACCAAACTTAGTTGCATTTACTATTTCTATCTATATACCACGTATCGAAATGGCAAATCCATCTATTATATCTATTCTAAGACGGTTGGCGCAAGAAGATTCCAATAATTGGATGCTGTTTAATCATGAGGCTGCGGAGATGGGGGTACCTGCTGAGGCTGTGGAGATTGGAGCACCTGCTGATGTTGATGCCAATGGTGCCAACATCGATATCCAGGAAGTCATCGAAGGCGGCGAAAATGGTATAGTGGACGATGGAGTCGACGAAATGGTGGACGATGGTATAGAAGTCGATGTTGCGGACCTCATCGAGGAAGACCAGCACGAGATGGCTTTCCAGATAAAAGATATGGTGGCTGGTACAATGGACAAGGTGTGTGCTACAGCGGCCTTCGTTGTGGTATGCAGCATTGACCAGGGAAAATACTTTATGTGCACTAGGTGCTACGTATCGTATTCTCGCATGGTCGTAGAGGGGGCTGTTCACCAACACGCAAGTCTGCACAACACGGTTGAGTGGTGGGACGTACCTACCATAAAGTGCAAAGCTTGTGGCGATGACACAGTGACAGTCGGTGCCATCGAAGGTTGTTTTGTGTGCAATAATACTGGAAAAAGAACAGTACCCATATAATAATATTAGATTTTCTAGTTTGTACTTTTTATATTATTTTTTATGTTTGTTTAATTTTTAATTATATTTAATTAATTTTATGTTTTATGTTATATGTATATTTGTATCATTCTTATAATATAGATTGTAGGAAAATAAAAAGGAATTAAAACATTTATGTGTATGTTTATTATCTTTCAAGTGTTAAAAAAAAAAAAAAAAAAAAAAAATGATTATTTTTAATTTTTTTACAATTTAAAATGAAGGAAATAAATTAAATAAATATTAATAAAGTATATTCATTTTATTATTCATTTGTGACACATATTAAAATATTTCAATCGACATAACTATATAATGATACATTAATATATTTTTCTAGTTAATGACAATTTTAAACAATAGAAGCTATATCAACCCACGAATTGTGTTCTACAGATAGCCCCAACCACTTTACCAGCACTTTATTTCCTTTCTTCTTTAATACATTTTCAACTAGATACACATCGGGGTATTTTGCTTTTAGTAGCTCCATTTCATAAAAACATCCCTTGATTGGGTGTCCAAACAAGTCTTCTATCAGGTAAGTTGTGGGATTTGTTATGTTTATTTTGGTAATTTTAAAAAGTTCTGTTGAAAAGTTCGGTGTAAACCCTTTATCAAATACACCTTTATACTTGCTAATACGAACTATATCACCGAGATGAAATTTCGGTTTCAGAGCAATCTTAATATAATTATATACGTTTAAATGTGTAGTTGGTTTGACATCAATGGGCTTTCTGCCAGTTGTACGATGGACTTTGTCATTGTAACTTTTTGTAACGTTTGGTAGGATATCGAGCCATTTATATTTACCCATAGCTGAGAATTCTTTATACAACCAATTTTTTAATGTGCGGATTACTCGCTCAACAATTGCTGCTTTTTTTGTGCTATACGTAGAATAATGATTAATTTCGTGCCGCTTCATTAATGCGGAGAACTTTCTGTTATAGAATTCAGTACCATTATCGGTCTGTAAATTTCTCGGTGAATAATTTGCTTCTTGAATAATAGTCTGCATAGCCTTGGTAACTTCTACAGCTGCTTTATTTTTAATAGGTTTGGTCCATACGTACTTGGAATAGCAGTCAATCACTACAAGAATATAACGATACCCTCTATTTTTATCAGCGTATGGCTGCATTTCAGCTAGGTCTGCTTGCCACAAATCACCAAACCCCTTAATTATGGTTCGCCTTCTACGAAAATTTCGTCGAGCATTTCTATGTAACTCGTTAACAACTTGTAATTTTTCGCTGCTAACCTCCATTATAAAATTGTCTTCAGCTATATATCAACTTCAGGCATTAGTTCTGGTGGAAATGCTAGGCCTCCGGATTGCACCTTCTTTGGTTGGAGTTCGGTGGCAATATGCTCTAATTTAGAGATTCTAGTGATTAAAGTATTGCGATTGTTTATGGCCGAACGTTTAACTTCAGAAATTGCTTTATCAACATATTTCCTCATTTCTATTTTCATTTTCTGCATCATCTCATTATTTTGTTTATTGAAAATAGCGCGATTTTCTTCTCCACTTCTTATAAGTCCCACATCAACATATTTTTTCATTTCCCCAATAATTACATCGGTTGTATCAAAAATAGCTTTGGCAGCATTTTCATCATTTGTTTGTAGACGCTTGTTAACGTAATTACATGTTGCACCATCTTGATCATCGACAGGTTCCCCTAAATTTTTTAAACGCTTATTTTCAATATCATAGTGATTATCTCTGGTAAGTTTAAAACCCACGCCAGGTAATCCACGATGGGCTATTAACTTACTCGCACTAATTCTTTTGCTGCGTCCAAATTTGTCGATAGTGTTTACAGTAGACATTTCTGACTGCATCTGATCCAGTTTATAAAATTTCAGACTATATAATACTTATTAAGTATAATGATACTATGTTTTATTTCATCTTTAATACACTATTTTTTCTTCCCTAAGTTCTGATATTATTTCTATTATTTCATTGTCGTGGTTGTTATTTCCCGCTATTTTCGAACTCCATAGTAGACGTAGACGATCCACGAGTTCGCTGGGTTTATTCCAAAAAATATATTCTTTATCTTTATTTCTGTACAATTTGTGGGTAGGTACACGTTTTAAGCCGTGACCACTTGTTGACGATCGTGTCGCAATTGTAGAAGACGTTAATGGTTTGATAATTTTGTGAAATTTTCCACGCTTAGTAGTGTTATAGCCATTCGCTACATCGAATTTTTTGTAAGGTGCCTTTGTTTTTCTTAGTATTTCTCCATATATCTTACTCCATTCATCATCGAGAACACCCTCTCTATTATCATCTAAAATTGTTGGGCGTTTTAGAAATATTAGATCGTACAATTTAGGACTACCTAGATACACGCCAAGTTTCTTATTGCCATACCATAGCGTAATATTTCCATGGGAAAAACGTATTTCGGCATTGCCCATCAGCAGTTTGCCTGTCTTGGGATCTACACGCACTCCATATAAACTATCATACTTGGAATCACCAGATTTTAAATTTTGTATATGTCTTTTTACAACCTCATGTCTTTTTTCTAGTTTACTAGCTGGAGAAGTTTCGGATACAGGGGTTGTTCTTATTGACGATGGTGGTGTTTCCATAATGGGGATATAATGTGGAACATCATCACCACCTACATACTTATCGGATCCTTCTTCAGAAGCACTCTCCCATGATACAGCCCTCTGGGTGGACACCCTTGATGATGATGGTTTTGAATGTAATTGTTGGATATGAGATTTGTTCTCTGCTGCTGAAGATATAACATTTAAAGGTTCAGTTATCGGTTGGTAGATCTTTTCAAGTGTTACGTGCATCTCCATATCTTTGTTCTTGATATAGTTAAACTTCTTCCGCACAGCATCTGTTGCCTCAATCAGCTGTCGCTTGAGTGTTATTTCGCTACTGGGATGTGCAAGATTGTTATATTTTTTATTATCTTTGGTAACCTTCATCTTAGCGCATACGTAAACGAAGTAATCCTAACGACGTATGTAATTCAAGTGAAGTTTTTAATAAAATGCATTATGGATATATGAAGCTATCAAACCCTTTTCTATATCGCCCACCTTGTACTTCTCTATCCTTATCAATCACTAGAAATCCATATTTGTCATTCCAGCACTTTGCACACATATTTTGAAATACTGTAAACGTTACATCAGGTGACACATGATCGGAAAAGATGTGATGCAGATTCATGTCGTCCTGTTTAAAGACAACAATTAAATTACTATTGTCTCTTATTAGCTGCTTCGGGATTCGAGAGTATGTCTGGCCAAGATAAAAACAATCCACATTTCTATGTCGGCCCATACTGAAATATCCCCTTATAACATCTTGTTTCTCACATATTACATCGTCAAATATAAACACAGACTCTGGCTTTGCCTCGGATGGTTCCACTATTTGCGTACCATTACTAAATGTATAAAATCCTAACCCCTCAATCGGCGCTAATACATTACGTAGATACTCATACTTGGGTTGATTTATAGACTTTGAGTATAGGTAAATATTTAAAAAACGTAAACCTAAACGATGCGTGATCAAAGATATTAAGACATTTGTTTTCCCACAATTCGAGGGTCCTATTATGAGGGCACGTACAGTTGAAGGTAGTAGTGGTCCATGGCGATTATCAGCACTTAACCCACGCCCAACTTTTTCATCCAAATTATCTATAGAAAGCGTTTGTTTCTGTTTCACAATGTGCATTGTACCGCGGCTAAATGTTATATAAGTAGATGTGTGATTTACAACTCTTATTTAAATGGTTTCTACGATACGATACACACGTGAAAAACGTACGAAGCGCGGTGGAGGATTAGTTAATTCCCTGATTAATAAGCTCCCCGTCGAGTTGCATTTGCCAGGTTATCAATTTTGTGGTCCAGGCACAGATTTAAATAAAAGGTTAGCACGAGGTGATTCTGGCATAAATCAGCTCGATAAAGCGTGTAAGCAACACGATATTGCATACGACAAAAATAGCAGTAATCAAGCAGCCCGCCATAAAGCAGACTATCAGCTTGAACAGGCTGCGTGGAAACGGGTGAAATCCAAAGACGCAGGACGTGGAGAAAAGGCAGCTGCTTGGTTAGTCACAACTATAATGAAGGGAAAACAACGTCTTGGTATGGGATGTAATTCAACAATATCTCGCAATCCAATAAGGAAACGAATCATCAAGAAAACAAAGAAAGGTAAGAAGAATGTTAAAAAGACAGCGTTTGGATCTGGGATAGTACGAAAAGTGCGTGACACACTGCGAAATGCTGGAGGCAAAAAAGTAAAAGACCAAAAGAAGGTGGTTGAAATTGCTCTAAAAGCTGCACGTCGATATATAAAACAGGCCGGTGGAAAACGCAATATTCAAACACCTCGAATTATACCAATTCCAAAAGTTGGTGGTATTTTACCTCTAATACCCATTTTTGCTGGATTATCTGCATTGGGTAGTTTGGCTGGTACGGCTGCTGGTATTGCTAAAGCTGTAAATGATGTGAAAAAGGGTAGAGAAGAATTAGCTGAAGCAAATCGGCACAACAGAAGTATGGAAGCAATAGCTATGAAAAGTGGTAAGGGGATGTATATGAAGCCATACCGAAAGGGGATGGGTCTTTATCTAAAACAGAATTCAAAAAACTAATAGACTCCCTACCTCGGAGACCTCTTACCGACATTGATCTTAAATATTATGCTAATAAAATGAAGGTAGCATACTTTCGAGGTGTATTTATGCGTGACTCACTACCAAGACATGGGCCACATTACAATGAATCCGCAATAATCAATTTGGATAGTATATATGGTCCTGGGACACATTGGGTGGCATATAAAAAACGAGGTAGTTTAGTAAATTATTTTGATAGTTTTGGCGACTTACCCCCACCTATAGAATTAGTTACATATTTCAATAACGATTCAAGGAGGGCCAACCAAATATTCTATAACTACAAACGTGTACAGAATTTTAACACAGTGTTGTGTGGACATTTGTGTTTAAAGTTTCTCTCTACGAAACAAATATAAAACGCCATGGAACTGAAATCTATGACCCCAGCAATAGATCGAGAAGGTATCAAGCGAATGGGTCACTCACTAATTGCATTCTCCCGTTTGCGTAGTCTGTTGAAGATGAGCAAACAACAACTAGCAGATATGCCCAAAGAGGTGATGATTGGGTTGGCTTCACATGAAATTGCATTAGTATGGGATAAGCTACCTACACATCTTCAGAACGATGTCGATATATTAAAATATCAATATTGTACAGAACATTACCTTAATGATTATGAAAGCAATGTTGACGTAAATGATGGTCCAACACCTAGAAAAATGTTTTGCTGCTATTGTAAGGTAAACGATGTAAATGTGGCATCCAATAACAATGTAAATATATTACCATCAACTTCTAAGAAGAGGAAATTATACCATTATTGCTGTAATCCACAATAAATTGGGTAACACAATTTAATTATATCAGTCATGTCGTACACGTTCACACTAACGAGCCGCTTAAGTGAGCTAAGTGTCAACTTTGATCCACCCATTGAACTGGATAGGAGCAGTCGTCATGGGTTAGGTTTAATTGGATTCTACTCTTACAACTCCATATACAATGTGGATGAAACAAATAACATCTTCCAATATAGGGTTAGTGCTAAAGATACATTCACTACTGTTCACATACCTCTGGGGGCTTATGAAATTGATGAAATCTATGCTGCAATGTTGAAAGCTATGAATATTGATGGAAAGGATTACACGCAAATATTCACTTTAAGGGCAAACAACAATACCTTAAAGTGCGAGATTTTGTCAAAGTATGAAGTAGATTTTAGACAACCAAATTCAATAGGAAGTCTGTTGGGATTTGGACAAATATATTTACAACCAAATAAAAATTACGAATCAACACAGCCTGTTGATATTATGAAAGTAAGGATGATACGCGTAGATTGCAATATTATTTCTGGAGCTTATCTGAATGCAGAAGAGTCACACACTCTCTTTGAATTTGACATAGACGTTGAGCCTGGCTACAAACTTACTAGAGAACCCAAAAATATCATATATTTACCTGTTAGACCTAAAGGGTGTCAGTTAATAGACAACATCACACTACGCATACTGGACGACAACGGTGATTTGATCGATTTTCGAGGTGAGAAAATTATTGTAAGGCTAGAATTGAAGAAAGTCGGATATCACCAACCAAATGGGTTTTAGATATAAACAGCGACAGCAAGTACATCACCATCAGTATGATACTGTAGCGAACAACAGTATAGATAAAAAGAAAGGGAGATGTGGAAAGCAATTCATTCAAAGTCTATACCTTAAACAGTTAAGACATAGATTGTCAGTTGAGGATCAAGCCTTTTTAAAATCTATTGGATTAAAACTGCGAAAAAATTGGTCATAATAATGGTGGCTACTGCAACTAGTGACAAACTTGAGGTGTTTGATGAACCTGTGTTAGATCATTCCCTAGTTAGCCTACATGAGCATACATATAAACCATATGGATCCCCATATTACAGAAACTCTGATGAAATACGTATTCCCATCAATTTTCAAGATGTTATACTCGACATTTCAGAAAGTTATATATACATAGAGGGAAAATTTACTCCTAGCGACACCACAAAGCGTTGTTATTTATCCAATAATGCACTAACATTTCTCTTTGAAGAGATACGACTGGAAATGGGTGGTGAACAAGTAGCAGTAGTTAGAAGACCTGGTATTACTACCACAATGAAAACTATGGTGTCGTATGGGCAAACGCATGCACGCTCATTAATAACAACAGGTTGGGGTCTCACTCAAACGAGACAAGATATTTTAGATACCGCCAGTCACGTGTTCAGTGGCAAACTACCCCTTAAGTTCCTTATGGGTTTTGCAGAAGATTATACCAAAGGCATTCTGAATGTGAAGCAAGAATTAATTATGATAATTGCACGCTCATTTAAAGACTCCTATATCGGTGAGGTTGATGCAGAGTTGGAAATCAGCAAAATTGAGTGGAAGATAAGGCACATTGTACCTGAAGATCGACAAAAGTTAAAATTATTGAATCGAATTAATAAAAGTGGTAATAATACCAAAGTTAAGATGGTCTACCGTGCGTGGGATTTTTATGAGCTTCCCTGTCTACGCGATACTACCTATGACATATGGGCTCTTAAACTCTCCACCCGTCTTGAAAGCCCACTTTTCATCCTTCTTGGCTTTCAAGGCACTGATCAGGCCAATGATAGAACAAAGGATGTTACACAGTTCAAACACGCAGACATAAATAATATTCGACTATTTCTAAACTCTGAAGTATATCCATATGAACGTTGGAATTTAGATTTCGATAAGAAGCTCGATTCTGCAGCATATTATGCTTATGAGAACTTCCAACGTAGTTACTATGATAAAGATATGAGCGAACCCATGATGGATCTTGGGGAATTCAGGAAGAATCCTTTGTTTGTCATTGATTGTTCACACCAACCTGTTGCAGTGAAATCATCTACTGTCGACATAAAAATAGAATTTGAAACACGAAAAGCGAAATTTCCGGAACAAACTCGAGTGTATGCACTTATACTTCATGATACATATTTAAGTTATAACGCATTAGATGGCTCGGTTCAGAATGGTTTTCTCGATGTCAAGTAAAAAAAGAAAATATTTATTATTGTGGAATTAAGTAGTGCAACCTATTTCTATCAAGATATCTGGATAATTTTATCAACAATAATCATGATGTACTTGCAACTGTTTATTTTCTCAGAATGTAATTGTAGAATTAAATATAAAATTAAAATAAAAACTGTTCTAATTATACTATGATTGTATTTTTTGTTGTGTAATAAGAAATATGAAATAAAATGAATGTAATCTTTTAATGTGTATTTTATTTATTCAGTTTTATAATATAATATAAAATACAGAATATTGTTTACTACAGATACATACAATATTTGGTGTAATAAATATGACAATAGAAGATGAATATTATTTATGTATCTACATTGTTATCTTCTACATCAGACTGATCGAGTTGATATTTTTCAATAATATTCTTAGGTAGGTACTCCATTATCTCGTATAGAAAATGTTTTAGTTCCACTCTGTCCATATGCTCACAAAACTCATCCAAATTTAAGAAGCCACGGGAATATCTACCACATAGATTTACACCAATGCTATACGCTTTAGAAGCTTCTTTAACCCGTCGAACTTCTTCAGCGTCGAAGCAGATATTCATATCATAATTTAATGAAACCAATGCATCCCTTATTAAGTCATCTAGTTTACAAGACAATCTCTCAATGGCAGATTTAATGTCTTCTGCAGGGGTCCATGTTTGGGTTGAATATTGCATCCACATCTTTGCTGCGTACCTACAAATAAAAAATGAAATGTAAAAAAATACATAAAAAACAGCACTAAATGGACTTACGTTTGAGCTATTGGTGTACACGAAGTAAAAATATGTTGTACAAATGTCAATTTAGATATATCAGAATCTTTATAGGCTAACAAGTGATACTATTCTATAATACTCCTAGCATTCTTCCACAATATTCCATTTCTACTTAATACTTAAACTTAGCTAACTTAAATACTTTACGATTATTTTTGTTTGAGAATTAAACACCGAAACTTATTAATGGACTAGATTTTGCTCCAGGATAAGCTGGAGAACTTTGTCCTAAATATGTCAATGTAACTTTACCATTTGACGAATTTATTTTATCGATAGTGTTCTCACATATAATTTCCACAAACCGTTTCGGTAAAAATGATTTAAAAGTCGTAATTGAACTTTCCTCAAACAAAGTTACTATGATTGATTTTCCAAATCTTGTATTAACCAAAGATATTTTTTTTATGATATAAGGTTTATTTAAAATTAACGCTGAAATGGATCTTTGCTCTAAAACCTGCATATCTTGATTTATTAGCTCATTAAGTGCTAATAAGTCAACTTCGGAAATTGCCATATTTAAAATGAATATAATGAAAGAATTATAAAGAGTAATATAAGATATTGCTCACTTGAAATAACTGAAGTCACTGACTGCACTAGGCTGATTTGTTAGCTGTAGATGGTTCACGATAGAACACGATAGAAATGATTTTGTGTTGCGACTACATCTTCTTTATAGCAGTCTAGCTGAGCTACCCCACCACCACTACTTGGAGTACTCATACACATATTGGTACATACACTAATTACAACTACAATTGCATTGCACCACTCCAATTACCTCTATTGCAATTACATCAGTCTAATTACTGCACATTACTCTACTTACCTCTATTGCAACTACATCAGGCTAATTACCGACAATACTCTAATTACCTCTATTGCAATTACATCAGTCTAATTACCTACATTACTCGAATTACCCTAGTTACCCCCCACCACAAAAAAAAAAGGGTGGGGGGAGACCCAGCTCCGCCATTACTACTCTACTTTAGGGTTCTGCTTTAGGGCTATTTATCACAGGCTAATAATATAATTAATATTGTTTTTGCTATTTTCAGGGTAATTTGGGAGACAAGGATTTTTTTCAGAAAAGAGGTGTAAAATATATATTATGTAAATACTGTAAACTAAATCAGCATTCCTACTAAGTATGCTTATGAAATATTTATAATTTTAATTCAATTCAATCACCATGGTAAATAAACCGATGGTTGTTTTTTTAATATTATTTCTAAACATTGTTATACGCTAGACATCATTTTGCATATGTGATCAATGTAAAGACACCACATACAGAGCGTTTTTACAAATCCTCAATCCTAAATATGTCTGTATTTTTTCCTCCTGCATATGTTAAAGACCCCTCCCTGTCTGTTGTGTGATGAGAAATACATTTTATTATAAAAAGTCGTACTATAGTTGTGTGTGAAACTGTTTTTATACAGTAATACGCTGGTTAGAGCGCTGATAGCAAAATAATATCTTACATATTTTTTTCCTAAAGGATCGAAAATATGTTTATTACCTACCCCTCTCTTAGTTTATTATTTTTTTTTGCGAACAATTCGAAAGAATCAGGTATATTGTTATTATCAATCGTTTTAAATTGAGTGCATATCATTGCTATCCTGTATTGAAAGAACGGTCTTCATACGTATATGATAAACAGTAAAAAAGCTTAATTTAAAGCCCTTATGTATATATAAAATAAACAATTTTAAACGCTAATAAACTACGTTGCGACATATAGGTATACAGGGGGTCTATTTTCGATGTTATGGGTACTCCGTCTGGAAATTTAAACACAATTTTTAAAAATAATCTTTATATCGTATGAATATTCGTGTAGTTTGGAATTGTTTTATTTATTTAAATATTACATTTTTAATAAAACGAATTTGGGGCAGAGACAAGATTTTGATTATTGTTGTATGATTAGATTATACGTTTTCGGCCTTATGGTGTTTATAAATAAATATTAAATATAGCAATGACGCGCATATTTTTTACATACAGAACGCAGTATCCGGTTGGGAACACGGCGACATGTACAGATGTACAGCTGATGTTTTCTAATTAAAACCTTTGCATTTGGCTGACTATACTAAATTAGGCTCTTGAGGCCGTGCATTGTGCACAACATCGTATATCGTAACCTAGGCCTGTGTTGTTGAGATTTTCTGTTTTAAGATTAAAAATAACTCGTTTGGAACTATAAACCATAGCTGTTCTATATTGCTCATAAGACACGGAAATATGAAGTTTTTCCTGAAACAAGGTAGTCAGTCAATAACGGATTGCGTTATTAGCATCAATTACACGTGCACATAAAATGTATATGCATTTAAATCGTCTTGCTCAATTTTGCCTTCGTTATTTTACTACGTGTAATAGCTCGGAGTTCAAATTCTGGTTTCCAGCATTTTTATGTACACCTGTTTTGTACTATACCGTATTAATAATCTAGTCGTGTAATTACCAAATAAAAATTATGTTTCGAAATATACAGAGGATTAGAAGTTATTATTATAATTTCAAAATATAATTTTCAATTACATCTCCAATGTATGGGATAACCTACTGGATTTCTCGAGCAAAGGTGACGTCTCTGTCTCCTGGTTAAAATATTATAATTAGTCAATTAATAAATAGTAAATAAAATTTGTTTCAAATAACCATTAATTTGTCGTCCTAGCACGTTGAGCTAAAAATAGCCTACGCGAATGCATTCAGTTTAAACACTTGTTAATACCAAATGTTTAGTCTATTGCTGAACGTAACATACAGTGCGTTTTATTTCTATCGTTACCCCATATACTTGTTTTTTTTTTCATATGGGGTGCACTGTAATCCTTGACGTAACACATGACTAGCAGGCTTCAGCCCTCAGCACTTTTTACACTCAATGCTGTTTGCTTTGTTACACAGGGTGTTTATTTTTCCATAACCCACAGGATGTCGTAAATTAACCGACCATCTTCACACTGTCATTATGTCTTACGTTTTAAACCGGATACAGGATGTGCTCTAGACATCATATGCTTTCTATTAATAGAACATTGACTCCTCCCCTGTTAACCTTTTTGTGACCTTTGTATATATTTTAGATTTACATCTGTTTCACACATGGTGATGTCTGATACAGGTGAATGTTCTGTTAACCTTTTTGTGACCTCTGTCTATTCTTAGATTTACGCATCTGTTTCACACATGATGATATCTGATACAGGTGAATGCCCTGTTAACCTCTTTTTAACCTTGATGTATATTTTTAGATTTACATCTGTTTCACATGACATGATATCTGATATAGGTGAATGCCCTTGTTAACCTTTTTGTGACCTTTGTATATTTTTAGATTTACATCTGTTTCACATGTGATAATATCTGATATAGGTGAATGCCCTGTTAACCTTTTTGTGATCTTTGTCTACTTTTATCATTCATCTTCGTGCATTAACCGGATGTCGTCTAGACAGGTATACAAACTTGCCCCGACAAGTTGTAACCCGATATGTTAAGTAGTTGATTGGGTTAGGTGGTAGTTTTAGGGGGTAGTTTTGAGGGGGTGGTTTTTGAGGGGGTGGCTTTTGATGGGGTAGTTTTTGAGGGGGTGGTTTTTGAGGGGGTAGTTTTTGAGGGAGTGGTTTTAGGGGGTAGTTTTTAGGGGGGTGGTTTTTTGAGGGGGTAGTTTTTTGAGGGGGTGATTTTTGAGGGGTGGTTTGAGGGGGTGGTTTTTGAGGGGTGGTTTTTTGAGGGGGTGATTTTTGAGGGGGTAGTTTTTTGAGGGGTGGTTTTTGAGGGGGTAATTTTGAAGGGGTGGTTTTTTGAGGGGGTGGTTTTGAAGGGGTAGTTTTGAGGGGTGGTTTTGAGGGGGTGGTTTTTTGAGGGGTAGGGGGTGGTTTTTGAGGGGGTGGTTTTTTGCGGAGGTAGTTTTGAAGGGGTGGTTTTTTGAGGGGGTGGTTTTTTGAGGGGGTGGTTTTGAAGGGGTAGTTTTTGAGGGGGTGGTTTTTTGAGGGGGTGGTTTTGAAGGGGTAGTTTTTGAAGGGGTGGCTTTTGATGGGGTGGTTTTTGAGGGGGTGGTTTTGAAGGGGTAGTTTTTGAAGGGGTGGCTTTTGATGGGGTGGTTTTTGAGGGGGTGGTTTTTGAAGGGGTAGTTTTTGAGGGGGTAGAGGGGTAGAGGGGGGTGACCTTGAACATGAACATGATCTTGATCACTGCTCCCTGCTCCGTCACAGCTCTGTCATTACTTATCTACTAAGGCATATCAGAGAAATCAAAAACATTATAATTTGAGAAAACGCAATGTAGAATTCAGTGTGGGGGATATTGTCTATAAGAGAAATTTTGTCCTTTCTAAATTAGCCCCAAAATATGTAAAGTGTTCAGTTCATAAAAAAATCTCTCCACTCATCTATGAACTGTTAGATGAAAATAACAGAAAGCTTGGCAGATATCATATTAAAGATCTAAAAGAAGCACCAGATTAGTTTCGGACAGTGTCTTCTGGTTTGTTTCATCATATTTTGATTTGATTTGCCTCTACGAATGATTATGTATTATGTAACCTAATTATATCTTGTATTTGTTTAGTAAGGACCTGAATACCAGATCGTAATGTTGTAAATTAAGCTGACCAGTGTAGTTTTATTGTGTTAAGTTTAGAGCCTTGTTGTTAGTAGATTTAAGAACGTATTGTGTAGCTTAAGATGCATTTAGTTAAGTTAGGGGCTTGTGTAGTATAAGTTTAGCTATTCTTTAAAGAGCCCGTGGCTCGTAGTCTTTGCTTATCTGTTGTTTGGGAGGGAGGTATTTGTAACGTTACCTTTGCCGGTAGCGTTACAAGTTAATTAACGCAGCAGCCTACGACATTTATCTCACATAGGTGTGAACCCTACCTAACGGGTCGCTTGTGTTTCAAATCATTTAATACGTATTTCCTGCTTAGTCGGAAGTTGAAAGTCAGACTGTCATCTAAAACACGATGTGAACCCTGTCGCTTATTTGCTATTAAGTTTTAAACAATTCAAAAAAACATTTTTAATTACCCTTGGCTGAGATTTTAGGAAATTAAATATAATCTTAACCGCTCTGGGCCGTCTGTTTGAGTAAATAAATGGGAATTTAGTTCCTCAATTGACCGCACTGATTTGACCGCACCGAGCTGACCATCAAGCTCAGCCTGGATACCGGTCATTTTTGTTTTGTTTGTTGCCCGAGTAGTCGATCCGTAGAGTGTCGGGTTTTATTTGTCGTTCTTCAGTGGATTACGTAGGTAAATATAGCGTTAATTTTATTCAATACAAGGTTTACAACATATCGTGTTTTCGTAGATAGTCGATGATTTTTAACCCACACAAAATTTTGAAGATTTTAAAAATCTCACTGAGATCCTAGAACTTGTTTAATCGGTAACGGTCAAGTATCGAATTCCATTGTGATCGATAGGGGACATAAGCGTTACGTTAGATGTTTTGGAGCAACAACGGCGAAATTGTTATTATCAGGCAAATGTGCCAACTTTTATAAAAGAGGTCCAGTACAAGTCATATTGTTGGCGAGAAAATAGGGAGAAGCTGACGCCATATTCCCATGCAGTTTTTTAGCACCCGGAAGTCTGCCATTTTATATTTGGGGTAAATGCCTCCATGATTTTCTTTGGATTGGTATACCTGGCTGTGAGATAAGTGTCCAACTGTTGGCAACGTTTTGTTTTTGAAGTATGGAATCTAACCTCCCCGATGTCAACATCTCATCTTAAATAACAAGATAAGTTAAACAAACTTAATTTTAAATCTCCATCACTACTCGTGCAACGATCGATATTATTGTAATGTTTGTACCTGCTGTTTTTTAGTTTGTAGTTTTTAATTATCGTAGTCACCTTTGTGGATTTTTTATATATAGCGCTATATTTTAAATTTAATTTCGTGTGTTTTGAGTTTGTTGTGTCGTGGCAACGACTATAGTCGGTTGTGTGGTGCCTTACTGGCAGTATAAATAATTACAAGTGTTTTATGGGCATTTGTAAGTCCCGCTCCCACCTGTTTACTGAGTTAATTTTGTTCTTAAGGGAACGTGCCTCTGGCGATATAAATTTGTTAACTAGGTGCACAGGAGGTGAGGACCAAGGTTTTAGATATACGTTAGTAATTAGTGCCTAACAAAAGTTGTTGAGGTACGAGTATGATTTTTAGATTTCAGGCTACACTTTAGTGTTCGGCCGTCATTTTCCTATTGTAAATTGCTAAACACACTGCAACGTCACAACAAACACAATCTGATTTGATTACTTTCTTATTTCCCTTAGTATAGTTATCAGGCTTGTGCTGATATTTCTTATGCTCACTTGCTTAGAGCTTATAGTTTAGGGGTCGGTTACCTTAAGTTAATACAGTTTAACTACACCCGGTGTTAATTTGATTAATTTTGGTACACTTCCCTTGCAGGAATATTAAGGTAAACGATTCACGTTATTTTATTTTAGGTATAAGTAAATTTTGAAAGTTGTTCCCACTGATTTATTGTGTACTAGGTTACGTTTGCGGCATACAGGGGGTTTTCTCATAGAGTAAATTTAGTCTATTTTTTTATTGTTCAATGTTAACTTGCTTTTTATCTTTTCCATTTAGAGAAAACTACCGCCCCAAGTATCAATCTCTGTATGTCGTCTACGAAATCGGTGATACGTCAAGTCACAATTTTTTAGTCATAACAATCTTATAACTGTTATTGGAGGTTTACCTAATTTTTTTCGCTTAAGCTATTTTTGTATAAAGTTGTAACCAGCAACGATTTTCTGCGGGAGTTTGTTTTAAAATGTTTTGTAGAATTTATTGATGCTGAGGCATGAGTAAATATTTTGATCTGGTATAGTCATTTATTGGAAGCGTTACATTTGAATTTTGTGTAACCTAATTTTGTCATATCTTGGAAGATTAAATATAGGATGGTACTAATTTTATTTTCGTCTCTTGTTTTATTTTAGTCTATTATTTTTTTTCTGGCTAACCTATAGTCATGGCGCCCACGGGAATTTTCTAAAGCCTATATATGTATATTAATAATTAACAACCATATTTGTAATTTGAACTAGTGGGAAATCAACTACAGATTATACCAGCAATAATCCCTAATTCACGACCCTTGCCTCCTAGAATCTGAGCATAGCTGGGTGAGATTTTGATGACACGGACATAGTGACGTATCCTCAAAACCTCCTATCGAAATTCATTTAAGTACGTAAGGTTTTAGAGATAGAACCCTTACAAACTATCTAAAACAATTAGAAATAACGCAAAAGTGGTTAATTAAAATAATGCACAAAAAAAATTATACTTACCCATCCGACGATTTATATGGTGAGGCCAAAATTATGGACTTGAGACAATTATATGCTCGAAGTCTTCTGTTACGGCAATATTCTGAAAAAAATAAGATTGAAAACAATGCAAACGGTTGCAGAATCTATAATTCCAGAAATAAGGATGCCATAAAAGTACCAAAAGCTTCTAAAACTATTGGTCAGAGATGTTATAACTTCCTTGGTCCCACATTATATAACATTTTACCACCTGAAATAAAAAGATATAATTCATTTAACATTTTCAAATCAAAAATAAATAAATGGATATTCTCTAAGTCCAGAACATTTATATACAGGGTGTTTCAAAGTTAAAGGGACATACGATACCAGTGGATAGAGGGCACTTTGGCGGTTCCAAATTACCCGGCATTAATGCATCCATCGTCCTTCCTTACTGAGATACAGGATGTTTTATTGATTTTTGCCAAATCTTTCTTTGGTCATAACTTTTGAACCACCCTGTATAATCGGTTCATACTTAGAATATATGGTTCACTTATTTTACTTGATAAAACCTCATATAAACCAAAATCGAAATCCAGGTCTGGCTTTATAAAAAACTGACAATATGTTATATGTGAAAATCAACACTCTGTATGGCAAAATTTTGTAGATCTGTTTCTATATTCGAAAAGAGCAGAAAAAATTGAATAGAGTAGCTCACTTCATTTGTTTGCGCATTTCATTTATCAACCTTGATTCATTGTCGTAAATCCAATTTCATTGAAATGGTCGTGACAGTTAGAACTTGAAAATTTATTTTAGTGTTTAATTAACAAAAAAATTTAACTTGCAGCAGTGACAATTCTTAAACTTCTAGACTATACTCGGGCCAAAAAGAGTAGTCAGTAGAGCCAGGGGCGTACGGATTTACGAATTTCATAAATTCCATAATTCGAACAAATGAAAGCGGATTGTGTTAATTATGCATGAGTATGAGTTACCATGTCTTAAATTTTAAATAATATGCTTACATCTGGCAACATTGTCTCCACGAATTAGGTATAGCAACGCAGTTGGACAATGCACATCCGTTGCGTTGCAGCATATGTGACGCCACTGAATGCGCTACGATAGACTTGCTCGACGACCTTCCTAGTAGTCGAACAAATTATTGGGTAGAAGGCGCCACGTTCAAACATGTACTCTATTTGGTTGACTATAGCAATTACACATAATGACCTAGTTGTGGTTTTCGTCTCTGGTAGGCGGATAAAACTTGATATATTTCTTTGAATTATATGGGATTATATGGTAAAACGAGCTGCCGCTTCTGTATTCCATAACAGCTAAATGCTTTGAAGAATTGCCGATAATTTTTTGCTCTACTGACTACTCTTTTTGGCCCGAGTATAGGTAAGTGAGCTATTGTAAAATAATTTTAAAAATAAAGTAGAGTTGCACACATAAATCAAAATACTACTTAATTTTGTTAGTCCACATTTAAACATAATATTATGTACAATAATAATAAATAAGTGAAAGTAAAAAATAAAATACATAACTACAAAAACTGTTCAAAGTGGCCTCTATTTCGATGAATACATTTCCGTGCTCTAGTAGTAATATTTCTAATTGCACGTCTAATCATATCTGGATTATTTCTAACTTCTACGGAAGCATTATTAATGCGTTCCAATAGTTCTTCTCTTCTATTAATGACTACGTCATATACCTTTGCTTTTAAATGTCCCCAAAGATAATGATCAATAGGATTGAAATCCGGTGACCTTGCGGGCCAATGGTGAGGTCCATTTCGACCTATCCACATATTTGGAAAATTATCATTTAGGAAATTTCTAACAATAATCCTAAAATGGGGTGGAGCGCCCTCATACTGGAAATACATTCCCGCAATATTTTCATTTGCCATTAACACGGGTAAATAATTTTGCAGAAAGTCTAAATAAAGTTCACCTGATAATCTATCAGGGAGAATATGTGGCCCAATTAAATGATTGTTGAAAACACCGCACCAAATATTAGCAGCAAATCGATGTTGGGATTTATTCTTTCTTATAACATGTGGATTCTCTTCTGCCCAAACATTTCGTAAATTATAAATACCATCTCTTGTAAATTGTGCCTCATCTGTAAACAGACATCTGTTAAGAATTCTTCGATTCCGAATAATCCAGTTAATAAAATTTAACCGATAAACCTCAACCACCTTCCGCTAACCTCTGAACCTGTTGAACATGAAATGGGTACAGAGATTATTCTTTTTTAGTGTTCTCCAAACATTGACATGTGGAAGACCTAAAGCATGACCCACTCTTCTTGTGCTAATTTTTGAATTATTTGCAACAATATTTAGTATATTCTCTTCTACAGCTAAAGGTTGCCTTACTTGATGCTCGTTTAAGGTAGCCGTTGGATACCGACCATGATCTTTAGAATAATTGAAAACTTTAGCAAAAGTTTTATGATTAGGAATTCGGCATCCAGGAAATCATCTTCGATATTCTCTGACAGCAGCCCGTCCATTGCCATCACAAAATCCATACACACAGATTATATCTGCATATTCAACATTTGAAAATTGATAAGGCATTATTATGTATACTTTGTAACGTTGGTAATAATATTAATACAAATAATAATTTTAGAATAATAAAAACAAGTATGTCGAACCAGTACAGTAAATATGAACTGTCAAATATTAAAATTTTCAGCATTACCTACTGGACGACAAAGCAGCTATAGTATAAAATCATCGGTCAAGTTTTAGTAACTGGATTATTCGGAGTTGAAAAATTCTTTAACAGATGAGGCACATTTTGTATGAGATTTGTAATTTAAGAAATTCACATGTTTGGGCAGAAGAGAATCCACATCTAGAAGTTTAAGAATTGTCACTGCTGCAAGTTAAATTTTTTTGTTAATTAAACACTAAAATAAATTTTCAAGTTCTAACTGTCTCGACCATTTCAATGAAATTGGATTTACGACAATTAATCAAGGTTGATGAATGAAATGCGCAAAAAAATGAAGTGAGCTACTCTATTTAATTTTATCTGCTCTTTTCGAATATCGAAACAGATCTACAAAATTTTGCCATACAGCGTGTTGATTTTTACATATAACATATTGTCAGTTTTTTATAAAGCCAGACCTGGATTTCGATTATGGTTTATATGAGGTTTTATCAAGTAAAATAAGTGAACCATATATTCTAAGTATGAACCGATTATACAGGGTGGTTCAAAAGTTATGACCAAAGAAAGATTTGGCGAAAATCAATAAAACATCCTGTATCTCAGTAAGGAAGGACGATGGATGCATTAATGCCGGGTAATTTGGAACCGCCAAAGTGCCCTCTATCCACTGGTATCGTATGTCCCTTTAACTTTGAAACACCCTGTATAGTATAATCGATAGAAAGAACTACTATTCATAACAAAACTAATAATGTACCTATATGCAACTAAACCGTATCTTATTATTAAATTTACTTACCTTTATATACTTAATTAATAATTTTTTACTAATGTATTTTAATCCGTTTTTACTAAAAAATTTTACAACTTTTATTACTAAGTTTTTATTACCATTTTCTTTTGTATGTTATATGTATGTTAGTCATGTATTTCATTTTACCATTGCAGTAATTTATAATTTATAAAGAAAAATGTGCTATAGCAAATTATAGAAGAATACATCTATAAAATTAATTTGAAAGACTAGGATTCTCAACAAGGATACTTTATGAATCCTAGTACTTCCTACTCAAATTATTAGCCATCGTATGTATGTGCAGTGTCGTCGCTTTTGAATGATCGCGATATCATTTGAAAGCGACGATACTGTACATTATTATACTGTACATTGTTATAGTCTACGTGCACATTGCACACCCATGTGTTTATTTATGTATCTTATATTCATTGTTCCTGTAATTAATTGTTTATTGTAAAAATTATTTGTATTTGTATAAATAAACTATATTATTATTTGCTTTATATCGGCAGTGAATACAAACCTGTATAAACGGAAGTTCATTAAAATCGAGACTATGTCCTGTTGTAACTTAGGGCCTGTCAATAAATGGTCATTTAGATATTGAGGCGACTTGGCTGAGGCATCAAAGAGTGAATCTTAGAGTGGGGGTCATTTGTTTATGGGTTAATAGTACTATCAATCCAAATTTTTTTTTTGTAAGTTATAAAATGGCCGAGTTATGAATTTTTTTAAAGAATTCGCGGTTTATATATAATTCCTGTAATTCCGACGCCACTGAGCAAGCAGTTATTGCACTTACGTGTGGTCGGTCGACAGTGTTGCCAGTTTCATTAAAGGTTTAGATGATATAAAACTAATCAACATTACATTACATTTTCACTTTTCATTAATAATCCAGAGATACCCAATCAGCAGAGAAAGATAAGGATACCTAGTGGAAATGAAAAATTAATAACAGATTTATTGAAATACGCAGTTTTAACTTCCATAATGAAAATTGTAAATTGTAATGTAAAACAAAATGCATAATCTGCATAATTATTGACACAATGTTTAAAAAGATTTTAAAAACAGATTTCGATTTTAGGACTTTTACCACTCATCGGCTGTTAGAGTTGTTGAACTCTTTACAAACTATGCCACTGACCTAGTTACAAGCACGTGTATTAACAAAAAATAGCGACAAAAAAATAATCGTGGTCGGGACTGTTGAGGGTCAGACGTTGCCATAACACACGAGCCAGTTTTTTTTATCACGGTGTACGTCGAAGCGTGCCACTGCCAGTTCTTTGTCGATGTTTTAGTGTAGTGATAATGAACGGCCAGACAGAAGTTAGTGTGGAACTTAATTGTGATTATAATATTAAATAGTTTCAGTTTTTAGTGATATTTAAAGTGTAAGTTTTGTGTTTGTATTTAGTGATAAAATTGAGTAGAAAACGCTGCGATTCACATAAGGCAGAATACCAGACTTCAATAATTAATAAATTTATAGATTCTGTGGTGCGGCGAGCTGCAACGTGTTTTTTTATTGTTACACTTAAGGAGAATAAATTTTCCTTTGTTATTGTTTAGTTAGTACATTTTGTTCAGTTTCTTGTTGTGGATACTTAAAATTTTGTATTTTTTTGTTTCTGTGGGAAAATATGGCTCCCGGTGAACCAAAAAAATAACGCTCTAATAAGCAGTAATTCGTGGATGGTGTGGAAATTTGCTTTTCTATTAAATTCCCCGTATTTTATTTGAATCGTGAAGTTTGGCAACAACGCACTGTTCAAGACACGCGTAGTCGGCTCAGTTATTAGTCATTACTCTCGCTTGCGCATTTCACTGGTGGGGTACCCAAATTAAAATAAAAAGGGTTTAAACAATATTCATTTTTCATAGCACGTCTAAAAAGAAATTATTTTAGTTTCGTGTTTCTGTAGTTGAAAGGTGTCACCTCTTATGAATATGACCCCCACTATAAGATTCACCCTGTATAGTCTTGCATAAAAGAACAATATTCTTTATAGAGGGAACGATTTTTAAGCAGACGACGTTCCAAAGAAAAGAATCTTCGTAATACTAAAGAGCGAGAATCATGAGAAAGAGGGTTCAGTATTTTTAAAGGGTAGAGATACAATAAATCGACCAGATGAGTTTCTAGAGTAAGAGTTTTTATAAAAGGTTTCATAGAGTAGATCGTCGGGAGATACATTTTGATCAGGAATCGTTTCCAATTCCCAAAACCTTTTAAGAGTAGAGTCAAGTGGAGAATCGCAAACGGATAAAAATGAATTAATCGTCAACGAGGGGTTATTTTTTAATTTGCTCATCAATATCCAACCAAAAATAGTGTTGATTGCCGTAGGCTCATTGATAATGCCCACGATACGACCATCTTTTAAAATAATAGCGAGAACATCTGCTCCAAAAAGCATGTCAATAGAACTAGGCACATTAAAGTTAGGGTTAGCCAAGTTTAAATTCGAAATATGTTTCCAATTGTTGGCTACATTTAGAGTTACAGAAGGCAATTCAAAACATATTTTAGGTAAAACCGCCACATCTAGAGCGAGCATCTGACTTGACTGATCTCGAGGGCATATAAAACAAGTAACCCCTGCGGTTACAGAACTTCTAACCATTTATAAAGAGATTGTGTCTGCACCACTGGCATTAGAGTGTAGTGAGTTGAATGCAGTAACCACATCGTTTTGAATTAAGGTAAAATGAAAGTCGCTATTATCTGTATGTTTATTTGACTAATAGTACGTAATTTTTTCATTGCAATCAGAGGTTTTGCTAAAAACAGATATAAAATAATCATTAATGACATGAGGATCTTGTAAAGTAGACGGTAAGACCGTGTTATTGCTAAACCGAATATTTATATGCCCTAAGCCGCGCCAAAGCGCTTTATGATTTTTTTGACCGTGTAAAAAATTTAGATAAGCAGCCTTTTCTCGTCTGAGAGATGCTAACGCAAAATTTCTCAGCTCTTTATATGCATTCCGGTGTCCATCGCTTTTGTCTCTTTCGTATAGCGCAAGTGCTTTATCCCGTTCTTTAAAAATCAATTTTAAACCGTGGGTTAGCCAAGGAGCAGGAGGCTTATTGACTTTTACTGTTTTATATGGACCATGGTTTAGAAATAGGCGTATTATATTATTTGTCAAATATTCAACTTTGCCATCTATGTCATCAATATAGTATAAGTTAAAATCATCGTTAAATATATTTGAAATAAAACTTTTCGAAACGTAACACATTTTTGACTGTCGTATAATAAAAAGTTTTAATTTGCAATAGACCAATTTATGGTCTGATATGCAATCAGCATTTAGGGTTATCCGACGAATAATTGACGACTTAACGTTTTTTTTATTCAACCATAAGAAAAAAATTGATTCCTTTGGAGAAATAAAACTCGGCTTAGAATATAAAAACTTCATTGTAATAGCAACACAAAATCACTAATAGTTATGAAAAATATATAAATTGGTGGGTATAAAAAATAAAAAAATTAAGAAACGACAAATTTCCACTTTTTGACCAAAAAATATCAACTATTGACCAGTAAATAATCAGTAGTTGACCAGCATAAAATAAATCTTTTAATAAAATAAAACACACTAAAAAAATTTAAAATAAACTGATCAACAGTCAAAACGTCACACCGTAAATTTTACCTCTTTTCAAATCGGCATAACTCCTGATTGCTTTGGCCGATTCGGAATTTCTTTGCATTGTTACTTAGCCTGATCTTTCGGCAATACATAACTGTGAATAAGACCTCGAGATAATTCAAGTAACGTTTATACAGGGCGATATGTAATGCGGTGCAAAATGCTATTTTTTCAACATGCTCCCATTTGAAGAAAAATGTTTTTTTTTGGAATCCCATGTCAAAGGTATAAAGAATAACTTCATTCCTCGAGACGTTCCGTGATTTAATCACGCACCCCAGTTATTTACGGGGTGGTATAGAAAAACGCAATTTTGTGTTTTTTTAGTGATAACATTTTCAATTCTTTACCGATTTTGAAAATCCAAGGCTCAAATTGAAGCCGAAACATCAGATATGAACAACCCAGAATCAGAATCGATTGAAAACATACAGTGAAAATGTAGACTTGCAATGAAAAATGGACCAAAGTTTCATCGGCTTCGGAATCTGGCTTACGGTGAAAATTAATTGAAAATCAACGTTTGAACATTTTCCGGTATTTCGGGATTAAACGAGACAAAAACTGTTTACAAAGGGACCAAATTACAACTGCATGTTATCAAGGCAGAATCCGCTTTCTTGCTCGTTTGGAAATGCTTGTAACCAACGTTACGCAAATTGAAACAATTAATGCCCGCAAAAGTAACCAAAAAAGTCAATTTGTTCATTATTCCTATTGTTATCAGTATGCCGCCACTAACACCCTACCAGCTGCAGCTCATCCCTACGATGAGAGAACAGGACTTTCTTGTCCGTCAAATTGCAATTATTCTGGAAATTTCTGTGATTTATGTCTGAAAAATATCGTGGTTCCTTACGCCTAGGACATAGGGGACGGCTTCATTTTCGTCGATATGATAATGCCAGACCTCATAGGGCAGGCATTGTCAATGACTTCGTAAAGGACCATTAAGGTATTAAGAGAATGGACTGGCCGGCGGCCGCCTATGTCTCCAGATATGAATCCGATAGAGCATGTCTGGAGTAGAATAAAACTGAAGTTGAAAGAGCGGGAAGGACGAATGATGAGTTGATGGATGCGGTACAGCAAGAATGGGACGCTATCCCACAGGAATTCATAGACGGTGTGAACCGCAGTATGCCGACAAGGGTAGTAGCAGCAGTGATTACCAGCCAGGGAGGACCTATCAACTTTTAATAACTAAACTAATTTGCTAAGGCTGTGTCAACGTTAGTTAACCATTCGTTATAACCAGTGATAGTTGGAGGGAACGACCGATATTCGTATTAAGTCAACCAACCGCTGTCACAACATCTGATTTAACTCTTGGCCGTTGAATTCAACGCAGGTCGTGGCAAACCCTTAATATATCGAAGTCTCGAAATCGATAGATTAACGGCAACTGTCGACAATGAATGCTTCCTCGTATACAGGTTTCGCAACTTCCTGAACTAAAGATACAACACTAGCTAAACACTTTGCACAATACACAATTCACTTCTGACACCTGCCCAGACAGGTCTTGTTCGTTCACTCTTCTTTGGCTCAGCCGAATGGTCAAACCGACGCAATTGCGAGGGTCGTAAGTTATGGTGTCAACACAAATACCAGACTAATACTAGAATGCAATAAAGAAGACAGATATAATAAATAAAGATATATATTAAACGATCATCATAGTACATATAGCGCCTCACCTAGCAAGGTCTACCACCATAACCACGATACCCCACAAGGGGTCAGCGACCGCGACGGCCGCGCTTAAAGACGAGTGATCGATTGCCGAAAGAGAATTATTACATGGACGTGACTGGCAATTTAGTGAGTGGGTTTTATAGATTTACTGTTAGAATTATAGACTAAAAATTTAAGGTAATATTCTCCAAAAGGGGTATATGCCGTTAGACGTCTGTGGATATTTCGGAAAAGGGAAATCTCTTCGAATGCTATCTCACAAGGCGGTCACCTGGTAATAATGGGGAAGGGCCCCGGCACCCGTGCGTACCACACTGATGCTTATCCTGGCTTGATTTAATCAAAAATACCGTATTTCCATTTTGCGAGATCATTGAGAGGTCTCCCACTATAGATATGAAAAAGACCCGAGACCACTTCACGTCGCCACGTGGTATCGCAAAATTCCGCTATTTCACATTTTTATTCAGTTCCTAATTTTTCAAAATGGTGCTAGCAGACACGATCCCGGTAGAGACGATGACCAATGGGTAGGCGAGGCCAGCTCAACTATCCTTGGAAGCCGTAGGTCACGGACTCACAAGGAATTCCAGAACGCGAGGGTAGAGTGAACCTATTATTCCGTAGATCAGTGCGACCACGAAGGTGGATCAGTCTGTGATAGATCTGATCAAGAGCTACCGATCTACGGTAGATTCACTCTCGCGCCTTTGTGGAGTATTCCTGTGATCCGTTAGACCGGCTTATGACAATGATCATCTGCGCTATGATCATTGTTGTGGCGCAGTCCGTCCTTTGAGGAATCGGTACTGGCTGAGGACAATGCATGTCCTTGGTCGTCTCTACATGCTGCATCGTGCCTGGATGCGTTCGTTCAAACATGGGATAATGGCCGAAAAAGATAAATGGAATTTCGGAAACTGTACTGAAAATCGTCTTAAAAATTTTATAAAAAATCCTGATATGCACGGAATCATGCATATCAGGTAAAAAGATGGAATTTTGGGTTTAGGAACTGAAGTGAAATTTGACAAATTTTTGATTAAAAAAATGGTGCATATGGAACAGATGTTCCATATACACCATTCAAGCCTCAGCTTGTATGCTTATAACTAAAAGGATCTTTTTGCTTAAATCTACTTCTACTGCTTCTCCTGGGTACGATAACACTCCCCTCCTTTGGAAAATTCGTCTTTCGGAATCGATCACTATTACACTGTGTCACTGCTTAAGATTACTTAATAATATTTTAAAATTGATTACTTCCATCAGGAAATAAATAAAAGGAATGGATATATGGATCATAGGATTTATTAACAACTCTTGTGGGAATATGGTGGTGGTGGTATGGTTAACATAGATAGATAGAACACATTACAATTTAAACAATTATTGGCCGAATGGTAGTATGGGACTGAACATTTAGAATTTATAAAATTATTGGCCTCATAGGTTTAAAGGTAAAATGGATCATAACATTGGTAATTTATAGAATTATTGGTCAAAAGTGGACTTAACATAATAATCGAATGAACATATATGGAAAACATGATAGTGTCTTTATGCACTGTTTTCTGAATCTTCTGTCTTGCTCTTCGATCTTCGTCTTCTGTCTTCGTCTTCGTCTTATGTCTTGGGAGTCCATCCTCTTGGAGAATGCGGCACTCCACTGCTTGGCTCGTTCGTCTGGAATCTGCCAACATACCATTGGGACTGGTGGATCATTGCATTGGGAATTTAGGGTTTGAATCTCAGGATAGGATCAGCATGCATCTATTTATGTTCAGGCTGTGAACATAAATCAGTACGTATTAGTTAAAATTGAAACAAAGGATACCGCAGTATCCGACTATAAATTTGGGCTTTAAAATTTCTGGACATAATCTCATCATTCTTATTTTCTCCTCGCGTGTGGACAGCGGGAGGAGAGACTTCTCTACGGAACGTCTTTTGGAAAATAACTTGAATTTGGGAGTTTAACATTTGTCAAAGGAATTATGAGTCTTCGCTCTCTCTCGAGATTGAAAGGATTACAGGAATTTTGTGGAATATTTTCAGAAAGGATATTTGCTTCAGAGGAACCCTCTGTAAGCGGAATAGTCTGGTCAGTGGTTTGCTTGGAATCATTGGTTCGAATAGAATTTTGGTCATGTACTAGTGTGGAAGGGTCTGGATCATGAATGAAAATATCAGCATGCGAAGCTGCTAGCGAACTGGTTTCCGGCCCTTCGGAAACGCTACCCTTTGTCTGCTTCGACGCAGGATGCCTTCTTACATTCGAGACAGCTACGCTGGCTGTATTAGGGGTATGAATTTGGACTTGGACGGGAATTGGATCATTGGAATGCTCTGGTCCATCGTGCGGATCGCCCACTGAAGAGTCATCGGAATCGTCTTCACTGGATGCGAATCCTACTTCCTCCGTTGGTTTCACAAGTCTCAGATCGTTCACATGTAATCGGGATAGATGTTGGTCTTTCTGGATAATATAAACCTCATTTGACACTTTCTCTGTCACCCTATGTGACCCAGTCCACGAAGGTATAAATGCTTGCTTGTCTTTCCGCATATTTTTAGCCATAACTCTGTCTCCAACTTTTAAAACAATAGGAGTGACTGCTTCCTTAGGGGCGTATTTTTGTCTATACTGTTGTGAATTTTGACTTATATTTTGCACGATAGCTGGTCTGGTTAATGTGGGTTGTCTTTCTTGGAAATAGCTTTCTATCTGCCATTCGCCTGCTTCTGCTAGTTCGTAGCCTAGAACTGCAAAGCTTGGGGTATATCCTGTGGAAGCGTTCCTACGTGTTCTTAAATTGTAAAGCATTTGTACAATGTACATATCCCATGTGTCTGTTGCCTGATTGAACATAAGAGATTTTAAAATTTTCTTGGCTTCTTGCACCTGCCTTTCTATTGGATTTGCCTGTTGATGATAAATGGGCGTATAAAAATTTTGAATATGGTTGCGTTTACTAAACTGAGTATACCATCCACTTTGGAAATGTCCTCCTTGATCTGATATGATAGTCTTCGGCAAGCCAAACCGAGATATCCAGTGCTCCTCCAGAAATCGGACTAAAGTTTCACCATTCACCTTTACGAAAGCTTGCGCTTCGGTCCACTTAGTAAATAGATCGACCGTCATGACTATAAATCGATTACCAGTGTCCTTAGCGCGTTTGTATGGTCCCAAGATATCCATACTGATCACCTCAAAAGGGTATTGAGGTTCATGACACCGTAATGGGGCTTCCGGCTGCACTTGTCGTCCTTTAACAGATTTGCACACTAAACAATTTTGAATATATTGGCCTACTAGCCTGGACATGTTGTTAAAATAATAGGTTCTAGATATGGTCCGAAAGGTTTCATCTCTTCCTGGATGGCCGACACCAGTCTTGTCGTGAAAATGTGATATGCTCTCTTTGATCTTACGTTTAGGAACCACTAAATAAATTTTGTCTGAAATCAATCTCATAAGTATGCCATTTCTCACTTGATGAGTTGAGTAAAATTTCTGGTCTTTAACCGATCTCTCATTTATAGTTCGTTGACTGAGTTCAATCCAACGACTAACTTTCTCCCTGATGTTCGTAGAATCCTGTTGACTTTCTATAATTGATTGATAAAGTTCCAAATGGGTGATAGCCAAAATATTTTCTTTTGATTTGAATTTAGGCGGAAACATTAGCTCTTCATCGAGATGCTCCAAACTTGAATTTTGAGGATTCCTATAATCGGCCAAAAGATTTTCTTTGCCTGGACAGTGTTCAATTTTGAAAGAATATTCTTGCAACAACAACGACCATCTTGTAAACTTCGTTTTCTCATCTCGGTGCTTATCCAACCACAGGAGAGCCCTATTATCAGTTCGGACGATGAAAGGTTTGTCTGCTAAGTAAATCTTATATCGCTTAACGTAAGTAACCACACTTAGGCATTCTAGCTCGTTTATGTGATATTTTCTCTCTGTAGGAGACAAGGTATGACTTGCATAAGATATAATATGTCTTTCACCTCCATCGCCGAACTGATATAAAACTGCTGCCATGCCTAGTAGACTAGCATCCGTCTGAAGAATAAAAGTTTTGTCCAAATCTGGTCTATGAAGTTCCAAGGGTTCTGCTAAGATCTGCTTAATATTCATAAATGCGTTCTGGGCCTCCTTTGTCCATTTATAGCGGACGTCGTTCGAGAGTAGTATGGTTAGCGGCTTGGTAATGAGGGCTGCATTAGGGATGTATTCTCTTACCCAGTTGCATAGACCGAGAAAACTCTGAAGTTGTCGTTTATTGTTAGGAACAGGATAGTTCTGAAGCTGCAATTTATGTTTATCAAGTGGTCTAGTGGTATCTAAAGTAATCTGATGCCCAAGATAGGTAATCTCATTAGTAGCGATTACACACTTATCCGGAGAAACCTTCAAGTTATGTAGCCGTAATCGTTCAAATATCAACCTGAGGTGCTCCACATGTCCTTCCAAATCTTCACTATAAATGATGATGTCGTCTAAATAGACTTTACAGAAATGGTGCAAATATCCTGTTAGAACATCTTTGGCCATGAATTTTTGGAATGTGCACGGGGCAGTCTTCAAGCCGAACGGCATAACATTGAATTGATAGGCAGCTCCATCATGAGTAGTAAACGCTGTGTAAATTTTGGATGAATCATCTAAAGGAATTTGCCAATATCCGCTCTTCAAATCAAGTACAGTAAATACTGTAGCTTTCCCCAGGTCCTTGATACTTTCATAGATTTTTGGTAAAACAGAGGCTTCGTCAAGCGTGACTTCGTTTAATCTACGATAGTCGATACAGAAACGCGGTTTCTTATCTTGTCTCTCAATGATGACTGGGGGTGAACTATATGGTGATGTGCTTGATTCAATAACGCCGGCCTTTAACATTTCCTCTATTTGATCATACATGATCTTCTTTTTACTAGGCGACATGGGATATGGCTTTACATTGAATGGACGATGGTCCTTAACGATAATTTTGTGTTTAACACTTACGGTGGTTGCTTGAGTCAATTCCACCGTAAATAGATCAGAAAATTCTTTGAAAAGTAAATTGAAAATTGAGTTAGAAATTTTTAGAGTTTCCGGCAATTCTTCATTAGATGCTCTATCGGTTGCCTGATTCCAGAACACGGTTATACGTCTGTCTATTCCCACATACACACATTTCCTATGATAGTCAAATACGACATGTTGAGAATAAAGGAATGGAGCTCCTAATATGATTCCTTCGTTCAGTTCTTCGATAACTTGAAATGGTACATGGAAACGAACATCCGATATAAAGATGTCTAGAGAAGTAGTGCCTTGCGAATCAATAACTTGATCGCCACAAGCAAGAGCGAAAGTTTGAGGATCTGATAGATTATTCATCGATGAGAGAAATTGCGGATGAATGATATTCCTTGTGGCACCGGTATCAAGAAGTGCGAACACAAGTTTATTATTAACGATAATTTTGATTCGAGGCAAAGGATAGAAATTTGATAAATGGTTAATGGCTTCTGATAGGATTATAGGTTGAAAGTTGGCAGGGTCTTTGGCATATTCTGGGTATTCTGACGTCAGGTCAGGTAAGTGGTCAAATGGGTTTATAGTTTGGGATAGGTCTATTGACGACGAGGCGTACTCGTAGGGCCGACTGGAGGGGGATTGCGGGAATTGCCCTGTTCTCGAACCCCTGAGAAGTTTCCCTGTTGTCGTCTCTTATAAGGATTGTTTGGACAATCGGAATGGTAATGCCATTGGACATCAGGACAGAATCGACATGGTGTAGGAGGAGTTTTCCGGTTGTTGGAATTTGGACGGTTTTGATTGCTAGAGGTTGCCTGCTCTTGGAAATGGACTTGTCGGTTCCTGACGTCTTGAGCGTCTCTATTGTTATTCTCACTTTGGGGAGTATGCCAAACACGGCCATTATAGGAGTTGCTAGAAGATGGTTGATTATAATTTTGATTAGATTTTGCCTTAGATTTATTCTCATTGGAACGCGCCGCAGATCCTTCATCAGCTATATCTCGCTCTACCCTAGTTGCTATCGATATAAGTGACTCAGTGTTAAAAATATGTGTTCCGCGTAAGCGAGAACGTATCTCCGGTCTGAGTTGGTCCAGTATGATACTGGCCTTCAGAGCTTCCGGTTTGAAGGGGTCGACCCTATTAAAAAGACATATTTTCTTGGTAATGAATACCGCTGATGAATCACCTGCATGCTGCATCTCTCCATAAAGTTTTGTGATTGCCTGGGTGTAGATATCGCCTGAATCAAATCTATTGCGGAAACGTTCAATGAATACTTCGTACGAAGTAATGAGAGTTCGATATTGATCAATCCATTTTCGGGCTTCTCCTTTGAGTTGTTCAGTTATTAAATGGAATCGGTCTGTACTGTTATTAATTCTTGCTCTGTGGCAATAGTCCTCGAAATTTCGGATGAAAGTTTCGGGACTCTCATGGTCTAAGCCATGATATTCCACGTTAGGACTACGTGGTCGGTCATAGGTAGAAGTTGTGCACTGTGCTGCGTCTTGCATAGCGTTTACAAAAGTTTGCGCCATCTTGGCGAATAGATCTTCCATTGATGGAGGATTTTCAGGGGACCTCAACGAGGGAGAAACATTACTGATTAGTTCCGGCTGCCGCTCCGGCACTACGGAGGAATCTTCCATCAACCCGGTCTCTTGCTCGTAGAAGCCACTAGGGGTCAAAGATATCAAAGGATTGTCGTTCATGACTACGATTCATGCAAGAGATGAGGTCAACCGAAGCACAGCCCCACGTTGGGCGCCATATCAACGTTTAATAACTAAACTAATTTGTTAAGGCTGTGTCAACGTTAGTTAACCATTCGTTATAACCAGTGATAGTGGGAGGGAACGACCGATATTCGTATTAAGTCAATTAATCGCTATCACCACATCTGATTTAACTCTTGCCCGTTGAATTCAACGCAGGTCGTGGCAAACCCTTAATATATCGAAGTCTCGAAATCGATAGATTAACGGCAACTGTCGACAATGAATGCTTCCTCGTATACAGGCTTCGCAACGTCCTGAACTAAAGATACAATACTAGCTAAACACTTTGCACAATACACAATTCACTTCTGACACCTGCCCAGACAGGTCTTGCTCGTTCACTCTTCTTTGGCTCAGCCGAATGGTCAAACCGACGCAATTGCGAGGGTCGTTAGCTATGGGGTCAACACAGATACTAGACTAATACTAGAACGCAATAAGAAAACATGGATAATAAATAAAGGTATATATTAAACAATCATCATAGTACATATAGAGCCTCACCTAGCAAGGTCTGCCACCATAACCACGATACCCCCACAAGGGGTCAGCGACCGCGACAGCCGCGCTTAAAGACGAGTGATCGATTGCCGAAAGAGAATTATTACATGGACGTGACTGGCAATTTAGTGAGTGGGTTTTATAGATTTACTGTTAGAATTATAGACTAAAAATTTAAGGTAATATTCTCCAAAAGGGGTATATGCCGTTAGACGTCTGTGGATATTTCAGAAAGGGGAAATCCCTTCGAATGCTATCTCACAAGGCGGTCACCTGGTAATAATGGAGAAGTGTCCAGGTACCCGTGCGTACCACAAGGAGGCTTATCCTGGCTTGATTTAATCAAAAATACCGGATTTGCATTTTGCGAGATCATTGGGAGGTCTCCCACTATAGATATGGAAAAGACCCGAGACCACTTCACATCGCCACGTGGCGTCGCAAAATTCCGCTATTTCCAATTTTTATTCAGTTCCTAAAATTTCAAAATGGTGCTATCAGACACGATCCCGGTAGAGACGATGACCAATGGGTAGGCGAGGCCAGCTCAACCATCCTTGGAAGCCGTAGGTCACGGACTCACTAGGAATTCCAGAACGCGAGGGTAGAGTGAACCTATGGGTCCGTAGATCAGTGCGACCACGAAGGTGGATCAGTCTATGATAGATCAGATCAAGAGCTACTGATCTACGGTAGATTAACTCTCGCGCCTTTGTGGAGTATTCCTGTGATCTGTTAGACCGGCTTATGACAATGATCATCTGCGCTATGATCATTGTAGTGGCGCAGTCCGTCCTTCGAGGAATCGGTACTGGCTGAGGACAATGCATGTCCTTGGTCGTCTCTACATGCTGCATCGTGCCTGGATGCGTTCGTTCAAACATGAGATATGGGCCGAAAAAGATAAAGGGAATTTTGGAAACTGTACTGAAAATCGTCTTATAAATTTTATAAAAAATCCTGATATGCATGGATTCATGCATATCAGGCAAAAAGAAGGAATTTTGGGTTTAGGAACTGACTTGAAATTCGACATATTTTTGATAAAAAAATGGTGTACATGGAACAGATGTTCCACATACACCATTCAAGCCTTACTTTGTGTGCTTATGTCTAATTGGGATCTTTTGCTTAAAACTACTTTTACAGCATCTCCTGGGTTCGATAACAGGTCCACTTGGTAAATAAATCGACCGTCATGACTATAAATCGATTACCAGTGTCCTTAGCGCGTTTGTATGGTCCCAAGATATCCATACTGATCAACTCAAAAGGGTATTGAGGTTCATGACACCGTAATGGGGCTTCCGGCTGCACTTGTCGTCCTTTAACAGATTTGCACACTAAACAATTTTGAATATATTGGCCTACTAGCTTGGACATGTTGTTAAAATAATAGGTTCTAGATATGGTCCGAAAGGTTTCATCTCTTCCTGGATGGCCGACACCAGTCTTGTCGTGAAAATGTGAAATAGTTTCTTTGATCTTACGTTTAGGAACCACTAAATAAATTTTGTTTGAAATCAATCTCATAAGTATCCCATTTCTCACTTGATGAGTTGAGTAAAATTTCTGGTCTTTAACCGATCTCTCTTGTAAAGTGCGTTGACTGAGTTCAATCCAACGACTGACTTTCTCCCTGATGTTCGTAGAATCCTGTTGACTTTCGATAATTGATTGATAAAGTTCCAAATGGGTGATAGCCAAAATATTTTCTTTTGATTTGAATTTAGGCGGAAACATTCGTTCTTCAATTTTGAGGATTCCTACTGAGATAATCGGCCAAAAGATTTTCTTTGCCTGGACAGTGTTCAATTTTGAAAGAATATTCTTGCAACAACAACGACCATATTGTATACTTCGTTTTCTCATCTCGGTGCTTATCCAACCACAGGAGAGCCCTATTATCAGTTCGGACGATGAAAGGTTTGTCTGCTAAATAAATCTTATATCGCTTAACGTAAGTAACCACACTTAGACATTCTAGCTCGTTTATGTGATATTTTCTCTCTGTAGGAGACAAGGTATGACTTGCATAAGATATAATATGTCTTTCACCTCCATCGCCGAACTGATATAAAACTGCTGCCATGCCTAGTAGACTAGCATCCGTCTGAAGAATAAAAGTCTTGTCCAAATCTGGTCTATGAAGTTCCAAGGGTTCTGCTAAGATCTGCTTAATATTAATAAATGCATTCTGGGCCTCCTTTGTCCATTTATATCGGACGTCATTCGAGAGTAGTCTGGTTAGCGGCTTGGTAATGAGGGCTGCATTAGGGATGTATTCTCTTACCCAGTTGCATAGACCGAGAAAACTCTGAAGTTGTCGTTTATTGTTAGGAACAGGATAATAAATAGGATTTATAGGAAACAACTACTGGACGGGCAAAGGCCCCTACTCCCATTGAATTATACCTATAAATCCAAATTGGTAGCCAAATTTGTTATTTGTCTTTTCTCCACCAGACACAGACCGGTTTCGAACTCTTTATGTTCTCATCAGTGTGCCACAGGTAGCTGAAAAGACAAATAACAAAGGCAAACCAAACTAGTCTATGGCAGACCCAGCACAAGTAAGTAGTGAGGGATAAGTGCATCCCTCTGGTGGTCAGTTGCTACTACCAGTCGAGACATCGAAGATGTCTCTGTGACCGATAGCGGCTTGCCAAGCAAGCACCAAGAGCGGCGACCTCTAGCCCTGATGGACTAAAACGTGCATGATAAATAGGATTTATAGGAAACAACTACTGGACGGGCAAAGGCCCCTACTCCCATTGAATTATACCTATAAATCCAAATTGGTAGCCAAATTTGTTATTTGTCTTTTCTCCACCAGACACAGACCGGTTTCGAACTCTTTATGTTCTCATCAGTGTGCCACAGGTAGCTGAAAAGACAAATAACAAAGGCAAACCAAACTAGTCTATGGCAGACCCAGCACAAGTAAGTAGTGAGGGATAAGTGCATCCCTCTGGTGGTCAGTTGCTACTACCAGTCGAGACATCGAAGATGTCTCTGTGACCGATAGCGGCTTGCCAAGCAAGCACCAAGAGCGGCGACCTCTAGCCCTGATGGACTAAAACGTGCATGATAAATAGGATTTATAGGAAACAACTACTGGACGGGCAAAGGCCCCTACTCCCATTGAATTATACCTATAAATCCAAATTGGTAGCCAAATTTGTTATTTGTCTTTTCTCCACCAGACACAGACCGGTTTCGAACTCTTTATGTTCTCATCAGTGTGCCACAGGTAGCTGAAAAGACAAATAACAAAGGCAAACCAAACTAGTCTATGGCAGACCCAGCACAAGTAAGTAGTGAGGGATAAGTGCATCCCTCTGGTGGTCAGTTGCTACTACCAGTCGAGACATCGAAGATGTCTCTGTGACCGATAGCGGCTTGCCAAGCAAGCACCAAGAGCGGCGACCTCTAGCCCTGATGGACTAAAACGTGCATGATAAATAGGATTCAGCTACCTGTGGCACACTGATGAGAACATAAAGAGTTCGAAACCGGTCTGTGTCTGGTGGAGAAAAGACAAATAACAAATTTGGCTACCAATTTGGATTTATAGGTATAATTCAATGGGAGTAGGGGCCTTTGCCCGTCCAGTAGTTGTTTCCTATAAATCCTATTTATCATGCACGTTTTAGTCCATCAGGGCTAGAGGTCGCCGCTCTTGGTGCTTGCTTGGCAAGCCGCTATCGGTCACAGAGACATCTTCGATGTCTCGACTGGTAGTAGCAACTGACCACCAGAGGGATGCACTTATCCCTCACTACTTACTTGTGCTGGGTCTGCCATAGACTAGTTTGGTTTGCCTTTGTTATTTGTCTTTTCAGCTACCTGTGGCACACTGATGAGAACATAAAGAGTTCGAAACCGGTCTGTGTCTGGTGGAGAAAAGACAAATAACAAATTTGGCTACCAATTTGGATTTATAGGTATAATTCAATGGGAGTAGGGGCCTTTGCCCGTCCAGTAGTTGTTTCCTATAAATCCTATTTATCATGCACGTTTTAGTCCATCAGGGCTAGAGGTCGCCGCTCTTGGTGCTTGCTTGGCAAGCCGCTATCGGTCACAGAGACATCTTCGATGTCTCGACTGGTAGTAGCAACTGACCACCAGAGGGATGCACTTATCCCTCACTACTTACTTGTGCTGGGTCTGCCATAGACTAGTTTGGTTTGCCTTTGTTATTTGTCTTTTCAGCTACCTGTGGCACACTGATGAGAACATAAAGAGTTCGAAACCGGTCTGTGTCTGGTGGAGAAAAGACAAATAACAAATTTGGCTACCAATTTGGATTTATAGGTATAATTCAATGGGAGTAGGGGCCTTTGCCCGTCCAGTAGTTGTTTCCTATAAATCCTATTTATCATGCACGTTTTAGTCCATCAGGGCTAGAGGTCGCCGCTCTTGGTGCTTGCTTGGCAAGCCGCTATCGGTCACAGAGACATCTTCGATGTCTCGACTGGTAGTAGCAACTGACCACCAGAGGGATGCACTTATCCCTCACTACTTACTTGTGCTGGGTCTGCCATAGACTAGTTTGGTTTGCCTTTGTTATTTGTCTTTTCAGCTACCTGTGGCACACTGATGAGAACATAAAGAGTTCGAAACCGGTCTGTGTCTGGTGGAGAAAAGACAAATAACAAATTTGGCTACCAATTTGGATTTATAGGTATAATTCAATGGGAGTAGGGGCCTTTGCCCGTCCAGTAGTTGTTTCCTATAAATCCTATTTATCATGCACGTTTTAGTCCATCAGGGCTAGAGGTCGCCGCTCTTGGTGCTTGCTTGGCAAGCCGCTATCGGTCACAGAGACATCTTCGATGTCTCGACTGGTAGTAGCAACTGACCACCAGAGGGATGCACTTATCCCTCACTACTTAGGAACAGGATAGTTCTGAAGCTGCATTTTATGTTTATCAAGTGGTCTAGTGGTATCTAAAGTAATCTGATGCCCAAGATAGGTAATCTCATTAGTAGCGATTACACACTTATCCGGAGAAACCTTCAAGTTATGTAGCCTTAATCGTTCAAATATCAACCTGAGGTGCTCCACATGTCCTTCCAAATCTTCACTATAAATGATGATGTCGTCTAAATAGACTTTACAGAAATGGTGCAAATATCCTGTTAGAACATCTTTGGCCATGAATTTTTGGAATGTGCACGAGGCAGTCTTCAAGCCGAACGGCATAACATTGAATTGATAGGCAGCTCCATCATGAGTAGTAAACGCTGTGTAAATTTTGGATGAATCATCTAAAGGAATTTGGCAATATCCGCTCTTCAAATCAAGTACAGTAAATACTGTAGCTTTCCCCAGGTCCTTGATACTTTCATAGATTTTTGGTAAAACTGATGCTTCGTCAAGCGTGACTTCGTTTAATCTACGATAGTCGATACAGAAACGCGGTTTCTTATCTTGTCTCTCAATGATAACTGGGGGTGAACTATATGGTGATGTGCTTGATTCAATAACACCGGCCTTTAACATTTCCTCTATCTGATCATACATGATCTTCTTTTTACTAGGCGACATGGGATATGGCTTTACATTGAATGGACGAGGGTCCTTAACAATAATTTTGTGTTTAACACTTACAGTGGTTGCTTGAGTCAATTCCACCGTAAATAGATCAGAAAATTCTTTGAAAAGTGGATTGAAAATTGAGTTAGAAATTTTGAGAGTTTCCGGCAATTCTTCATTAGATGCTCTATCGGTTGCCTGATTCCAGAACACGGTTATACGTCTGTCTATTCCCACATACACACATTTCCTATGATAGTCAAATACGACATGTTGAGAATAAAGGAATGGAGCTCCTAATATGATTCCTTCGTTCAGTTCTTCGATAACTTGAAATGGTACATGGAAACGAACATCCGATATAAAGATGTCTAGAGAAGTAGTGCCTTGCGAATCAATAACTTGATCGCCACAAGCAAGAGCGAAAGTTTGAGGATCTGATAGATTATTCATCGATGAGAGAAATTGCGGATGAATGATATTCCTTGTAGCACCGGTATCAAGAAGTGCGTACACAAGTTTATTATTAACGATAATAAACCTTATCACACAATGTGTGTAGGTCTCTCAAGACAGGAAGCATTGTGCCTCCGCTTAAATGATAGACGAATTACATTTTTCTGTGGAAATTGCAACGTCCTGGATACGATAAAGCAATTAAAAAACGATGTTGAATCATTGAAAAATGAAATTCTAAAACTCAAAGAAGAGAGAAACGAGCAAGGCCAAGTTAATCCAAATATAAAATTTAACTCTGATATGCTGATAACGGAGATTGAAGAGAGAAAAAGACGAGCAAGAAACCTGATAGTTTACAATATCGATGAATCCAAAAAAACTAATAGTGCTGATAGAATAGAAGAGGAAAGAAATATAGTAACCAAGGCGATTAAGGATATTTGCGACGTAGACATGTTTAATATTAAATTGGGAAGAATAGGAAAATATACCACAGATAAAGTAAGACCTTTAAGAGTATCCTTAACAACCGAGGAGGACGTAATTACTGTTCTAAAAAATAAAAACAAAATCAACTCCAGCATTAAATTTGCTTCGGACAAAACAAAAATGCAGCAAAAAATTCTACGTGAGGTAATTGCCAAATACAATGATCTGAAATCCCAGGGTATCACAAGTAAGATAATTAAATACGTGCGTGGTGTTCCTACTATTGTTGATAAATCAAAAAACTAGTAAGTGAAAATTCGAGCAATGCTAAAGACTTTCATAAGGAGTATTTTACGCTATACTATCAAAACGTTCGTGGCTTAAGGACTAAAACAAATCAACTTTATTTAAACACTCTCAGCTTAAACTTGGACATTATAATTTTTACCGAAACTTGGTTAACTGATAACTACGAGAACTGTGAATTATTTAGTGATAAATATGTAGTTTATAGAACAGATAGAAATGAGAGAGATAGTGCTCACGCTCGGGGTGGAGGAGTATTAATCGCCATAAATTCACAGCTACAGTCAAATAAAATAATAGTCCCGAATAATGAAGAAGTAGAAGAGTTTTATGTAATTGTATATGGTAATGGAGTAGCAAGTTATGTGTTTGGTGTAGTGTATATTCCCCCTTCATCTGATGCAAGGGTGTATGAGCAGCACACTATATCCGTAGAATATATTTTTGAACATTATCCTGATATTGAACTTTGTATTATGGGTGATTATAACTTTCCATTTACTTATTTTCTAAATAGTGATGATGGAATGTTGACTACACAAGGCGAATCAAACATAAAAACTCAATTATTAAATGACTCTTTCAATTATTTAGGTCTACAGCAGATAAACACGGTGCAAAATCACTTATTAAGAATTCTAGATTTAGTGTTTGTAAACTTTGATAAATTCACGTTGAATAGATCTACTTTTAACATAATAGAGCCTGATATTCATCATCCTCCTTTATATATGGAACTTGATCACAATCAATATTTTGACAATTTAAAATCAAATAATTACTGGAAATATCAATTTAGAGATGCAAACTATGCAAATATAAATGAGTATCTATCAGAAATAAACTGGAATGCAGTGTTACTTACTGACACTGATCATGCATTATCAATTTTTTATGACATAATTTACATTGCAATAGATATATATATGTACCTAAAATATTCATTCAATCGGACAAATTTCCTCAATGGTATAAATATAAAACGAAGAATAGTATAAGAGAAAAAAATAAAATTTACAATATGTTAAAAAAAGATAGAAACAATATTTTTTTACGTAATAAATATAACACCCTCAGATCTGAAACAAAACTTATGATCAAACATGATTATGATTCTTTTTTGAACAGCATTCAGTTCGGTTTAAATAACAATAATATTAAATCCTTTTGGTCGTATGTTAAATCGAAGAAATCCACTCGTGTTATACCTAAACAAGTTCATTATAATGGTACTAATGCAACCAATGGAGCTGAAATGGCCCAAATGTATGCCAATTTTTTTGAATCGGTGTATATCGCCAATAATGAGCAATTTCAAAGCCAGGAAAGTAATGTGTATTCCATCCTCAATATTTGCAATCTGCATTTTAGCACCGATGAAGTTTTCAACGTACTTGTATCTCTTGACTGTTATAAGAGCGCAGGACCGGACAATATATCTCCGTATTTTGTAAAAATGTGCAGCCCATCACTAGCTCTACCTTTAAGTATAATTTATAATACATCATTAAGTAAAGGAGTATTTCCACATTTATGGAAAAGTGCCTACCTCACGCCCTTGTTTAAGTCAGGAGATGTAAGTTGTGTCACTAATTATAGGCCCATTTCGGGGTTGTGCTCCATGGCTAAAGTATTCGAATCACTAGTAACGAGTAGACTATGTCCTGATATTGAAAAAATAATAATTCCAGAACAGCATGGTTACCTTAGTGGAAAGTCAACATGTACAAATTTGGCCATTTACAGCAATCATATCATCAACGCTATAGAGGAAGGAACGCAGCTTGATTCCATTTATACAGATTTTAAAAAAGCTTTTGACAGGGTTGACCATAATATTTTAATACAGAAATGTATGAATATAGGTCTTGGTGGTGCCCTTCTTCAGTGGCTGCGCAGTTATCTAACTAATAGAACTCTTATAGTCAAAATAGAAAATTATCAATCAGCGCCATTTTGTCCATCGTCAGGTGTTCCTCAGGGGTCCCATCTAGGCCCTCTTTTATTCTTAATTTTTATTAATGATATTTTATTAGAACTGGAATGCAAGGCATTATTATTTGCGGATGATTTAAAAGTATTCATTAAAATTAACAATCATTCTGACTGTCTAAAACTACAGAACGACCTTAATAAATTACTATCTTGGTGTGAAATTAATAAAATGGAATTTAACATAAATAAATGTAAATATTATTTAACTATAACCTAGATGGAGTTGATCTGAGTCGAGTAAGTTCAATTGATGACTTAGGAGTAATATTTACCAGCGACTTTAGCTTTAATAAACATGTTGACATAAAGATTAAAAAGGCATATAAGATGTGTGGATTCATTCGTAGGAACTGTGTAGATTTTAATGATGTAAATGCTATCTTAATATTATACAAATCATTGGTACTGAGTGGACTCGAATACTGTTCAGTGATTTGGAATCCAAAGTACATGACAAATATTAACAGACTTGAAAATATACAAAACAAATTTGCCAAATTTATTTTATATAAACTAAATATTAATTACAATGATATCAATTACGAGGAGAGATTACACATGGTCGGTTTAGACGCTTTACAAAAACGAAGATTTGTAAACGAGATATTTCTTTCTTTCAAGATTATAAATAATATGTACACTGTACCTGAACTAAGAGAAATGTTTCCTCTTCGAGTACCACTATACGGCACAAGAAATCAACAATTAATTTATATAGAACATCATAATACGATATATGGACAACATTCAATGAAACATCGCTTACGACAATGTATAAACTATATATCCGTGAACATTGACATTTTTAATATCTCTTTTGATCATCTGAAAAGATTTTGTAAATATGATTTGTAGCTTTAAGATTGATATTTTCAGACTTTTCTTGTTTAAACATATTATATAGAGAGCATTAATTACAAATATATGCACCTCTATCATTTAATTGTAAGTTTCAGTTTAGGTTTAGGTTAATTGTAACATTATATTTTATCACAATTGTTCATTCACGACGATTATTTGTGAATTTTGTACTATTTGGGTTTTGTAACCTGTTATGTATATCAATCAATAAATAAATAAATAAATAAATAATTTTGATTCGAGGCAAAGGATAAAAATTTGATAAATGATTAATGACTTCTGATAGGATTATAGGTTGGAAGTTGGCAGGGTCTTTGGCATATTCTGGGTATTCTGACGTCAGGTCAGGTAAGTGGTCAAACGGGTTTACGGATAGGTCTATTGACGACGAGGCGTACTCGTAGGGCCGACTGGAGGGGGATTGCGGGAATTGCCCTGTTCTCGAACCCCTGAGAAGTTTCCCTGTTGTCGTCTCTTATAAGGATTGTTTGGACAATCGGAATGATAATGCCATTGGACATCAGGACAGAATCGACATGGAGTAGGTGGAATTTTCTGATTGTTGGAATTTGGACGGAATTGATTGCTAGAGGTTGCCTGTTCTTGGAAGTGAACTTGTCGATTCCTGACATCTTGTGATTCTCTATTTACATTCTCACTGTGGGAAGTTTGCCAAACACGGCCATTATAGGAGTTTCCAGAAGATGATTGATTATAATTTTGATTAGATTTTGCCTTAGATTTATTTTCATTGGAACGCGCCGCAGATCCTTCATCAGCTATATCTCGCTCTACCCTAGATGCTATCGATACAAGTGACTCAGTGTTAAAAATATGTGTTCCGCGTAAGCGAGAACGTATCTCCGGTCTGAGTTGGTCCAGTATGATACTGGCCTTCAGAGCTTCCGGTTTGAAGGGGTCGACCCTATTAAAAAGACATATTTTCTTGGTAATAAATACCGCTGATGAATCACCTGCACGCTGCATTTCGCCATAAAGCTTTGTGATTGCTTGAGTGAATAGTAGAGTAGTAATGGCGGAGCTGGGTCTCCCCCCACCCTTTTTTTTTGTGGTGGGGGGTAACTAGGGTAATTCGAGTAATGTAGGTAATTAGACTGATGTAATTGCAATAGAGGTAATTAGAGTATTGCAGGTAATTAGCCTGATGTAGTTGCAATAGAGGTAAGTAGAGTAATGTGCAGTAATTAGACTGATGTAATTGCAATAGAGGTAATTGGAGTGGTGCAATGCAATTGTAGTTGTAATTAGTGTATGTACTGATATGTGTATGAGTATTTCAAGTAGAGGTGGTGGGGCAGCTTCACTCCGTGTATATAAATGAGGATGAGGAGCACACAGCCATTTGTGGTGCTAGTCTCCCAGAGTAAAGACATAAAATGTATATTTGTACTTCTTGTGGTGTAAGTTTTACACGTGGTGACAATTTGCGAAGACATCAGAGGCAATCTTGTAAGAAGATACATGATAGTGGTCCGCAAGCAAAATATCCTAAACTGGAATGTAATCCTTCAACATCTACAAATATGGAAACTTGTAATTGCTGTAATGTGACTCTAAGCACAACCCAAATGAATTCCCATAGAAGGACATTGCAGCATAGGACAAATTCATGTGTTCCGTTTATAGAAGGTGTAGAAATTGTGCAGAGCGCTTTCAAATACAGGATTGTAACCTATCGAGTATATAGCGAAAATAATCACCAAGACTATGTAATGTTCTTCAATGAAATTAGATCAAAAATATTAAATCTCTTCGAGGAAGTGTTACGTATTCATAATACAGTAAAAGTAAATATGGAAACGTTTGCTACGTACGTATTACAGACACAGGAACTATCTGAAATGAAATCATTTAACACTTCCAACAAAATCTTGGATCAAGCTATGGATTTGAACAATACTTTGGACACCTTTGTGGATGCTATGATTACACAAACTACGGAGTTCCTGGAACGTGATTCAGGTATTTAAACATACATTAAGGTGGAAAGAAAATGACTAATTATAATTTAATTTTAGGATGGGCCCTCGAACGAATTGCTTTTGTTGAAATCAATGTGAATAAATATAGTCCTCTGGGTGGTTCATCATATGTCAAGTTGCCAAAATCCATAGAAAACAAGAAGGCAGTGGTAAATGTAAAAAACCAGGATCAGTATTGTTTTGCTTGGGCTGTAACTTCAGCGTTGTATCCTGCAAATGGCTGCACATCTGAGACCTCATCATATCCACATTTTTCAAGAGTTTTAAATTTATCAGGTATGAATTTTCCAGTAAAATTGCGGGATATTTCAAAATTTGAGGAGATGAATAATATTTCAATTAACGTGTACGGGTTAGAAGAAAAATTTGAGAATAATAGAATAAAGTATGAAGTTGTTGGGCCTTTACGTTATTCTGAAAAAAAACTATTTATGCATGTAAATTTGTTACTACTTTCCGGTGAATGTGGTGTAAATCATCACTGTAAGAAAGATTGCGCTAATAATCACTATTGTTGGATAAAAAACTTGTCTAAGCTAGTTTCCGCTCAAATTTCAGCTCATGATCATAAAAAGTACTTTTGTGATGGTTGCTTACTATATTTTAATAATGAGCGTCAGTTATTCCAGCATCAGAGAAATGACTGTAATCATGTTTATACAACAACACCATCGACACAATTTCGGATTGATAAATATGGTAAACAAGTACCTGAAAATATATTAAAATTTGAAAACTTTGAAAGACAAATGCAAGTACCATTTGTAGTGTATGCAGACTTTGAATCAATTCTGAAACCTATTCATACTTGTGAACCGAACCCCGAACGTTCTTATACAAATAAAACTTTTATACACGAACCTTACTCCTTCGCATATTTCATAAAATGTTCTTTTGACAATTCTTTATCAAAATTTGAACTCTATCGAGGATCTGATGTAGCCAAAGTTTTTGTATCGCGTATTGAAGCCGATGTAAGGGAAATCTATAACAGATATATGAAAGATATAGTCCCAATGGCTAAACTCACAGCACAAGAAAGACAAGACTTCCTGAATGCGACCGTATGCGGTATATGTGAGAAACCATTTAAAGTAGAGGATGTAAAAGTTAGAGATCATTGTCATATAACTGGTAAAGTAAGATTTGGTGCCGCACACTCTGTATGTAACTTAAATTACAAATTACCAAATTTTGTACCTATCATATTTCACAATATGAGTGGCTACGACAGTCACCTATTTATAAAACAGCTCTGTGCACATAAGGACAGAGTTGATGTTATAGCACAAAATAAAGAAAAATATATATCTTTCACGAAACACCTTTATATGCATGATTACGTCAATAAGAAAGGGGAGAAAAAACGGAAATTTATACAACTACGATTCATCGATAGTTTTAAGTTCTTATCAACATCGTTGCAAAATTTAGGGGGCAACTTAACTGATAACCAATTGTTTGTTACGGGAAGTTTCTATACAGATAAGGAAAAATTTAATTTAATGAGGCAAAAGGGTGTATTTCCATATAGTTTTATGGATAGTTTAGAGAAACTAAATAATGTAGAGTTACCCTCGAAAGATGAATTTTACGATAACCTAAATGAAGAACATATAACAGATAAAGATTATCAGAGGGCTAACGATGTGTGGAACTTGTTTGATTGTCAGAATTTGGGCGATTACTCAGATCTTTATTTAAAATCAGACGTACTCCTTTTGTGTGACGTATTTGAAAATTTTCGTAAAATTTGTTTGGAAAAATATAAACTTGATCCTGCTCAGTATTACACTTGTCCGGGTCTCTCGTGGGACGCTATGTTAAAACTAACCAAAGTGGAGTTGGAATTATTAACGGACATTGATATGATCCATTTTTTTAAAAAGGGAATACGTGGTGGAGTAAGCCAGTGTACGGAAAGGAAACATATTGCGAATAACAAATTTCTCCCTAACTACGACCCCAAAGAACCTTCTTCATTCATCACATATCTAGATGCCACGAACCTATATGGGCATAGTATGTCGCAACAATTGCCGACAGGTGGATTCGTGTGGCTGTCCGAAGAAGAAATCATGAATTTAGATATTACGAGCATTTCAGATGAAAGCACCCATGGGTATGTTCTCGAAGTAGACATACATTATCCACAAGATTTACACGACTTACACTCAGACCTACCCTTTTTAGTAGAAAATATTATTCCACCAAAATCAAAATCGAAATTGACAAAACTGATACCAAATTTAAACGATAAGAGGAGATATATTGTGCATTATATAAATTTGAAACAAGCGCTAGATAACGGGTTAATGGTTATAAAAACACATAGAATACTTAAATTCAAACAATCACCTTGGCTTAAAAAATATATTGACCTAAACACCGATATGAGAAATAAGGCTAAGAATAAATTTGAAAAAGATCAGTATAAATTATTAAATAACGCAGTATTCGGTAAGACAATGGAAAATGTTGATAATAGAATGGATATAAAATTAGTTACCCACTGGGAGAGCGTTAGGCGGAGTATGGGTGCAAATGCATTAATAACACGCCCTAACTTTAAATCATGCTCAATATTTACTGATGATTTTGTAGCCATCCATATGGGTAAACTAAAGGTAGTCTACAACAAACCAATTTACGTTGGTTTTTGTATCTTGGAGTTGTCTAAGACAGTATTATACAACTTTTTCTACGACGTTATCAAAAAACATTTCGGCGATAATGCTTCTTTGCTGTATAGAGATACGGATTCGTTGATTATAAAAACATTTACAGATAACTTTTATAATTTCATAATACAGAATCCAGACAAATTCGATACATCTAACTACGAAGAAATAAATAAATTTAATATTCATAAGGGCTTGTCGGTGTTAGGTAAAATGAAAGACGAGTTCCCCTCTGATCCCATTATTAGTTTTTATGGTACGGGTGCGAAAGCTTATTATATACAATCGGTGGATAATGAACTCAAAAAAGCTAAAGGTGTGAAGAAATCTGTTATTAGAAAGCAGCTGTCAATAGATGACTATAAGAAAATCGTTGAGCGGGGAGGTTTAATATTTAGAAAAATGAATACGTTTCGGAGTTGCTTGCATGACATTTACACAGAAATAAAGAACAAAGTGGCCTTGTCCCAACACGATGACAAACGTTTTGTTATTCCTAATACTACTAAAACATTACCGTGGGGGCACCGTGACATATCATTTTTTCAGAGCGAACAAGAACAAAATATAGAACGACTGATAGTTGCCATAAATAATATGGAGAAAAAAAATGAAAACTTGGACGCTTTACTTGCAGCAATAGCTGATTTAAGCCAATAATTAATTTAAAATTTTTATTTCATCTTCTAACGTAAAGGTCGAAAATTCGAATACATGAACTACTAAACTGGAAAATTCAAACTACAAAATTTCACCAATATTTAATTGTAACATTATAATACAAAATTATTGTGATAATTTTAAGTACTTTCAAATAATAGAATAAAAATATCTAAATAAAAATCACAGTGTTGTTATTAGTAAACCTTTCTCCCAAAATAAGTTAAATATCGATTAGGTTAAATCGTAAATTATAAATAATGTAGGTAGTGACTTGAAGAGGTGTGTGTAATGATACAGTTTTACAATGTAAGAGTAGGTGACGTTGCTAAAACTAAAATGTCGTTTTATGCTGCAGTCAGGAATGTGATGTCATTTCAAATAGAAAGTTGTTGCGTCAGTTATTCGATGTGCGCATGACATTTAGAAAAGTTTGACGTCACTTTGTAGCGGGATTCTGTTGAGACAAAGAAAATCAACAGTGGGGTGAAAGCTTGGCTTGCATAAATCACGTGATGTCGTCCAACCAATGAGAGACGAGAGTGGTCACCCACTCCCTACCGTTGGAGGGGGAAGTTAGCTTGGCTTGGGTTTGAGGACGCTTACAAGATTCTTTCCGTCTTCGCCTGTGCTAGTGTGTGCAAGTGTGCTCTCGTGAATTTCATTGCTCAGTTTTTGTGAACAAAATGGTAAGAACCGTTAAAAATGTATCATCTGCTGGTGGGCGTAAAAGGCGCTCGTCGACACCGCCACCAACTTTACCGCCCTTGACTTTAATGACGTATTTGGCTACGTTTAAACCATCACCTGACGCATCTACGGCGTCAGGTTCCGCCATTAATGGCGGTGCTGTGAAGTCAGCAATAAAAAATCCATCCTCTGGCAGGGTTAATGTTTTAAACAACATTATTGTTAAAGATGGTATTGCTGCTGACGTTGGGGGCGCTTCGTGTTCTAACGAAGGCGGTAGTCAGCTAGCGTATCATGGGCACCATCAGCAGATGCACGGCAATATACATCCTGGCGCAGATTTACCTGTTTTGCACCTTGAAGATGGTGACCTCGGCAATACCGTCAATGTCACCGTATCCAGGAGTAATGCAGGTAAAGCCGTTCATACCCCGAAATTACATGGTTTGGCTTTAAACAAAAAATTTAAAGTCACACCATCTACTTCAGGGTGTCAGGATGTACGCGCATCTCATCCGCGCAAATCATCTATGTCTCTGGTGGCACATGACTCCGATGACGACTTTTTGCCTAGTGTTAGCACTGGTAATGTAAACAACAATAAAAACACAAAGTCGTCGTCGGCGCCATCAAAAGGTAAAGGTAGACGTACAGAAACACAATCCATCGACTGTGACGCGACTTTATGGGACGAGATAATGGATTTCGCGCAGACAGTTGTACCTGCCCCTCTAAGTCCGCTACCTGCTTCACCAAAAAAAAATAAGGTTTCGGCAGGTAAAGGGCAGGTAAAACCGTCTGCGTCGTTTGTGGCTGTACCTCTACCTGGCAATAGCGCATTACAACAGCCAAGCTGTTCTAATGCGGTGTTGCCACCACCACGCAATGACGCATTAGAACAACCGGGTTGCTCTAATGCGGTGTTGCCACCGCCGCCAGAGGTAGCTCCGATTGTTAATGAGAATCCGCTCCCAGCACAAGCGGACTCTGATTCTGAATCGGAGGTGTTCTCGCAAGTTGACACCAAAACATCTGTTAAACAATTTTTTAAAATATACGGTCAACTTAAGAGAACACATGATTTAAATTTGAGGCTTTGTCGGGATCATCCGAAAATCTTGCGTCGTGCTGCTGATATGCGGGAAAGAGCCGCAAAATTAGAGGCCGACGTAAAGAGACAAAGGGAGGCTCTCGACAAAACTGCAAAGCAGATGAGGTTTATTTCGGATCAAATGGGTGGCTGAGCACTTGCGCACACGCGGCGGAAAGTTATTTTAAGTTAGATTTTAAGTTAGTTAAGAATATTGTTAGTTAGATAAGATTATTGTTAATTAGGTTTAAAATATAGTATTAATAAAAAAACATTAAAAAAATAAATGCAAAAAAAAAAATTTAAATGTTTGTCAAAAAAAATAAATGACAAAAATAATTAAAAAAATAAATGCCCCAAAAAAAATAAAAATTTGTCAAAAAAAATAAATGACAAAAATAATTAAAAGAGCATACAAATAAAGGCAAATTAATTAAGTTAGATTTTTAAGTTATTTAAGAATATTGTTAGTCAGATAAGATTGTTAATTAGGTTTAAAATATATTATTAATAAAAAAATATTAAAAAAAATTAAAAAGTTTGTCAAAAAAATAAATGACAAATAATTACAAAAAAATGATACAAATAAAAGACAAAAAATGATAAAAAATAAATTACTGTGTATTATTATGTAAGAATATATTGTTAAAAATAAATATAAAAAAGTTTAAAACAAATTTTAAAAAGTGAATAAAAAATGATAAAAAAATTAATTAGTTAATAAAATAAATACACCACATGTAATTAATTAATTGTGCATATTATGAGTACATGTTTGACATGAATAAACACATAATGTAAAGGTTAATTAATTTAAATAAATAAAGAGTTTAATAGGTTAATAACAACATAAAAAAAAAAAAAAAAAAAAAAAAAAAAAAAAAAAAAAAAAATTAAAAAAATCGAATTTTAAACACATGAAAATCAAAATTAATGGCTAATTAGGAAAGGTCAAAGGTCAAATTTAAAAAAAAAACCGGAGATCCACCTCCTCCATTCTCCGGGGGGTGTCCGAGGATTCGATCCTGTGATCTTCTGAGCGACCACAAGATCGACGCGTATTTGCCCGCTCGGCTACTCGAACGCCCCACAAGAGTTTGGTCTATTTCCTAATTTCAACAAAAAACTACCTGCTCATCGATCCGTATTTACCAGGCAGGGCCGCATGGCCTTAGGCTATAAAATCAACCCAAGCTATCGGCTTTATACATTTACAACTGTATTATTTTGAATCAGTTTATATCTTGAGATATTTTAATTTAATTTAAATAATAATAAATAAAAGATAACCATTTTTTTTCAAAATACTTTTTAATAAAATCATTCATATGTTCATTTGTTTTAATATTTATATGATTTACTAATTTTCACAACTTGTAATATACAGGGTGGCACAAATATTTTTATTAATTAAAAAATATATACAATTAAACTTAAAAATAAAATGAAATATAAATTTACATTAATAAATACTACTTATAACGAATCAAATTTAGTAAAACACGTTGTATCGTTCACGCAATTGTTTTATTTACATTATTACATGTATGACATACTTCAATTCGATGCAATTGCACCAAGTTTGTGCTGCAACATTTACATTTCGTTATCATTGCACCATCCAACGTCGTCGTTTTGTGAATATTTACATGCTGGTGACGTCCGGACACTATCCGTGTATAGGATATATAACATAGCCCACACAGGAAGTGTTTGGTTGCATCCGGCCTGGTTCTGATTATGACAAAAGACGCTGACGTGCAATATAGTCTCCGCCGATCATCATAATTGTTTAATATTTTTCCGGAGAAGGCTAACTCTTCCGCTTCGTCTTCCACATCATCCCCAAGACCTTCATCTACACTGACGGGAACCAGGTTGCCATCTTGATTCAAGTCCTGAAGCTCTTGATTTACACCATCTCGGTGTAACACCATTGCACCCATATCATTTTCTGCCAGTTCAGTGAGGAATCGTCTATAAGCCATCTTTAAATGTTGGAACTCAACTGATTTGATGTTAAACCTCCTCCGTTTTATATTCTATAATTCGTGACGGTGACGCCCTTCCTATTGCGTCAAGTTTACTATTAGCTATTTAAACCAAGAGTGACCACAAGAGGAACGCATTCAAACTTCTTACGTAACACAATCGTGTCTTAAAACAGAAGTGCATACAATGGTCCTACCAAGAGAGTGGAAATTAAAACCAATAATAGCAGTACAACCGTATAGTTACAATAATTCAAGAATTTGCCATAATTGCTATACTGCATGGAGGAAGCAAATTATCAACCCATGCACTGGACTGTGCAAAAAGTGTGTAATTCAGAACCCAGTGCAGAAAAAAGAATTTCGAGACAATTGTCCAAATGAAACACTACTTGATTATTTTTAATTTTTTTACAATTTAAAATGAAGGAAATAAATTAAATAAATATTTAAGAGTTTATTAAGTAAATAAATGTATTAAATGACTTACAATTAATTTATTTACTAAAACTATTTATTAAATTATTTACAATGTTTAATTTATATGGATGCCTAATCTGTTCCCTCGCAGACATTATCGCACTCTATCAAGAGCTGATAATCTGACCAGTGGCTCTGGTCAGGTGATGGCTGGCCGTCTGGATCGTAGAACACCGTTTCCATAGACCATGCTGATGGTGATGTTGCCCTATCAGTGCTGCTGTCCGGGGGGTTATCTTGGTCCTCGCCTAGATTCTCACCTATCCAATAAGATGAAGGTGATATTGGTCTGTCGTCAATGCTATCTGGGGTAGCTTGGTCATCCTGGTCCTCTTCGTCTTCCTGGTCCTCTTCGTCTATCGAATACGATGGAGGTGACCGTTCCCACCAATCACTGCTGTCTGGGTCGTATTCACTAGGCATTGACCAGGTCGATGACGTTGATTTTGAGTCGGTGCTGGAGGAGACGCAATTTACTTGAGAAGTGTCCATGATGTTAATAATTTTAAATCTGACAAACAAGAGCGTTGCTGTGTGTTATATAAAGCAAACTAATCTCCACCCCCAGCAGTGGCGCCTCCTACAAACATTACTTTACAGGCACCTCTATTATTGATGATGGAGAGGGGGTAAACATTTAATGTATAGTGTTTTACTGAATCAATGAATAAGTTAGGTTGGCCGAGTGGTTAAGGTGTCAAACTTCACTAATTAAAATTCATAATAACACGTATCCTATGATTGGATATGAATACCCCCTCTATTATTTTAGAGTGACTCCCTCCCCACACTACTATATATATGGGAGTAATATTAAACCAAACTTAGTTGCATTTACTATTTCTATCTATATACCACGTATCGAAATGGCAAATCCATCTATTATATCTATTCTAAGACGGTTGGCGCAAGAAGATTCCAATAATTGGATGCTGTTTAATCATGAGGCTGCGGAGATGGGGGTACCTGCTGAGGCTGTGGAGATTGGAGCACCTGCTGATGTTGATGCCAATGGTGCCAACATCGATATCCAGGAAGTCATCGAAGGCGGCGAAAATGGTATAGTGGACGATGGAGTCGACGAAATGGTGGACGATGGTATAGAAGTCGATGTTGCGGACCTCATCGAGGAAGACCAGCACGAGATGGCTTTCCAGATAAAAGATATGGTGGCTGGTACAATGGACAAGGTGTGTGCTACAGCGGCCTTCGTTGTGGTATGCAGCATTGACCAGGGAAAATACTTTATGTGCACTAGGTGCTACGTATCGTATTCTCGCATGGTCGTAGAGGGGGCTGTTCACCAACACGCAAGTCTGCACAACACGGTTGAGTGGTGGGACGTACCTACCATAAAGTGCAAAGCTTGTGGCGATGACACAGTGACAGTCGGTGCCATCGAAGGTTGTTTTGTGTGCAATAATACTGGAAAAAGAACAGTACCCATATAATAATATTAGATTTTCTAGTTTGTACTTTTTATATTATTTTTTATGTTTGTTTAATGTTTAATTATAATTTTTAATTATATTTAATTAATTTTATGTTTTATGTTATATGTATATTTGTATCATTCTTATAATATAGATTGTAGGAAAATAAAAAGGAATTAAAACATTTATGTGTATGTTTATTATCTTTCAAGTGTTAAAAAAAAAAAAAAAAAAAAAAAAAAAAAAAAATGATTATTTTTAATTTTTTTACAATTTAAAATGAAGGAAATAAATTAAATAAATATTAATAAAGTATATTCATTTTATTATTCATTTGTGACACATATTAAAATATTTCAATCGACATAACTATATAATGATACATTAATATATTTTCCTAGTTAATGACAATTTTAAACAATAGAAGCTATATCAACCCACGAATTGTGTTCTACAGATAGCCCCAACCACTTTACCAGCACTTTATTTCCTTTCTTCTTTAATACATTTTCAACTAGATACACATCGGGGTATTTTGCTTTTAGTAGCTCCATTTCATAAAAACATCCCTTGATTGGGTGTCCAAACAAGTCTTCTATCAGGTAAGTTGTGGGATTTGTTATGTTTATTTTGGTAATTTTAAAAAGTTCTGTTGAAAAGTTCGGTGTAAACCCTTTATCAAATACACCTTTATACTTGCTAATACGAACTATATCACCGAGATGAAATTTCGGTTTCAGAGCAATCTTAATATAATTATATACGTTTAAATGTGTAGTTGGTTTGACATCAATGGGCTTTCTGCCAGTTGTACGATGGACTTTGTCATTGTAACTTTTTGTAACGTTTGGTAGGATATCGAGCCATTTATATTTACCCATAGCTGAGAATTCTTTATACAACCAATTTTTTAATGTGCGGATTACTCGCTCAACAATTGCTGCTTTTTTTGTGCTATACGTAGAATAATGATTAATTTCGTGCCGCTTCATTAATGCGGAGAACTTTCTGTTATAGAATTCAGTACCATTATCGGTCTGTAAATTTCTCGGTGAATAATTTGCTTCTTGAATAATAGTCTGCATAGCCTTGGTAACTTCTACAGCTGCTTTATTTTTAATAGGTTTGGTCCATACGTACTTGGAATAGCAGTCAATCACTACAAGAATATAACGATACCCTCTATTTTTATCAGCGTATGGCTGCATTTCAGCTAGGTCTGCTTGCCACAAATCACCAAACCCCTTAATTATGGTTCGCCTTCTACGAAAATTTCGTCGAGCATTTCTATGTAACTCGTTAACAACTTGTAATTTTTCGCTGCTAACCTCCATTATAAAATTGTCTTCAGCTATATATCAACTTCAGGCATTAGTTCTGGTGGAAATGCTAGGCCTCCGGATTGCACCTTCTTTGGTTGGAGTTCGGTGGCAATATGCTCTAATTTAGAGATTCTAGTGATTAAAGTATTGCGATTGTTTATGGCCGAACGTTTAACTTCAGAAATTGCTTTATCAACATATTTCCTCATTTCTATTTTCATTTTCTGCATCATCTCATTATTTTGTTTATTGAAAATAGCGCGATTTTCTTCTCCACTTCTTATAAGTCCCACATCAACATATTTTTTCATTTCCCCAATAATTACATCGGTTGTATCAAAAATAGCTTTGGCAGCATTTTCATCATTTGTTTGTAGACGCTTGTTAACGTAATTACATGTTGCACCATCTTGATCATCGACAGGTTCCCCTAAATTTTTTAAACGCTTATTTTCAATATCATAGTGATTATCTCTGGTAAGTTTAAAACCCACGCCAGGTAATCCACGATGGGCTATTAACTTACTCGCACTAATTCTTTTGCTGCGTCCAAATTTGTCGATAGTGTTTACAGTAGACATTTCTGACTGCATCTGATCCAGTTTATAAAATTTCAGACTATATAATACTTATTAAGTATAATGATACTATGTTTTATTTCATCTTTAATACACTATTTTTTCTTCCCTAAGTTCTGATATTATTTCTATTATTTCATTGTCGTGGTTGTTATTTCCCGCTATTTTCGAACTCCATAGTAGACGTAGACGATCCACGAGTTCGCTGGGTTTATTCCAAAAAATATATTCTTTATCTTTATTTCTGTACAATTTGTGGGTAGGTACACGTTTTAAGCCGTGACCACTTGTTGACGATCGTGTCGCAATTGTAGAAGATGTTAATGGTTTGATAATTTTGTGAAATTTTCCACGCTTAGTAGTGTTATAGCCATTCGCTACATCGAATTTTTTGTAAGGTGCCTTTGTTTTTCTTAGTATTTCTCCATATATCTTACTCCATTCATCATCGAGAACACCCTCTCTATTATCATCTAAAATTGTTGGGCGTTTTAGAAATATTAGATCGTACAATTTAGGACTACCTAGATACACGCCAAGTTTCTTATTGCCATACCATAGCGTAATATTTCCATGGGAAAAACGTATTTCGGCATTGCCCATCAGCAGTTTGCCTGTCTTGGGATCTACACGCACTCCATATAAACTATCATACTTGGAATCACCAGATTTTAAATTTTGTATATGTCTTTTTACAACCTCATGTCTTTTTTCTAGTTTACTAGCTGGAGAAGTTTCGGATACAGGGGTTGTTCTTATTGACGATGGTGGTGTTTCCATAATGGGGATATAATGTGGAACATCATCACCACCTACATACTTATCGGATCCTTCTTCAGAAGCACTCTCCCATGATACAGCCCTCTGGGTGGACACCCTTGATGATGATGGTTTTGAATGTAATTGTTGGATATGAGATTTGTTCTCTGCTGCTGAAGATATAACATTTAAAGGTTCAGTTATTGGTTGATAGATCTTTTCAAGTGTTACGTGCATCTCCATATCTTTGTTCTTAATAGAGTTAAACTTCTTACGTACCGCATCTGTTGCCTCAATCAGCTGTCGCTTGAGTGTTATTTCGCTACTGGGATGTGCAAGATTGTTATATTTTTTATTATCTTTGGTAACCTTCATCTTAGCGCATACGTAAACGAAGTAATCCTAACGACGTATGTAATTCAAGTGAAGTTTTCATTAAAATGCATTATGGATATATGAAGCTATCAAACCCTTTTCTATATCGCCCACCTTGTACTTCTCTATCCTTATCAATCACTAGAAATCCATATTTGTCATTCCAGCACTTTGCACACATATTTTGAAATACTGTAAACGTTACATCAGGTGACACATGATCGGAAAAGATGTGATGCAGATTCATGTCGTCCTGTTTAAAGACAACAATTAAATTACTATTGTCTCTTATTAGCTGCTTCGGGATTCGAGAGTATGTCTGGCCAAGATAAAAACAATCCACATTTCTATGTCGGCCCATACTGAAATATCCCCTTATAACATCTTGTTTCTCACATATTACATCGTCAAATATAAACACAGACTCCGGCTTTGCCTCGGATGGTTCCACTATTTGCGTACCGTTACTAAATGTATAAAATCCTAACCCCTCAATCGGCGCTAATACATTACGTAGATACTCATACTTGGGTTGATTTATAGACTTTGAGTATAGGTAAATATTTAAAAAACGTAAACCTAAACGATGCGTGATCAAAGATATTAAGACATTTGTTTTCCCACAATTCGAGGGTCCTATTATGAGGGCACGTACAGTTGAAGGTAGTAGTGGTCCATGACGATTATGTGCACTTAACCCACGCCCAACTTTTTCATCCAAATTATCTATGGAAAGAGTTTGTTTCTGCTTCACAATGTGCATTGTATAGCGGCTAATTGGTATATAAATAGATGTGTGACTTGCAACTCTTATTTAAATGGTTTCCACCATACGATACACACGTGAAAAACGTACGAAGCGCGGTGGAGGATTAGTTAATTCCCTGATTAATAAGCTCCCCGTCGAGTTGCATTTGCCAGGTTATCAATTTTGTGGTCCAGGCACAGATTTAAATAAAAGGTTAGCACGAGGTGATTCTGGCATAAATCAGCTCGATAAAGCGTGTAAGCAACACGATATTGCATACGACAAAAATAGCAGTAATCAAGCAGCCCGCCATAAAGCAGACTATCAGCTTGAACAGGCTGCGTGGAAACGGGTGAAATCCAAAGACGCAGGACGTGGAGAAAAGGCAGCTGCTTGGTTAGTCACAACTATAATGAAGGGAAAACAACGTCTTGGTATGGGATGTAATTCAACAATATCTCGCAATCCAATAAGGAAACGAATCATCAAGAAAACAAAGAAAGGTAAGAAGAATGTTAAAAAGACAGCGTTTGGATCTGGGATAGTACGAAAAGTGCGTGACACACTGCGAAATGCTGGAGGCAAAAAAGTAAAAGACCAAAAGAAGGTGGTTGAAATTGCTCTAAAAGCTGCACGTCGATATATAAAACAGGCCGGTGGAAAACGCAATATTCAAACACCTCGAATTATACCAATTCCAAAAGTTGGTGGTATTTTACCTCTAATACCCATTTTTGCTGGATTATCTGCATTGGGTAGTTTGGCTGGTACGGCTGCTGGTATTGCTAAAGCTGTAAATGATGTGAAAAAGGGTAGAGAAGAATTAGCTGAAGCAAATCGGCACAACAGAAGTATGGAAGCAATAGCTATGAAAAGTGGTAAGGGGATGTATATGAAGCCATACCGAAAGGGGATGGGTCTTTATCTAAAACAGAATTCAAAAAACTAATAGACTCCCTACCTCGGAGACCTCTTACCGACATTGATCTTAAATATTATGCTAATAAAATGAAGGTAGCATACTTTCGAGGTGTATTTATGCGTGACTCACTACCAAGACATGGGCCACATTACAATGAATCCGCAATAATCAATTTGGATAGTATATATGGTCCTGGGACACATTGGGTGGCATATAAAAAACGAGGTAGTTTAGTAAATTATTTTGATAGTTTTGGCGACTTACCCCCACCTATAGAATTAGTTACATATTTCAATAACGATTCAAGGAGGGCCAACCAAATATTCTATAACTACAAACGTGTACAGAATTTTAACACAGTGTTGTGTGGACATTTGTGTTTAAAGTTTCTCTCTACGAAACAAATATAAAACGCCATGGAACTGAAATCTATGACCCCAGCAATAGATCGAGAAGGTATCAAGCGAATGGGTCACTCACTAATTGCATTCTCCCGTTTGCGTAGTCTGTTGAAGATGAGCAAACAACAACTAGCAGATATGCCCAAAGAGGTGATGATTGGGTTGGCTTCACATGAAATTGCATTAGTATGGGATAAGCTACCTACACATCTTCAGAACGATGTCGATATATTAAAATATCAATATTGTACAGAACATTACCTTAATGATTATGAAAGCAATGTTGACGTAAATGATGGTCCAACACCTAGAAAAATGTTTTGCTGCTATTGTAAGGTAAACGATGTAAATGTGGCATCCAATAACAATGTAAATATATTACCATCCACTTCTAAGAAGAGGAAATTATACCATTATTGCTGTAATCCACAATAAATTGGGTAACACAATTTAATTATATCAGTCATGTCGTACACGTTCACACTAACGAGCCGCTTAAGTGAGCTAAGTGTCAACACGAGCCGCTTAAGTGAGCTAAGTGTCAACTTTGATCCACCCATTGAACTGGATAGGAGCAGTCGTCATGGGTTAGGTTTAATTGGATTCTACTCTTACAACTCCATATACAATGTGGATGAAACAAATAACATCTTCCAATATAGGGTTAGTGCTAAAGATACATTCACTACTGTTCACATACCTCTGGGGGCTTATGAAATTGATGAAATCTATGCTGCAATGTTGAAAGCTATGAATATTGATGGAAAGGATTACACGCAAATATTCACTTTAAGGGCAAACAACAATACCTTAAAGTGCGAGATTTTGTCAAAGTATGAAATAGATTTTAGACAACCAAATTCAATAGGAAGTCTGTTGGGATTTGGACCAATATATTTACAACCAAATAAAAATTACGAATCAACACAGCCTGTTGATATTATGAAAGTAAGGATGATACGCGTAGATTGCAATATTATTTCTGGAGCTTATCTGAATGCAGAAGAGTCACACACTCTCTTTGAATTTGACATAGACGTTGAGCCTGGCTACAAACTTACTAGAGAACCCAAAAATATCATATATTTACCTGTTAGACCTAAAGGGCGTCATTTAATAGACAACATCACACTACGCATACTGGACGACAACGGTGATTTGATCGATTTTCGAGGTGAGAAAATTATTGTAAGGCTAGAATTGAAGAAAGTCGGATATCACCAACCAAATGGGTTTTCGATATAAACAGCGACAGCAAGTACATCACCATCAGTATGATACTGTAGCGAACAACAGTATGGATAAAAAGAAAGGGAGATGTGGAAAGCAATTCATTCAAAGTCTATATCTTAAACAGTTAAGACATAGATTGTCAGCTGAGGATCAAGCCTTTTTAAAATCTATTGGATTAAAACTGCGAAAAAATTGGTCATAATAATGGTGGCTACTGCGACTAGTGACAAACTTGAGGTGTTTGATGAACCTGTGTTAGATCATTCCCTAGTTAGCCTACATGAGCATACATATAAACCATATGGATCCCCATATTACAGAAACTCTGATGAAATACGTATTCCCATCAATTTTCAAGATGTTATACTCGACATTTCAGAAAGTTATATATACATAGAGGGAAAATTTACTCCTAGCGACACCACAAAGCGTTGTTATTTATCCAATAATGCACTAACATTTCTCTTTGAAGAGATACGACTGGAAATGGGTGGTGAACAAGTAGCAGTAGTTAGAAGACCTGGTATTACTACCACAATGAAAACTATGGTGTCGTATGGGCAAACGCATGCACGCTCATTAATAACAACAGGTTGGGGTCTCACTCAAACGAGACAAGATATTTTAGATACCGCCAGTCACGTGTTCAGTGGCAAACTACCCCTTAAGTTCCTTATGGGTTTTGCAGAAGATTATACCAAAGGCATTCTGAATGTGAAGCAAGAATTAATTATGATAATTGCACGCTCATTTAAAGACTCCTATATCGGTGAGGTTGATGCAGAGTTGGAAATCAGCAAAATTGAGTGGAAGATAAGGCACATTGTACCTGAAGATCGACAAAAGTTAAAATTATTGAATCGAATTAATAAAAGTGGTAATAATACCAAAGTTAAGATGGTCTACCGTGCGTGGGATTTTTATGAGCTTCCCTGTCTACGCGATACTACCTATGACATATGGGCTCTTAAACTCTCCACCCGTCTTGAAAGTCCACTTTTCATCCTTCTTGGCTTTCAAGGTACTGATCAGGCCAATGATAGAACAAAGGATGTTACACAGTTCAAACACGCAGACATAAATAATATTCGACTATTTCTAAACTCTGAAGTATATCCATATGAACGTTGGAATTTAGATTTCGATAAGAAGCTCGATTCTGCAGCATATTATGCTTATGAGAACTTCCAACGTAGTTACTATGATAAAGATATGAGCGAACCCATGATGGATCTTGGGGAATTCAGGAAGAATCCTTTGTTTGTCATTGATTGTTCACACCAACCTGTTGCAGTGAAATCATCTACTGTCGACATAAAAATAGAATTTGAAACACGAAAAGCGAAATTTCCGGAACAAACTCGAGTGTATGCACTTATACTTCATGATACATATTTAAGTTATAACGCATTAGATGGCTCGGTTCAGAATGGTTTTCTCGATGTCAAGTAAAAAAAGAAAATATTTATTATTGTGGAATTAAGTAGTGCAACCTATTTCTATCAAGATATCTGGATAATTTTATCAACAATAATCATGATGTACTTGCAACTGTTTATTTTCTCAGAATGTAATTGTAGAATTAAATATAAAATTAAAATAAAAACTGTTCTAATTATACTATGATTGTATTTTTTGTTGTGTAATAAGAAATATGAAATAAAATGAATGTAATCTTTTAATGTGTATTTTATTTATTCAGTTTTATAATATAATATAAAATACAGAATATTGTTTACTACAGATACATACAATATTTGGTGTAATAAATATGACAATAGAAGATGAATATTATTTATGTATCTACATTGTTATCTTCTACATCAGACTGGTCGAGTTGATATTTTTCAATAATATTCTTAGGTAGGTACTCCATTATCTCGTATAGAAAATGTTTTAGTTCCACTCTGTCCATATGCTCACAAAACTCATCCAAATTTAAGAAGCCACGGGAATATCTACCACATAGATTTACACCAATGCTATACGCTTTAGAAGCTTCTTTAACCCGTCGAACTTCTTCAGCGTCGAAGCAGATATTCATATCATAATTTAATGAAACCAATGCATCCCTTATTAAGTCATCTAGTTTACAAGACAATCTCTCAATGGCAGATTTAATGTCTTCTGCAGGGGTCCATGTTTGGGTTGAATATTGCATCCACATCTTTGCTGCGTACCTACAAATAAAAAATGAAATGTAAAAAAATACATAAAAAACAGCACTAAATGGACTTACGTTTGAGCTATTGGTGTACACGAAGTAAAAATATGTTGTACAAATGTCAATTTAGATATATCAGAATCTTTATAGGCTAACAAGTGATACTATTCTATAATACTCCTAGCATTCTTCCACAATATTCCATTTCTACTTAATACTTAAACTTAGCTAACTTAAATACTTTACGATTATTTTTGTTTGAGAATTAAACACCGAAACTTATTAATGGACTAGATTTTGCTCCAGGATAAGCTGGAGAACTTTGTCCTAAATATGTCAATGTAACTTTACCATTTGACGAATTTATTTTATCGATAGTGTTCTCACATATAATTTCCACAAACCGTTTCGGTAAAAATGATTTAAAAGTCGTAATTGAACTTTCCTCAAACAAAGTTACTATGATTGATTTTCCAAATCTTGTATTAACCAAAGATATTTTTTTTATGATATAAGGTTTATTTAAAATTAACGCTGAAATGGATCTTTGCTCTAAAACCTGCATATCTTGATTTATTAGCTCATTAAGTGCTAATAAGTCAACTTCGGAAATTGCCATATTTAAAATGAATATAATGAAAGAATTATAAAGAGTAATATAAGATATTGCTCACTTGAAATAACTGAAGTCACTGACTGCACTAGGCTGATTTGTTAGCTGTAGATGGTTCACGATAGAACACGATAGAAATGATTTTGTGTTGCGACTACATCTTCTTTATAGCAGTCTAGCTGAGCTACCCCACCACCACTACTTGGAGTACTCATACACATATTGGTACATACACTAATTACAACTACAATTGCATTGCACCACTCCAATTACCTCTATTGCAATTACATCAGTCTAATTACTGCACATTACTCTACTTACCTCTATTGCAACTACATCAGGCTAATTACCGACAATACTCTAATTACCTCTATTGCAATTACATCAGTCTAATTACCTACATTACTCTAATTACCCTAGTTACCCCCCACCACAAAAAAAAAAAAAAGGGTGGGGGGAGACCCAGCTCCGCCATTACTACTCTACTGTGAATATATCGCCTGAATCAAATCTATTGCGGAAACGTTCAATGAATACTTCGTACGAAGTAATGAGAGTTCTATATTGATCGAACCATTTTCGGGCTTCTCCTTTGAGTTGATCAGTTATTAAATGGAATCGGTCTGTACTATTGTTAATTCGTGCTCTAAGGCAGTAGTCTTCGAAATTTCTGATGAAAGTTTCGGGACTCTCATGGTCTAAGCCATGATATTCCACGGTAGGACTACGTGGTCGGTCATACGTTGAAGTTGTGCACTGTGCTGCGTCCTGCATAGCGTTTACGAAAGTTTGTGCCATTTTGGCGAATAAATCTTCCATTGATGGAGGATTATCAGGGGACCTCGACGAGGGAGAAACATTACTGATCAGTTCCGGCTGCCGCTCCGGCACTACGGAGGAATCTTCCATTAACCTGGTCTCTTGCTCGTAAAAGCCACTAGGGGTTAAAGATATCAAAGGATTGTCGTTCATGACTACGATTTTTGCAAGAGATGAAGTCAATTGAAGCACAGCCCCACGTTGGGCGCCATATCAACGTTTAATAACTAAACTAATTTGCTAAGGCTGTGTCAACGTTAGTTAACCATTCGTTATAACCAGTGATAGTTGGAGGGAACGACCGATATTCGTATTAAGTCAACCAACCGCTGTCACAACATCTGATTTAACTCTTGGCCGTTGAATTCAACGCAGGTCGTGGCAAACCCTTAATATATCGAAGTCTCGAAATCGATAGATTAACGGCAACTGTCGACAATGAATGCTTCCTCGTATACAGGTTTCGCAACTTCCTGAACTAAAGATACAACACTAGCTAAACACTTTGCACAATACACAATTCACTTCTGACACCTGCCCAGACAGGTCTTGTTCGTTCACTCTTCATTGGCTCAGCCGAATGGTCAAACCGACGCAATTGCGAGGATCGTAAGTTATGGTGTCAACACAAATACCAGACTAATACTAGAATGCAATAAAGAAGACAGATATAATAAATAAAGATATATATTAAACGATCATCATAGTACATATAGCGCCTCACCTAGCAAGGTCTACCACCATAACCACGATACCCCACAAGGGGTCAGCGACCGCGACGGCCGCGCTTAAAGACGAGTGATCGATTGCCGAAAGAGAATTATTACATGGACGTGACTGGCAATTTAGTGAGTGGGTTTTATAGATTTACTGTTAGAATTATAGACTAAAAATTTAAGGTAATATTCTCCAAAAGGGGTATATGCCGTTAGACGTCTGTGGATATTTCGGAAAAGGGAAATCTCTTCGAATGCTATCTCACAAGGCGGTCACCTGGTAATAATGGGGAAGGGCCCCGGCACCCGTGCGTACCGCACTGATGCTTATCTTATTCTTATTTTGATAATTTACAACTTAATAGAAATTCCACTTCAAATAAAAAAGAGAATAAAAAAGGTGAGAATGCAGACCGTACTCAAAAAGTATGGAATCAACAAAAAGTTAATGATAAACAAGATCTATCGAATAAAGGACAGCACACACCGCAAGAAGACGGAAAATGGGAATTTCCAAAAAGAAGATACTGGAGGAATAAGAGAACACGTTCGATTTATGGAAGAGCGGATGAAGAACTGTCGTTTACGGGCGTAGTAAAATATATACACTATCATGTCTATAGGTTACCTCCGAAGTTTACGGAAAATGATGTAATAGAGCATTTATCTTCGAAAAATATCACAGAAATTAAATGTACGAAAATGCAGTCAAGATATCCTGAAGAATATTCCTCGTTTAAAATATCTGTCTCTCTTAAACAAGAAAAATTGTTTAGAAATCCTAACATATGGCCTGAATACTGCGTAATAAATCATTTTTTAAACAAGCTACCCGAAAAGAACCAGACACAGTAAGCGCAAGATTACCTTCCAAGGAGTTTATAATATTAAATCAAAATGTACAATCAATTGGAAATAGTGTTGAAAAACTTAGTGAGTTAATTAATAAAAATAAGTGTCATGTAGTCACGGTGACCGAACACTGGAAATCGCGTGAACAGATAAATGCTTATAAATTAGTAGGATATAGATTAGTTTCAAGTTTCTGCCGAGAACCAGGTCAACATGGAGGAGTTGCAGTTTATTGTCAAGAAAAATTACCTACTCGGACAAGGGCCGATGTAAATGAATTAGCGGAGTGCTACTCGTTTGAATGTGCCGCAACCGAAATAAATTATGGAAGTTCGAAGTATGTAATTATTACTATTTATAGAATGCCAGACGCAAACGTAGAAATTTTTTTGAGAAAATTTCATTCCCTTTTAGAATTATTGTTTAACAAAAACGATGTGTTTTTCATCGCTGGAGATTTTAACATAGATTTTAAAGATGTAAATAACCGAAACTCTCAAAAATTTTTGTCATTATTAGAATCTTACAATGTAAAAATTACTATAGACGATTATACTCGAGTAAATAGCATATCAAAATCATGTATTGATAATATAATAACAAACATAGTAAATTGCAACTTTACTAGTGAAATAATTACATCACATTTATCAGATCATATGGCTCAAAAGGTAACTGTGCAAACTCATGATAAAGATTCGCAAGAATTTACATATTTTAGATGTTTCAATGAATTAAATACAAATAATTTTTTTAATTTGTTACAAACGGAAGGTTGGGAAACTGTCATAAATATTGAAAGAAATTGTGTTAATCAACAATGGGATACCTTTGCAAATAAGTTTCAAAATTTATTTAACCAATCATTTCCATTAAAGAAAGTCAATAATAAAAATAAAAAAAATAATCTTGAATACGTTAATTCCAATACACCAGAAATTTTAAATTGTAAAAAACAATTAAGTACACTTTCTGTGATGATGAAGTACAATAATCAATATAAGGAATTATATAATATTCAGAAAAATAACTTAGAAATACTGTTAGAGCAAGCTAGGAAAGATTATTATAATGCGCTAATTGTTAACTCCGATAACAAATCGAAGACAACATGGAGAATTGTTGGTAATGTGTCTGGTAATTTAAAAAAATCCAGTAACAATATAAATTTTCAATCCGATCCGCATAAAATGTCGGGCGAATTAAATGAGTATTTTATAAATGCAGCAGCAAATATCACAAATCAACTCCCCAAAATCCCTTATCAAAACATTATCCCAGAAAATAGTAATACAATGACTTTTGAAAGAGTTACAGAAAATGAAATTATGGACGTGGTTAAATCGTTAAAAAATAAGTCCAGTTCAGGAAATGATAATATATCAACGTCCTTATTAAAAAGATGTACCTATCAAATTTATTTTAAAACCGTTGTGTTATATAATAAATAATAGCATAGAGTTTGGAATTTTTCCTGAGTCATTAAAAATAGCAGAAGTCATACCCATACATAAAAAAGGAGATGTCAATGAAATTGAAAACTTTCGACCTATAAGCCTACTGCCGTCTTTCTCAAAAATTTTTGAAAAAATTTTTTGTAATAGATTGATATGTTTTTTCAATGAAAATGATCTTTTTAGCAAAAATCAGCACGGCTTTATGAAAGGTAAAGATATAAATTCTGCAGTATTTGAATGTGTAAACGGGATTCTGAATGCCCTAGAAAAAAATGAAATACCCTTAGCTATTTTTTTAGACTTATCTAAGGCCTACGACAGCATAAGTCATGAATTACTTATAAATAAACTTGAGATGTATGGGATCAAATCAACCGCGCTAAAGTGGGTAAAGTCATATTTAGAAAATCGATACCAGTATGTAAAAATTAATTCATGTGGTGAAGAAGTAAAATCGGTAATTAAAAAAATCAAACTTGGAATCCCTCAAGGCAGTATAATAGGTCCATTACTTTTTAATATATTCATAAATGATTTATGTAAATTACTGGATAATAGCGAATATAAAATCATAAATTATGCGGATGATACTACCCTGTTAATAAAAGCAAAACAATTCGACGTACTACTAGACGAAGCAAGTATAACACTCACACTGGTACAAAATTGGCTATTAGAAAACCAACTTATTCTAAATAAAGAAAAATCTAATTTTATAATTTTCAGAACAAACAATTCAAAAACAAATTTCCCTTTAAATATAAATATAAGCAATGATCAAGTTACATTAACAACTCATACTAAGTTTCTAGGAATCATTACTGATTATACTTTAACTTGGTCTCAACACATTGAGGAGTTAACAAAAAAACTTAATAGTATTGTATATAGCTTAAGAGTTGTTAAAAGGGTAGTATCTTTTGCTACGCTGAGGACAATTTATTATGCATGTTTCGTGTCAAAACTCAAATTTGGGATTCTGTTTTGGGGCGGAGCAGCTGCTGCAGAAGTTAATAAAATCCTTATTATACAAAAACAAGCCATCCGTATTATGCATGATATAGCCATAAGAGATACGTGCAGGGGCAGTTTTAAACAATATAAATATTTAACAACTGTGGCTATGTATATTATGGAATGTTTAATATTTAATTTTAAATATAAAGATATATTTGAACAATACGTAAATAACCATGATTACAATACACGACACAATAACTACAATTTTCCTATCCATAGATTAAGTATGTCTGAAAGAGGTCCAAGTTATGCTAGCTTAAAGTTCTTTAATGTATTGCCAAATAAATTAAAAAATATCAAGTGTTTTAAACAGTTTAAAAGAGAGGTTTTTAATTACTTAATCGATGTAGAACCTTACACAATACAAGAATTTATGAATTATCAGAAGGCACACTTATAATTTGGTTACATATATGTATGTTTTTCATTTCTGTTTCATTCCTTTTCAGTTTTAAGTAAATTGTTGTTTTTTCTTTTTTTTCTCTTTGACGTATTTCAACCCACTGTTATTGTTATATACATTGTAATATATTGTACTGTGGCTGTTTGAAATAAAGATGATTATTATTATTATTATTATTATTATTATCCTGGCTTGATTTAATCAAAAATACCGTATTTCCATTTTGCGAGATCATTTGGAGGTCTCCCACTATAGATATGAAAAAGACCCGAGACCACTTCACGTCGCCACGTGGCATCGCAAAATTCCGCTATTTCACATTTTTATTCAGTTCCTAATTTTTCAAAATGGTGCTAGCAGACACGATCCCGGTAGAGACCAATGGGTAGGCGAGGCCAGCTCAACCATCCTTGGAAGCCGTAGGTCACGGACTCACAAGGAATTCCAGAACGCGAGGGTAGAGTGAACCTATTATTCCGTAGATCAGTGCGACCACGAAGGTGGATCAGTCTGTGATAGATCTGATCAAGAGCGCCTTTGTGGAGTATTCCTGTGATCCGTTAGACCGGCTTATGACAATGATCATCTGCGCTATGATCATTGTTGTGGCGCAGTCCGTCCTTTGAGGAATCGGTACTGGCTGAGGACAATGCATGTCCTTGGTCGTCTCTACATGCTGCATCGTGCCTGGATGCGTTCGTTCAAACATGGGATAATGGCCGAAAAAGATAAATGGAATTTCGGAAACTGTACTGAAAATCGTCTTAAAAATTTTATAAAAAATCCTGATATGCACGGAATCATGCATATCAGGTAAAAAGATGGAATTTTGGGTTTAGGAACTGAAGTGAAATTTGACAAATTTTTGATTAAAAAAATGGTGCATATGGAACAGATGTTCCATATACACCATTCAAGCCTCAGCTTGTATGCTTATAACTAAAAGGATCTTTTTGCTTAAATCTACTTCTACTGCTTCTCCTGGGTACGATAACAGACCCACCAAATATTGACTTTTTTGTAGTTTGTTTGTTTTTTTGTAACAGTTTGTTACATGTTTTTGATTCACAATTTGTTATCGTTCGAGAATAAAATTGAAATTAAAATTTAATTAAAATGGTACCTATGTACCTAATCCGTGTTTTTGTACATTTTATCATCATTGCAATGCAGTTAATTTTTTAAAGCTATAGTCGGCCATTTTTGCTTTACATTAATTGTTTCAATATGCATAACGTTGGTTACAAAAAAATACAAAGTTCTGTTTTTCTATACCACCCAGTAAATAACTGGGGTACGTGATTAAATCACGGAACGTCCCGAGGAATGAAGTTATTCTTTATACCTACGATATGGGAATCCAAGAAAATACAATTTTCTTTAAATAGGAGCATGTTGAAAAAATAGCATTTTGTACCGCTTTACGTATCGCCCTGTATAAGCGTTACTCGGATTATCGCGAGTGTTTTATTCACAGATATGTTTTGCCGAAAGATAAGGCTAAGTAACAACGCAAAGAAATTCCGAATCATCCAAAGCAGTCAGGAGTTATGCCGATTTGAAAAGGGGTAAAATTTACGGTGTGACGTTTTGACTGTTGAGCAGTTTATATTGAAATTGTAGGTAGTATAATTATAATACATCACAAATTGGAGATGAAAATTGGTCTTTCAATCTCTCGTGAGAAGAAATTGTTTTGTGGTGATGCTAATTTTCTTAATATTTGACTTCTGTCAATGAAACTTATGTCAATATCAATAACCTTAAATGTAGTACGATCTTCATTAGATGGTGATAAAGCTTGAACTTCGATTACATCTTTGTGCGTAACGTTTAGAACTATACAGACATATTTATGCACTTTCTTCTTGCTCGGAAATGCAACCACTAAAAACTCACCCTTTACTGGAATATCGTCATTCCATTCATCCGATACATCGTCTCCACTTGTCCCACTTTCGTTCCATTCCTCCGCCTCTTCATCGTCCTCTTCTTCAACTTTTTTCTTCACAACCTCTTGGTCCTTTTGTTATTGGTCTGAGCCTGATTTTCTTTACTACTTTCTTACGTTTTCTTTCAAAAGCTTGTTGTTTTTTGGATTCTTCTTATGCCTTTTTTTTAATTGTCTTTATCTTCGTAAAATTTAAGCCATCTTGTTGAGGTTGTGGCATATGGAAACCTCTCTATTTTTCGTTTGCGTTCTTTTTTTTTCTGGCGATTCCTCTGGCCAATATATGCGATCCAAGAAGGAGCTGCTGATAGATCTCAACACAGGTCGTAAAGTTATATTTTGTTGAATGTTTATCATGCTTTGTGTAACATTCTGTTCCTGTGCGTATTCGGGTAGACTTACTGTTTTTTCTTTATCATTCTTGTTATTTCTGAGCAAATTGTCTTCTATTTCTATTTGTTGATTTTCATTTTCCCCACAGATATTTTTTATATTATTTACATTTGTATTTAAGACATTTAGTTCTTCCTCAGTATTGTTTCTCGTAGTATTTTCATCTTCATTTAGGACATTTGGTTCAGTCCTATCAGTTTCATTTAAGTCATTTTCTGTTAGTTCTTGCTTGTTTCTTTGTTGCTCTATAGCTTTTCAACTTCATCTCTTAAATTAACAGGTTCCTCGCGTTCCAATGTAATGCAGTTTTGTCTAAGTTTCATCCATACATAAAATAGTTTATTAGCTATATTTCCATCCCATTCGCCGTTTCAAACGGATATAAACCACACTTACGAAAGCCATTTCGAACAGTCTCGGTAGATACCCCAGCGATAGCTTTTTCTAAGAGGGAGCTGAACACTGATTTGGTTACATTCTTGTTATTGTTAATGCGTTTCCACTTATAAACAGTATGTTTCCAATTTTGTTTAAGCAGCTTAAAGAAGGCTGCATCTGCGGGCTGCAAAATATGTGTAGCATTAGGTTAGGATATAAGGCAAACAGAATAATATCATTTTCTGAACAAAATTTGTAAACGTTATACGTTAAGTAAGATCTATGTCCATCAACCAGGTAAAGCACAAGCAGTTTAATATTCTTTTCTTTAAGAAAGGAAAAACATAACTATGAAAGGATTGTCCCGTCATCCATCCTGATTTGGATCTTCCTATTACCCAGTCCGGTGGAGTGTGGTGGGCAATTTCAGCGGGAATTCTTTCATACGGATAGATTATCATCGGAGGATATATTTCTCCACTTGTAGATATAATAAACAGTACTGTAATTTGTTCTTTTTCAGATCCACTTGTAACTTGGTAAAAATTTGTCATTCCTTTGGGGCCTAATACTAAGCCTGTGTTAGGATTAGTTTCGAATCCTGATTCGTCGGAATTGATGATACTACAAAGATCTTCCAAGATGTCCAAATACCCAAAGTCTACGAGATGTTGTTTAATTTCCGCGTGCCACTCTCGAATAACCTGTTCAGTAACTTGAGCCCGTGCAGTGTAGATTAGACTCTGTCATGTCTCCTGCTGATATTTTGATGTCGTTTTAAAAATGATTGGAACCATTTGTCTCCTGGATAATCATCTTTAAAAGGATTTGGTCTCTTGTCACTCTTAATTATATCTGCGACAGTCTCGAATAGAGTTCTTTTATTTAAAGGGATACCTTTTTTGAGTTAGCGATTATCCACTTCTCTAGAAGATCTTCCTCTTGAGTGGTTAAAATAGTTTTAGGTCGCAGTTTTGGGAGTGGTTCCTTTTAATTTGTTGATAAGTGTGGAATGGGGAACAGCTTCTCTGATGGAACAAACTGAATTTCTGATATCACTAAGGGCGCTTGCTATATCTTCTTCATTGTACTTGAAAAACATTTTTTCTGGTCGCCATCTGGAAAAACAATTTTGAAAAACCTCATTTTGTGTACCAGTAGATGACCTCCCAGTAATTGACCACCTGGTCAACTATTGGATACAGTCTGTGTAGGTTGAAAATAGAAGGAGATAAATACATTTTAATAAAAACGTAACCCTATGATGACTAACTGAGACGAAACATCTCGAATTTATTAAAACCCCAGTAGTTGACCAGCTGGTCAAATACTAGTTTAAATATTTTTTTCATTTCAGTAAATGACCATGATTTTTTTTCTTATATTTTTAACAGTGTGGCAAAAATACTTGCAACATATTATGATTGGTCAATTCCTGAGGATAATTTTGGTATATATTTAGTAGAAAAAAACTAGAAGGATCATGAAAATATCAACGGATTTTTAAAACAAGACCCACTTACATTTCTTATTAACACACATGCACTAAACCGAAAAAAGAGGAGTTCTTTGAGAACGATCGCATGTTACAAACTAACCTAGAAAACAATTGCATCATACTTTATACAAAGCATATTAATATATATATAATAATATATATATATATATATATATATATATATATATATATATATATATATATATATATATATATATATATATATATATATATATATATATATATATATATATATATATATATATATATATATATATATATATATATATATATACATATAAACCGGCATTATCAGGCCCAAAATTGTATGTCTTTAGAGTATACTAAGCCCGACACCTACTTACGAAGCCCGACTCCGGGCTTGGTAAAAACTTACGTGTATATTTAAGTGGTTAAGCTTGGTAGGGCTAATGGAACGTCCTCCCCAAATTTTTGATGGGCTTGGTAAGGTCGGTATTTCTCTCAAAATATACAGAATTAATTCCGAAAATTTCATATAGAGGGCGCACAACTTGATCAGTATATACAATGATAATATATGACCGATTTAGCGAAGCCCAGTATTTTATTCGTATGATGCGTAGCCCGAAAACTTGCCAACATCGCATCAGGTAAAGTTTTATTAAGAAATACACCAATTAAAAAACTGGAAGTAGTCAGTACTATGATAATTTTCACTAATAATTATTGTCAAGTACAGTTTTGTTTATAAAAATAAAAGCCAATAAATTTTTAATGGGTTCACTTTAGGTGGATTACTCTATAAATAATCACGAAACTCGAACCGTCATTATTTTTAAATTAGTCGATGTAATTCGATGTCAATTTTAATTCTCTTTTAATTTATGGTTAAATGCAGTTTATTCAACTGTTAAACCTGTTCATCCATTTAAGTTTTGCATAAAGAAGCAACTGAATCAAATAAGAGAAAATTAAAGTTAGAATTAGAATATTATGTTTTTTTTTCTAAACGGTTTTACTGATTAAAAAATTATAAAGTGTTTGGAATTTAAGAATACCATTATCTAAAGAGAAAAATACAGTGGGTCCCAGGATCAGGTAACGCACTCTTGTAAACTATTTTATTTTTGATTTGCCGAGAAAAAGTCATTCTTTGTAAAAAGTTTTGCTTGTCTTAGGAAGCCATAAGCAGCCGTCAAACTTGAGATCATTTTACAGGGTATTCTAAAATTGTTTTATGGCATTAGTATTTCTACATGCAGCCAGTCACTTAATTCTAAAAATTAGAATATAATTTTTCTTATTAGATTTTATTTAACATTTTCTTCTTTAAATTTATTTATTTTTTATTTATTTTTTGAAATTAGATTGATTCCCACTTTAATTTTGATTATTGGTTGAGGTTATCAACCTGAGCGAATTGAAGCTGGTATTTATTTATTATTTTATACTTTATTAGTTTCTTTACCTATAATAATTTCAATTTTTTTTTTGTCATGAAAAATATAATTCTTTAGGTTTTTATTTTTTTTAATAATAATGTAAATAGAGTTTTTATATATTTATGTATAAATTTAGTATTTTTTGTTAAAATACGTATATTTTTTATTCATTTATGATTACCTAAAGCTCATGTAGAGGCTTCTGTTTCAGGGTCAATAATTTTGGCAGGTATTATATTAAAATTGGGAGGTTATGGATTTTTACGTTTAATAATATTATTTATTAAAATTGGAATAAAAATTAATTATTATTTTATTATTATTATATTAGTAGGTGGATTTTTGGTTCCTTTGATTTGTATTCGTCAAAGAGATATAAAATCTTTAATGGCTTATTCTTCAGTTGCACATATAGTGATAGTATTAGCAGGTATTATAACATTAAATATTTGAGGGTTTTGAGGTTCTCTGGTAATGATAAATGCTCATGAATTATGTTCTTCTGGTTTATTTTGTTTAGCTAATATTTCTTGTGAACGAATAGGGAGACGAAGACTTTATTTAAATAAGGGATTTTTAAATTAAATTATACCTAGACTTTCATTGTGACGATTTTTACTTTGTTCTTCTAATATAGCGGCTCCTCCCTCTTTAAATTTAATAGGAGAAATTTTGTTAATTAATAGTTTAATTTCATTTGTTGAATAAGAATATTATTTTTATCTTTAATTTCGTTTTTTAGAGCTGTGTATTCGTTATTTTTATATTCTTTTTCTCAGCATGGTAATAATTATTCAGGGGTATTTTCTGTTTATCAAGGAATGTTACACGAATATTTATTTTTACATTGAATACCTTTAAATTTATTAATTTTAAAGGGTGAATATTTGGTGTTATGAATTTAATCTAAGTAGTTTATAAAAAATATTGATTTGTGATTTCAAAGATATAGTTTTCTATTTTAGATAATTATTCTATTTGTAAATTTATTTTAATTTATTTTTATTAATTTTTTTATCACTTTTTTCTCGTAGGCTACATTTTTGAATCTAAAATTTTAATTTAATTATTGAATTAAATTTATTAACATTAAATTCTTTACCTGTAATTATAACTATCTTATTAGATTGAATGTCGTTATTATTTATAAGATTTGTTTTATTTATTTCTTCTATAGTAATTTATTATAGTCAAGAATATATGTTTGTTGATGAAAATTTAAATCGATTTATTTATTTGGTGGTTATATTTGTTTTATCAATAATATTATTAATTATTAGACCTAACTTAATTTCAATTTTATTAGGCTGAGATGGATTAGGTTTAGTTTCTTATTGTTTAGTAATTTATTACCAAAATGTTAAATCTTTTAATGCTGGGATATTATCAACATTATCTAATCGTATTGGAGATGTTTTACTTATATCTATTGCTTGAATAATAAATTATGAAGAAGAAATTTTATTTTTTATTTGGATTTAATAAAAGAAGATTTTTCTATAAAATTAATTTCATATATGGTAGTTTTAGCTGCTATAACTAAAAGAGCTCAAATTCCTTTTTCTTCTTGATTACCTGCTGCTATAGCAGCTCCAACTCCAGTTTCTTCTTTAGTTCATTCTTCAACTTTAGTTACAGCTGGGGTTTATTTATTAATTCGTTTTAATTTTTGTTTTTCTACAAATTTAATATTAATTTTATTATTAATTTCAAGTTTAACTATATTTATATCAGGTTTAGGGGCTAATTTTGAATTTGATTTAAAAAAAATTATTGCTTTATCAACATTAAGTCAATTAGGCTTAATAATAAGGATTTTAGCTTTAGGAGAGTATAAATTAGCTTTTTTTCATTTATTAACTCATGCTTTATTTAAAGCTTTATTATTTATATGTGCAGGAAATATTATTCATAATTTAAATAATTGTCAAGATATTCGTTTCATAGGAAAATTAAATAAGCATATACCATTAACTTGCACTTTTTTTAATATCAGAAAATTTTCTTTATGTGGGTTACCTTTTTTATCTGGATTTTATGAATTTAGTTCTGTCCATGTTGGGTCAAATTATTATTATAATAATTTCATTCAACACGTATGAGTTGAAAATAAGGGTTTCCCAAAATAAGTGTAATATATTAACTCAGTTGGGCTTGGTAAGGTGACGCTATGAAGTGGCTTTACAAGTACTGGAAAATATATGATTAAGTGAATATTAAATAAGGTTACCCCTCTCCTCTAGCAAAATGTATATAAATTGTTTTACGCGCAGTCACGTGAAATACGCACTTCTAAATACAATAGGAAGCCTGGGCTTCTGAGAGCCGGTGATATGTACCAGGCTTGGTATAGGTTGTTGGGTACGTATATGAGGTTGAAGTATTTGCATGAGCGTGTAAACGATGTTTGACAGTCGCACGTCTGATATAACACAAACCACAGCTGTAGCAAAAAGTAATTCCTTATCATAAATTCCCGTTTTTTTTTTTGTCAAAAATCAACACTCTTGATATACTAACTGTGTAAGGTAGACTGAACCTTAAATGAATACAGCGACGTTCATTTGTGCAAATTTGCATGCACAAATCAGTTGCGCAAATTGCATGAGCATCTAAACAGATGTACAACGACTCAGTACATTTGTGCAAATTTGCATACACAAGCCAAGTGGCACAATTTGCATGACTGTTGTAGCGATTTAATTTTCATAAACCTAGATAATGCATTTAACATGTCGAAGTAGACAACTAATCATTCATCTACAGGTTCGGGTGGTTGCATATCTGACAGGACCAACTGATTTTCAAAATTAGTTAAATACGAAATCAAAAGGCAATTATATAAGTCAAACATAACAATATACCTTTATTGAAAATAATATATAAATCTTAGGTAACACATAGTAAATATTTAAGGTTCCTTGTATGATCAGCTCAGTGTTTGGTTTTGGCAATGCTGGATGTTACGTCTAGACATTTAGGCACACATTAATAACGAAACCTGAAACAAAATATTTATTAGTCAAGTGAAAACAAATTAGGACTACCTGAGGACAGTTTCTATAAAGACTTACCAAATTATCTTGCTAGATAAATCCTTGTTATTGCCGTCTCTTACTGAACGGATTAGGTACTTCGCTCCACATATCAGCCTCCAGTGGTGATTTGTTTATTAAATTATATACATCGTGAACTTAATTTGATGAGTTCTTTCCTTGCGCAAGCAGTTTTCATGCTCCCTGTTTATTCTTTTAAAATATCTAAAACAATGCAAACATAGGTTAGTTATGAAGGAAAAAGATAATAATAGGATAATAATTGTCAAGAAAATTAATTATTAAAATGAGTACCTGATAGATAAATGTTAAAGACTGGTGACTGGTGAGAGACTATAATTTTCCAAAGTTTTACAAACATTTTAATAACAGGTGTTGTTTTAAAGTGCTGTCAAAAACTGAGACTAGGGAATTTTAGTAAGTAGTAAATTTAATCAAGTATAAATTAAAACTGTTTGGCAAAAAAGTCCAGGTTGGTTTTTTGTCGAGATGCTAGTAAAAAAGGCAGACATATTGATTTTGAGCTCATTTTCCTGCTGCATTCAGTGAAGTAAAGTAAAGTGAAGCCTCAAAACATCTAAGGTCAGTAACTATTAATTTAACTATTTGATAATGCGTATTTTGCTGTCATTCAGCTGAAAATTAATAACAATTAAGAAGTAGTTCTCAACGATAAAAAAAAAAAAAACAATTTTCGTCGAGACCGATGTCTTAATAAGTTAGTCAAATTATAAAGCAAAAAATAAACTTTTTAGGCTTCATTTTCACCCCTTGGCTGTATCTTTACGCAATTAAAGCTGTGTTAAAAGCTATATTTCAAATTGAAAAGGATTTGGGGCGTGCCTTTAGTCTAGCCCGTAGCAGAAGTAAATTTGTACTAAGACCAAAATCCTGTGATTTGGTACCCCGTCGAGTTGTTGACAGCACTGTCGATTTCAATCTGGTTTTGGTTCAACCAGTAATCAGCCTGCGGTACACGATCCTTTGGTGACGAGAGGCCTGGGACCCCTAGAAAAAGTAGTTTCGATTATGAGGTAGGAAATCTACAAATGTAAGAGGGTGAGTCAATTCTTTTTACCTGTAATTGTGGAGACTTCAAGATCGTCAAGCGTATTGCTACTATAGCACGAGCTGCCTATTAGGGAGAAAGCAGCAACGCACTTGAATATTTGTTCGCACCAGGTTTAGCGTAACTCGTCCTGTGTTCCTGTGAAGAGGTACCTAGAGATTATTGTTTAAATATATTGATTTTTTTTACCACTTTGTTTGCATCCAGGTATTTTACCAATAAAAACATACCGTGTAAACTCTAGACAGCTGTCCCGAGGTACTTAACCTAGAACAATAAGATTATTTATTAAGAAAATACTTGGTAATACTATAATGCAAATAGCATCAATTTATTAATAAGATAATAGTGATAGTTTAACATATATCTAGTATGAGTTTAAGAGGCATAAAATAGTAATTATTATTGAAATAAAAAAAGGTCAAATTAGGCATTTCACGCATACTTACGCAACGATCTAACCTTGTGATAAGGAGACATAATAATAATTGAACCATTTTGGCGTTCATTTTTTTTGCATTTCATGTTTCTTACCTCAACAATCTCGAAGATAACTTGCACATTAATTTCTAATTTCATAATACCTGTATGTCTCATAGATAAAAGCTTTATAGTGTCACAAGTCAGGTTGACGTTTATTCTGTGGTTTAACTGAACTACTGGAACACTTAAGCACAGAGGTGCGACTTCTGTCACGATATTGCATAATATCACAGAACTACCAACCTGTTAAAAATTTTTAATTGTCTTGCTCACTCATTCTGTTTGTTCATAATATTTTTTTACGTCATCATACTTGCCTGTTTGCTTGTTTTATGTAGTTTGTCAAAACGAATGGTAGTCATATTGTCACATATTATATTTATATATACATTTTTTGCCGCTATTATAATTTTACAATACACCCATACTAAACTGTACATATTAGTATTTTTTGATTCATAGTGAAACTTATTCTTCACTTATTATAATATTATAATAATTACTAAATTAAAATTAAATTATTTTTGTATATAAAAGTGTTTTGTTCATTTTGGTTTCTGTTCCCCTCCTCGTCGATTAAATCGACTGGCGCCCAGGCTAGTTTACACAATAAAATTTTTTTATCATTCTTAAAGAGCCTACGCCCGCCTCCGCTAAGAGAGCTGCCGAGCAGGCAAATTTTCATAACTAATTTGGGTTAAGGGTTATGCCGGGTGAACGCCACACTGTCTAAAAGCGCCTTAACCTTGGAACAACGAATTTACTTGATCAAATGCTATGGAATCGGAAATGTTTTTTATAAATACGCTATTGAAGTTTTCAATGAGAAATATCCAGATGTTACAGTGATTCACAGTATGTAAATTAATTTATAAATTTGATACCACCGGGGAAGTAAAAAATGTGAAAAAAAACAAAAACAATTAAATGAAGATGATGCTGCTACCGGTGTAGTTTTAGACTGTAGATTGTAGAACACCCAAGATGGTCGTTAAATTTAGGTATTAGCAAATCTCATATTCAGAGGATAGCTTAGGCTAGACTCCGCCTGAAATAAAGTCATTTTATTATTATTATTATTATTATTATTATTATTTCGTGCATTCGAACCTAAATTAATTCACAAACTTCAAGTTGGAGATGATGCTCGTCGTTTGGACTTTTGCTTAACGGGTTGAGAAAATTTTAGCAGATAGATCATTAATTTATCGAAACATTTTATTCGTGGACGAATCTACTTTTAAGACTAATGGGCCATGGGATAGTTTCCTCTCAAAATTGTAGGTACTGGGCTCAGGAAAATCCAATTTTCCGATTTATCACTAACAGTCGAAAGTTTAAAAACGACATATTGCATCATAGAATAAACGGTCCTTATTTTATTGATAGAATTTTGAACCAAGATACTTATTTAGAACTTTTAAATAATTTTGTTTTGGAAATTGGACAATGAAAATTTAAAACGTAGAAGAATAATTTTTCAACAAGACGGATGTCCAGCACATTCTACAATTCGAGTTCGAGTATTTCGGCCGCAACGATTTCGAAGACGACGTAGATTTATTAAAGCAAAAAATTGTAGAAGCTCTTGCAACCATAAATGAAGATGTGACCTCTAATGCATACGAGGAATTTAAAAAAAGATTAGAGAAATGTGTACTTTTTGGAGGTCTACATGTAGAATAGTTCTCAACTTAGTTAAATGAAATGTAATTTTTTTGAAATTAAGTATTTTAAATAATTGGAAACACTAAATAAAATGTTCAATAAAGATGTAAAAAAGCAATTCACTTAAAAGTCCATAAATTTTCAAATTTTTAGAATACCCTGTATAATTTATCTTAAGTTTGACGACTGCTTATGACTTCCTATGGCAAGGAAAACTTTTTATAAAGAATAACTTTTAGTAAATATAAGAGAGTTTACAAGAGTGCGGTACCTCATCCGGAGACACACCTGGTTTGCCCAACTTAATATGATAATATACAGGAAGTCCCATTAGAATGGGTCATTCGCAATGCCATACTTTTGACTCGTCCTGTATGAAATACAAATTATTGCTTCCGGTAACATCAAAAAATTATATTTTATTCCTAATAGATTTTTGTAATATTTTGTGGTTTGAGCAGAAAAAATCGATTTTAAAAAATTACTCTATTTTATTTGTGCCTCGCCCTGTATACAAACACATTTGTCACAATATATTATTTGAAGTTAAAGAAATAACATTCATGCAAACAATTGCAATCGAATCCTTATATTGCTATAAATATATCGGGTGGTCCAAAAATAACCGGAATTTTTATTTTATCCCATAACTTCTTTATTTTTTCATCGATTTTCAACCTGTTGGGCTCGTTTGACAGCTAAAGCCTCCAGCTAAATGATTCTCTATCAGACACTGATATAATGATCATAAATGTCAAGGCTGACGTATTTAAACTTGAGCAATTTTTAATAACTGATGGAATTTTGTTGAAATGCCGTATTTACAAACGGTTTGCTTTATGAACATGGCTGGTCTTCTGGCAATATTTTGGTGGGCAGTTTTAAAAAATCGGTCAAGAAACTACGGAGCTGCACCAATAAATGTAGAGACGTGTTGTAAACGTCTCGGCAGCCATAGTAAAAATCGAAATTTTCATTTTCCTTTATAACTTTTTGATTCCTTTACCGATTTTAATTTCTTTCGGGTCACTTAAAACCCAAAGCCTTCCACTATAATCATAAATGTCAGAAATTCACATGAATTATAAATCCAATATGGCAGAAGTTGTCAAATTTACCTAATATTTAAAAGCCGTAAGAATTTTTTAAAATGACAAATTAAATGACTTTCATTTAACTTGAAGCCTATTCTAAGAACATTGTGACGCAGAACACGAAAATCGGTTAAGAACTTATAAAGGTGTATAACGTAGTCATGTACACTGTACACCACAACAACAGTATCAAATTAATTCTTAACAGAGTTACCTATGCAGTTATCGTCATGGTTACAAAACAAATGAACATTGATTCATAACTGTTATTTCAGTCAGCTGTTTTTAAAAAGTGTCTTGTGGTCCCTAGTTTTGTTATAATGGTGCTGTCAAATGAAGACAAGATTTTCATTAAGTATCTGTGGGAATTTGTAGAGGTTTTAAAACTAGCATAATTTTTATTGAACATGGAATACGGCTTAATTTTCAACAGTATTGCGAAGTGTTCCGAGTCAAATGTTACCTTAAATTAGTGATTTCATACTCATGCAAATTAGTCGGTCTTGGTAACTACAATGAAATTTTAGGATGGACACTTGGATTTTTAAGAGAACATGCAGCAAATTTTATTGAACAAGAACACTGGCCTCCTAATAGTCCAGATCTTAATCCCCATGACAATTACTTTTACATTTACAAGAACGGTTGTATAAGAATGGTCGTCATTTCAATAATTTAGGCGAATTGCGACAAAGAATTTTAAACTGTTGGGAAGAAACTGACCAGCAAATTATTAAATAAGCAATAGACGGTTGGCACAGGCAGGTTCAGCTCGTTGTGAACGCTAATGGAGGTCATGTTCCATTATTTAAGTATTAATTTTGACAATAAGTTATTGTTATTTAGTTAAAGGATTCGTAATTAAATTATGTTTCTGGTTTAGCCCGTTATTTAATTAGATTTCATTTATTATTCATATCTTCGTAAGTCCTTAACCGATTTTCGTGATCTATAATACGTTCCAATGTTCTTAGAAGACAAGGCCTCAAGATCAAAGAAAGCCTAAATTCGCCATTTTAAAAAAATTCTAGAGGCTTTTAAATATTAGGTTAATTTGATTACTTCCGCCATATTGGATTTATGATTCATGTCAATTTCTGAGATTTAATATTGTACTGGAAGGCTTTGGGTTTTAAATGACCCAAAAAAAATTAAAATCGGCAAAGAATCAAAAAAGTTATAAAGGATAATAAAAAATTCCGGTTTTTACCATTGCTGCCGAAATGTTTACAACACGCATCTACATTTTTTGGTACAGTTCCGTAGTTCCTTGACCGATTTTTAAAAACTACCCACCAAAATATTGGCAGAAGACCAGTCATGACAAACCGTTTGTAAATGCGGCTTTTCAACAAAATTCCAGCAGTTACTAAAAATTGCTCAAGTTTAAATACGTCTGCCTTGACACTTATGGTGATAATATCAGTTTTTGATAGAGAATCAAATAGCTGGAAAATTTATCTGTCAAACGAATCCAAAAAGTTGAAAATCGGTGAAAAAATAAAGAAGTTATACGATAAAATGAAAGTTCCGGTTTTTTTGGACCATATTTTATAAAAATAACCACTTTATATCTTTAACACCCTGTACCTTAAAAACTAGTCACTGGATTGAGTTAGGACCCTGACAGTTCTGATCAGGAAATTAAAATCTACAACATACTAACACTAACATTTTAGCAAAAATTCACCTAGAGCCATTTTTGCCTATATGTATTTTGTGCGGGCCCTTTAGTTTTTTCCATGTTGAGGAAAAATTATTATTATAATAATTTTGTTGAACAGCTACGAATCTTTCAAAACGTTAATTATTGTAATAAAATACTTAAGAACATGAAAATAAAGGCAACGTTGCTGGGCTTCTCAAAATGCGTAAACTGTATTAACTATATACAGTCGGACTTAGTAAGGTGGTGATGTGAAGTGGCTTGAGGGGGCTTGGGAAGAACTGGGAAATATATATTTAAGTAAATATTAAATAAGGTTACCCCTCTCCTGTTGCTAAATGTATATAAATTGTCCTGTGCGCAGACGCGTGAAATACACACTTCTAACTGCAATAGGAAGCCTGGGCTTCTGAGAGCCTGTGATATGTACCGGGCTTGGTATAGGTAGTTGGGTACGTATATATATATATATATATATATATATATATATATATATATATATATATATATATATATATATATATATATATATATATATATATTTGCCTGGCATACCTACACACCTCCGAAATGATATCTGACTGTTGTTTACGCCTCCGAAATCGGAGGCGAGATCGTAAATTCGGAGGCACTTACGTTTCCCTAATAAAAATTTCACAGAATGTATGTGATGTCATCATGAGTGCTCTGACAAAATTTTTGCTGGAGGTCTATACGACCTATACACATATACAGTTATACAGATTAGTTCAGCAAAATTCCGCTTCCTAGCGCTAGAGTGGAGGCATATAATTTTATATATACGGATAAGCCGAATAGGCCTCCGCATAGTCGGCCGTATGTACACACCTCCGTATAACTGGCAACGTCGCACATCGTTTAGAGGAGGCGCAAACGTTGCTCTCTTATATACTATCTCAAAGATGAGTATTTTTAAATGATTGCGCCGAAAATGCTCTAGTTTGTCTCCACAAACAGAAATACATTGAAGAGTAAACACTGAAAAATACGGATTGTTCTATTTTAATAATGTACAAGTTATTATAAGCTCAACATAATAATATGTCCCCCACGCCGACAGAAGTATTTTTTTCAAAGTCTATAAATTCTTAAACGGGATAAGCAATTATACACTATTCAGGTTTCAAGTCCTCCTCAATACTATTTTTCAGATCTTTCAGGTTTCCATGTATAAAAAATTGTGGTAAGATCATAGGATATTATCTTTCTCATGGAATTTGTAGTAAGTATTTCATTTACATAAATGCTAAAAAGTATAAAGCTCAAATCTGTACAGGATGTTTCGTTTGAAACCATACCCTCATGTTTTTTTATTAATTATTATTAAATAAAATTTTTCAAAAACTAGTTCTATGTAGTATATCATTACTTTTTTTTATCTTAAAAGATATACGAGGCGCATAGAAACTTAAATTTTTTTAAATGGAACACCTGTACTTTTTTATTTACATCGCGTCTTTCTTATTACGATGGTATATAATACTTGTATGTTTTTTTAAAAATTGACGTAAATATTTCCAACAAAATATTTTACCGTTTCTCTAAAAACGAAGTTTGAAATGGAAGATTCAGAAAAAATTTGCTTTAACATATTTTTTAATGTGTGCCCATTTTCTGCATTATTAACTTGTGATATAAATAATAATTATTATTTCTGTATGTTGATTTAATTATAATAATTACAATTTCCTTTTTTGACATCAATTTTTATTACTTATCCTCAGACTTATACTACAAACATTCTTAAATATACAGGGTGTCCCACTTAAGATGTATCCCTCCTCTTACCGATTTTCGAAATCTTTTTTTTACTGGATAGGGCTTGGAAAACTGCATTTAAGCTATACCTTATATTTCTTAAAAAGGTACATCATGACCTACTGAGACGTATTTCTTTTAGCGAAATTTCGAGAAAACTATTAGCGATTCTTTTAGAGAAAAACTAATACCAGAATTAGATTCAGGACCTTTTAAAACATAAGTGGTGTGAATTTTGCTACATTAGGATACAGGTTGTTAAAGAAAATGGAGAGAAATTTTTAATAACGGCAAACTTTTTTTGTAAACAAAATCGGTACTATTGAAATTATCAGTAATTTAACATTTTTCACAATTCTCTGGTTTATTTGAAGACGTATTAAGAAAAAATCGACAGTGCGGTAACGCCTAAAAATGGTATCTAATGCTGTTGATACGGTTATTGAAAACAAATAAAACATTACATTAGTTATTAAAGCTAATTAAACAATTCACTGGAAAAAATATTATAATAATCCTTTGAAAAAACAAATCGTAAAAATAAAAACAACAAATAAACAAATAATTTATTAAGATTTACTGGTAACAAAACTACGACAAAATTATTAAAAGAACAAGGTTCCTAAAAATAATCAAATTAATCAACTAATAATTAAATTGAACTATTCTCAATGAATCAACCATTCGCCCTTATGCATATTTCAAAACCGTGTTTTTTTCAAAGGATTATTACAAATATTTTTCCAGTAAATACTTTAACTAGCTTTAATAACTAATGTATTGTTTTTTTTGTATTCAATAACCGTATCAACAGAAATTAGATACCATTTTTAATCGTTACCACTGTCGATTTTTTCTTAATACATCTTCAAATAAACCAGAGAATTGTGAAAAATGTTAAATTACTGATAATTTCAAAATAGTACGGATTTTGTTTACAAAAAAAGTTTGTCGTTAAAAATTCCTCTCCATTTTCTTTAACACTCTGTATCCTAATGTCGCAAAATGCACACCACTTAGGTTTTAAAAGGTCCTGAATCTAATTCTGGTATTAGTTTCTCTCTAAAAAAATCGCTAATAGTTTTTCTCGAAATTACGCTAAAAAAAGACGTCTCAGGATGTACCTTTTTTAAAAATGTAAGGTATAGCTTAAATGTAGTTTTCCAAGTCCTATCCAGCAAAAAGAAGATTTCGAAAATTGGTTCACAAATAAAGATTTTAGGAGGGTGGATACATCTTAAGTGGGACACTCTGTATAAGTATTATATGCCATCGTAATCAGAAGAACTCGACGAATTCAAACATATAAAACATAAACAGGATGTCCGTTTAAAAAATTATAATGTTTGTATTTACCTCGTTTATCTTTTCAGCCAAAGATATTTTAGTCAATAAATATTTACAGAAATAAGTGGGAGTATAATTTTAATTGAAACACCCTGTACTTTGGGGCACCCAATCATATACTTAATACAAAGCAAAATCCGTTGCACGTCATCATCGACCAAGAATTATTAACGAAGAGTATAGCCTACATCGGCATATATTTTGACCTTAAGGTCAACTGTTGGGACGTCACCATGGTTGACTTCCCAACTGTTGACCTTAAGGCCAAAACATATGCCGATATAGGCTATGCTCTTCATTTATAATTCTTGGTCGGTGATGACGTGCAACGGATTTTGTTTTGTATTAAGTATATACTATATGTATAATTCATGGTTCACTAAGTGTTTGGCCTATTTTCCAGGTAACTTTTGACTAACTTGACTACAGGTGATACGGAAAAATTCTAAGCATAACGGTTGTTGAATGTCAAATTATGCGTAGCGTACAAATAATTATTTTCCATTATACATATAAGATGTTGTATGTGTGTATTAGGTAACATATCTCCAAAGTATTTGAGATGTTGACAGCTTTTGAAAGAAAGAACTGAGAGTTGAATACCAATTTTAAGAAACATATATATGTATTTGAGACACCAAAAATGATTAGGCTGAGCAATTTTTCTCATATTATTAGCGGACCATAAAGTATTCCATGAAGAAGTGAAAATTTATGAAAACTGTACAATGCATAGCTAATTTTCAAAAATCAAATTGCTTAAGATTCCTTATTTTAAATGGAACACCTTGTCTATTATAATAGTAGTATTAAAATCTATATAAAATTGAAGCCAAAATATGAAGGTCTATGCGGTATTTAAATTTTTTTACAAAATATTGCCAGTACTCTTTGATTCTAAAATTGTTCGCTATGTATATACTATGAAATACAATATAAAATGTGCCTTGTTAAATAATGATAAATGTATTTGAATTACTTGGTTAGTATTATTGCAAAAATAATTTAAAAATAATATCTGAAATTGCAATTGTAATTAATTTAAATAAATTATACTTCCGATACAAGAACAAATCGCAAATCTATTTAAATCGGGAAGCAACTAAACAATTCTTATAGCATTTGACTATCACGAACTTATTCTCGTTTAGATAATCGCATCCTAGGCAGTTTTTTTTTTAATTTTGACAAATAACTATATCTTCAAAACCATTTCAAATAAATATCGGAAATTTCTTGAAATTGTTTAATTGAATATGAAGTAATATACAGGGTGTTCCATTTTAAATAATAAAGGTATTAAAGTTTTTAAATATTCGGGTTCAACACAAAATTATGAACATCCTATAAATAAAATTCTAAAACCGAATACATGATTTCAAAGCTCTCTTCTAGGCTAATGAACTGCCGTAATGAAAAATTAGTAATTATTTCAAATATAAAAAATACAGCGTTTTTCATAAGGGTGTACGAGTATATATATTTTTAGATAGGATTCGTGGGGTCAAATATAAATAAATAAGAAACCAAATCGTGCCATATACCCCAAAAGATGAAACTGGTGCAGCTACGGACACGTGTTTCGGAGTTATTGCTCCTCGTCAGCGTAGCGTAGCTAAATAAAGAATCTAAGATCTGAAGCAATAACTAATAAAGGCCAGTTTCATCTTTTGGGGTATATGGCACGATTTAGTTTCTGATTTATATATATTTTTGCTTATGCATTATTTAGAAATTATAATGATATAAGGTGTGATAAGATCGTTTTTCTTTATTATTGTGCACTCTTTATACACATGAAATAAAATTAACGGAAGGGAAATTAACGCTAAGACTCAAATTTTACTTTTTAGATTAGGTTTTTGAACGTTAATTTGGATTTCTAATACACAATCATTCATAACTTATCGTTATTCATAATAACTCATAACATAATCGAAATTTTTCAATCCTTCGTTGTTTGTTTATTGTTTATACACACTACACAGTTACAGATTAAACACTTATTTCATAAAAAGGTGTAAATGCATTAAACAAAATATACCCATTTACATATACAGTGTGTCCACGGATGGAGTTGCCTATAGGAAAAACCTTAAAACCCTTAAATGGTTATTATTTTTTTGGTTTGTGAATTATGAAAAAAATCTGTCTATTAAAAAAGCTGCATCACAAAGACTTCCAATAAGTATAAAAAAAAGTTGGTTTATTGACAGGGTGCCCAAGAAGTGAGTCTAAAATATTTGTTTGCGGATTTTTTTTTTTTAATAATCCTGTTTCTCATAAAATCTTCAAATCGCTACTAAAATTTCATTTTACACAGGATGGATAAAAATAAAATACTAATTGCTTATAGGAAATCTATTTACTAATAACATTAATAATCCATTTTACAACGTAGAGGAATTAAAGCAAAGAATAAGGGATGCAATAAACGAAATTAATGTGCCCAGTGTAGTACATAATTTTACACTCAATTCATTAAAAGAGCTGAAAATGCGAACAAGTTCGAGGTGGTTATGTGGAATTATATTTGTTAGTTTTATTTCGTTAAATGGATTGTTAATATTAGTATTGTTAATATTAGTAAATATATTTCCTATAAACAATTAAGTTTATTATTTTTATCCACCCTGTCTTAAAATAAAATTTCAGTGCCGAGTTGGACTGGAAACAGGATTATTATAAAAAAAAAATTTGGCGCAAAATCCGCTAAGAAAAATTCTAGGCTCAATTCGTGGGTCACCGTGTCAATAAACTAAGTTTTTTATACTTATTGGAGATATTGGAGGATATTTTAATAGACACAGATTTTTTTTCTTAATTGACTAAAACATAATAACTTTCCCTGGGGACACCATGTATATAATCTTAAATTTGATTGGTTATTTAAGGGTTTTAAGACAAGCAGAATTTATTATGAAGAATAAGTTTTTTGCTTCCAAAATAAAAAAGTTTTTCCTATAGGCAACTCCATCCGTGGACACACTGTATATTACATCAATATTTGAAAATTTATAGTTTGCTAAATCCATTTTAAAGTAAACTTGTTTCATTCAACGGTGTTACACATAATGCGGCTATAATTTGTAATTTGCTTGAATTGGTCTATATTTTACACAGCAACACTGTTCGGAGGCCTAAGCGGCGATCAAATTTATAAATTTTATACAAATGGAGGCATGTACGTCAGGTTCACAAACGGAGGCCAGTTGATACGTTCAATTTATCTCTGCATGTTTGTAAAAAATATTAAAAATGTTTACCCCTCTGAAGTTCCCATTGCTTAATGATAAAAAAGGAATTGATACATTCCAAAAATTTAATTATATCTACTTCCAATATGCCGGAGGCCTGAGTGTCTGTTTGGTAGTCGGAGGCGAAATAGATAGCTGGGCGGGTATATATATATATATATATATATATATATATATATATATATATATATATATATATATATATATATATATATATATATATATATATATATATATATATATATATATATATATATATATATATATATATATATATATATATATATATATATATATATATATATATATATATATATATATTAAAACTTAAATGTTTAGTTGGGTGTGCAGTCTTAGGCCAAAAACTAAAGAATACTCTTTATTTCTGTTCGAGCTTTCGAGGCTTTATTGTCTCTTCATCAGGAACGCTACAATGATTTTTACATCCATTAGTGATGTTAAAAATTATACAAAGTGTTTAGTACTTACGATAAAATGAGATTAAATAAAAGTTGCACATGTGTGGAACAGGTTATAAAAGTTATAAAAGAAATAATGACACCACAATCACTGGACTATAAGTTAAAGACATTCTGCTTTAAAAATACATAATATTGTTATGAGGATTACACAATAAAATTGAATTTAAATTAAAATATGAACAAAAGCATTGAAGACATTTTGTTAAAAAGTTACTTAAAAAATTGAATACAAAAAATGTGACACTACACATGGTTACCAAAATAAAATCACCAGGATTAACAAACTCTACAGGACAAAAGTAACTAACTTCCACCAGTAACTGAACCGATTAAATGTGTTCTTTTGGATAGCTCTGAAGCCCGACTAGATCAGGTCAGATTAGAGTGAACAGGGGTATCTAATTACGATTGTAGTAAGAACCTCTGTTCACCCCCAACCCGCTATGTCAGGACGTCAGAGCCATCCAAAAGATCACGTTCAATATTATTATTCTGAAATTGATTATTTTTATCTAAATGCAAAAGGTAAGTATATATGATGCTGAGACCATCAATGTCGGTCCTAGAATTTAAAGTATTAGGCGTTTTGAAAATGTTAGTCATTTCCAGAAACGTCCTTTTTTTTTGAGTTACTTTCACGGTCTAATATGCTGACCCTATCATATGATATGTCATGATTACAATCAACAGCATGTCTGGCCAAAGTACATGTTCTTTTATTGTTTCTTATGTCACTTTTGTGAGATGTAATACGGTCTTTGAGACGTCTGCTCGTTTGACCTATGTATTGTTGGTTGCAGCCATTACAAGGGATACTGTAAACAACATTAGATAAATTCAGTAAATCATCTTTGTCTTTTAATTTTGAAAAAAGATTAGAAACTGTTACTTTATTTTTGAAAGCTAATTTAAAGTTATCATAATTCATAAAAATTCTTTTAAATTGAGTTTGTAAATTGCCAAAATGGGGTAAAGAGTAATATTTAATTAGATTATTATTAGGTGGGGGATTATTTGGATTGATCGTAACATCGTTAATGGATGATCTGCCAAACAACAATTTGTGAATTAAATTTGAGGGATATCCACAATTTTTAAACAGTACAGCAAGTTTTTTTAAATTTGTTGTTCGTAGGGAAGTGTGACTAGTTTTAATGATTCTATTTTTCATGCCAAGTACCAGGTTAATTTTCTGTCGTTCTTGGTGGTAAGATTCATAATGTAGGAATCTTCCAGAGGAACCTGGTTTGGTGTACCAAGTGGTAATAATAGTATTATCTGCCCTTCTAATGAGTTTGGTATCAAGAAAGGGTACACTGTGATTAGTATCTTCTTGTTCTATTGTAAACTGCATGATAGGATCATAACTATTGAAGACTTGTAATAGTTCTTCTGTGCTTCCCTGCGGAATACTTAAAATTAAGTCATCAACATATTTTTTGATGAACGGAATTTGAAATGTGAGTCTGTTTATACAGTTGTCAAGCAGATCATCCATAACGTATTGTGCTAGGATCGGTGAAACAGGGCTGCCCATTGGCATACCTGTAGTTTGTTTATAATAAATTTGAGAAAAAGTGAAAACAGTTGTATCAAAAAGAAAATTAATTAGTTTTAAGAACCATGGTTTACTGACTTTACTATGTTGTGTGATGTTTTCCCAGTGTCTATCAATACTTTTTTTTGCTAATTCTAATGAAATATTGTTGAACAATGCTTTGACATCCAGGCTAATAATTATATAGTTATCTGGAAGTTGGAATTCATTAATGAATTCACTGAATTGAAAAGAGTCTTTAACAAAATAATTATTATCTGTATCATATGATATCGTCAATATATCTGTGACTAATTGCGCTATTCCCCTATTGGGACTATCTACTCCAGAAATAATAGGACGGAGAGATAGTGTAGGTTTATGTACCTTGGGTAAACCATAAAATTTACTAACAACACCATTATATACTCTATACTGTTTGCCTTCTTGAGAAGTAAGCATCTTTGCATTCACTAGTTCCGAAATCATTTTGTTGGCTCTCTGTTGAATCGTAGACGTGGGGTTTCTATTCACTATCTCGTAATAGTCTCTATCATTTAATATTTCTTGTGCTAAAGATTCATATTGTTGCTTACTCATAATTGTTGTAATATTCATTTTGTCTGAAGGAATGACTTTGAGTTCTGGGTTGTCTTTTAGAAATTTTTGACATTTGATATATGTGGAATGTATAGGATTATTATGAGAAAGTCCCCTATGAAAATAATTGGTAATTAAATTGGTAGTTTGTGTTAAAATTAAATTTTTGTCTGATTCAGGTAGATTGCCAACTATATAGTCAATGTCAGATAACAACTGAGGTATTTTTATATCTTTAATACTGGGCTCAACACTAAATTTTGGTCCTAGTGCAAGAAAGCTACTTACATCCTGTGGTATTGCAATATCTGTCAAATTCTTAATCCAATTGGATTGAGTTTTAATTTTTAATGCCTGTGACTGTACTAAATTATTGAATTTTTGTATGTTAGCATTCTTAACTTTGAAAAAACAACGATTATAGTTAATAGATTGTTTCCTATAAAATTCAACGATAATATTATAAGGTATTAAATTCGTAAGACCGTTCTTTGTATCGTTGAGTGATTTTTCAAAGTTCCGAATACTGTCATGAGTTACTTGAATTTCTAAATTTTAAATTTTTATCCTTAACTTTTGGTTAAATTGAAGTGCTGTATGTAGTGTGTGTCCTACAGCTGCCCCTGTGAGGTTGACTACATTGTTAATTCCGTTGGTGATGTGCTGTGGTGTGATGTTATGCCTCCTACAACGTAAGAGGAAATTACGCCTGTTCCTTAATGTCGCAAGTTTGGTGTTAATGTTTGCCACGGTTTTGAGTTTCTTCATCGTAGAATACCCATACCGAATTCGGATGTCTTGATAAAAACCCATATCTATAAGTATATGTGAATGTTAGCTACGACTGGCTAATTAAGGATTAAAACTTAAATGTTTAGTTGGGTGTGCAGTCTTAGGCCAAAAACTAAAGAATACTCTTTATTTCTGTTCGAGCTTTCGAGGCTTTATTGTCTCTTCATCAGGAACGCTACAATGATTTTTACATCCATTAGTGATGTTAAAAATTATACAAAGTGTTTAGTACTTACGATAAAATGAGATTAAATAAAAGTTGCACATGTGTGGAACAGGTTATAAAAGTTATAAAAGAAATAATGACACCACAATCACTGGACTATAAGTTAAAGACATTCTGCTTTAAAAATACATAATATTGTTATGAGGATTACACAATAAAATTGAATTTAAATTAAAATATGAACAAAAGCATTGAAGACATTTTGTTAAAAAGTTACTTAAAAAATTGAATACAAAAAATGTGACACTACACATGGTTACCAAAATAAAATCACCAGGATTAACAAACTCTACAGGACAAAAGTAACTAACTTCCACCAGTAACTGAACCGATTAAATGTGTTCTTTTGGATAGCTCTGAAGCCCGACTAGATCAGGTCAGATTAGAGTGAACAGGGGTATCTAATTACGATTGTAGTAAGAACCTCTGTTCACCCCCAACCCGCTATGTCAGGACGTCAGAGCCATCCAAAAGATCACGTTCAATATTATTATTCTGAAATTGATTATTTTTATAAAAAAAAAAAAAATAAAAAAAAAAATAAATAAAAAAAAAAAAAAAATAATAATCAATTTCAGAATAATAATATTGAACGTGATCTTTTGGATGGCTCTGACGTCCTGACATAGCGGGTTGGGGGTGAACAGAGGTTCTTACTACAATCGTAATTAGATACCCCTGTTCACTCTAATCTGACCTGATCTAGTCGGGCTTCAGAGCTATCCAAAAGAACACATTTAATCGGTTCAGTTACTGGTGGAAGTTAGTTACTTTTGTCCTGTAGAGTTTGTTAATCCTGGTGATTTTATTTTGATAACCATGTGTAGTGTCACATTTTTTGTATTCAATTTTTTAAGTAACTTTTTAACAAAATGTCTTCAATGCTTTTGTTCATATTTTAATTTAAATTCAATTTTATTGTGTAATCCTCATAACAATATTATGTATTTTTAAAGCAGAATGTCTTTAACTTATAGTCCAGTGATTGTGGTGTCATTATTTCTTTTATAACTTTTATAACCTGTTCCACACATGTGCAACTTTTATTTAATCTCATTTTATCGTAAGTACTAAACACTTTGTATAATTTTTAACATCACTAATGGATGTAAAAATCATTGTAGCGTTCCTGATGAAGAGACAATAAAGCCTCGAAAGCTCGAACAGAAATAAAGAGTATTCTTTAGTTTTTGGCCTAAGACTGCACACCCAACTAAACATTTAAGTTTTAATCCTTAATTAGCCAGTCGTAGCTAACATTCACATATACTTATAGATATGGGTTTTTATCAAGACATCCGAATTCGGTATGGGTATTCTACGATGAAGAAACTCAAAACCGTGGCAAACATTAACACCAAACTTGCGACATTAAGGAACAGGCGTAATTTCCTCTTACGTTGTAGGAGGCATAACATCACACCACAGCACATCACCAACGGAATTAACAATGTAGTCAACCTCACAGGGGCAGCTGTAGGACACACACTACATACAGCACTTCAATTTAACCAAAAGTTAAGGATAAAAATTTTAAATTTAGAAATTCAAGTAACTCATGACAGTATTCGGAACTTTGAAAAATCACTCAACGATACAAAGAACGGTCTTACGAATTTAATACCTTATAATATTATCGTTGAATTTTATAGGAAACAATCTATTAACTATAATCGTTGTTTTTTCAAAGTTAAGAATGCTAACATACAAAAATTCAATAATTTAGTACAGTCACAGGCATTAAAAATTAAAACTCAATCCAATTGGATTAAGAATTTGACAGATATTGCAATACCACAGGATGTAAGTAGCTTTCTTGCACTAGGACCAAAATTTAGTGTTGAGCCCAGTATTAAAGATATAAAAATACCTCAGTTGTTATCTGACATTGACTATATAGTTGGCAATCTACCTGAATCAGACAAAAATTTAATTTTAACACAAACTACCAATTTAATTACCAATTATTTTCATAGGGGACTTTCTCATAATAATCCTATACATTCCACATATATCAAATGTCAAAAATTTCTAAAAGACAACCCAGAACTCAAAGTCATTCCTTCAGACAAAATGAATATTACAACAATTATGAGTAAGCAACAATATGAATCTTTAGCACAAGAAATATTAAATGATAGAGACTATTACGAGATAGTGAATAGAAACCCCACGTCTACGATTCAACAGAGAGCCAACAAAATGATTTCGGAACTAGTGAATGCAAAGATGCTTACTTCTCAAGAAGGCAAACAGTATAGAGTATATAATGGTGTTGTTAGTAAATTTTATGGTTTACCCAAGGTACATAAACCTACACTATCTCTCCGTCCTATTATTTCTGGAGTAGATAGTCCCAATAGGGGAATAGCGCAATTAGTCACAGATATATTGACGATATCATATGATACAGATAATAATTATTTTGTTAAAGACTCTTTTCAATTCAGTGAATTCATTAATGAATTCCAACTTCCAGATAACTATATAATTATTAGCCTGGATGTCAAAGCATTGTTCAACAATATTTCATTAGAATTAGCAAAAAAAAGTATTGATAGACACTGGGAAAACATCACACAACATAGTAAAGTCAGTAAACCATGGTTCTTAAAACTAATTAATTTTCTTTTTGATACAACTGTTTTCACTTTTTCTCAAATTTATTATAAACAAACTACAGGTATGCCAATGGGCAGCCCTGTTTCACCGATCCTAGCACAATACGTTATGGATGATCTGCTTGACAACTGTATAAACAGACTCACATTTCAAATTCCGTTCATCAAAAAATATGTTGATGACTTAATTTTAAGTATTCCGCAGGGAAGCACAGAAGAACTATTACAAGTCTTCAATAGTTATGATCCTATCATGCAGTTTACAATAGAACAAGAAGATACTAATCACAGTGTACCCTTTCTTGATACCAAACTCATTAGAAGGGCAGATAATACTATTATTACCACTTGGTACACCAAACCAGGTTCCTCTGGAAGATTCCTACATTATGAATCTTACCACCAAGAACGACAAAAAATTAACCTGGTACTTGGCATGAAAAATAGAATCATTAAAACTAGTCACACTTCCCTACGAACAACAAATTTAAAAAAACTTGCTGTACTGTTTAAAAATTGTGGATATCCCTCAAATTTAATTCACAAATTGTTGTTTGGCAGATCATCCATTAACGATGTTACGATCAATCCAAATAATCCCCCACCTAATAATAATCTAATTAAATATTACTCTTTACCCCATTTTGGCAATTTACAAACTCAATTTAAAAGAATTTTTATGAATTATGATAACTTTAAATTAGCTTTCAAAAATAAAGTAACAGTTTCTAATCTTTTTTCAAAATTAAAAGACAAAGATGATTTACTGAATTTATCTAATGTTGTTTACAGTATCCCTTGTAATGGCTGCAACCAACAATACATAGGTCAAACGAGCAGACGTCTCAAAGACCGTATTACATCTCACAAAAGTGACATAAGAAACAATAAAAGAACATGTACTTTGGCCAGACATGCTGTTGATTGTAATCATGACATATCATATGATAGGGTCAGCATATTAGACCGTGAAAGTAACTCAAAAAAAAGGACGTTTCTGGAAATGACTAACATTTTCAAAACGCCTAATACTTTAAATTCTAGGACCGACATTGATGGTCTCAGCATCATATATACTTACCTTTTGCATTTAGATAAAAATAATCAATTTCAGAATAATAATATTGAACGTGATCTTTTGGATGGCTCTGACGTGACATAGCGGGTTGGGGGTGAACAGAGGTTCTTACTACAATCGTAATTAGATACCCCTGTTCACTCTAATCTGACCTGATCTAGTCGGGCTTCAGAGCTATCCAAAAGAACACATTTAATCGGTTCAGTTACTGGTGGAAGTTAGTTACTTTTGTCCTGTAGAGTTTGTTAATCCTGGTGATTTTATTTTGGTAACCATGTGTAGTGTCACATTTTTTGTATTCAATTTTTTAAGTAACTTTTTAACAAAATGTCTTCAATGCTTTTGTTCATATTTTAATTTAAATTCAATTTTATTGTGTAATCCTCATAACAATATTATGTATTTTTAAAGCAGAATGTCTTTAACTTATAGTCCAGTGATTGTGGTGTCATTATTTCTTTTATAACTTTTATAACCTGTTCCACACATGCACACATGTGCAACTTTTATTTAATCTCATTTTATCGTAAGTACTAAACACTTTGTATAATTTTTAACATCACTAATGGATGTAAAAATCATTGTAGCGTTCCTGATGAAGAGACAATAAAGCCTCGAAAGCTCGAACAGAAATAAAGAGTATTCTTTAGTTTTTGGCCTAAGACTGCACACCCAACTAAACATTTAAGTTTTAATCCTTAATTAGCCAGTCGTAGCTAACATTCACATATATATATATATATATATATATATATATATATACATATAAGGAAACGCCCCAAGTTTAAATTCAATTATTTACGCCATTTCTATAGCAAATATATAAGTGTCATATATATTTGTAATCAGAAGGACGAGGCGAATCCAAATATGTAAAAATATATAGGGTGTTCCATTTAAAAAAACCATACTTTTTTCTGCCCCACGTATACGGTTGAAGTAGGAAAAAAAGTAATAGCATATTCAAAATATACGGAAAATTCTGTGTTAGACCGGTTTTTGAAAAATTAAAATTGGTGGTAATTGACCGAAATAAGGGGGGTATAGTTTTAACCTGAACACCACAAAAACAGTAACAAATTAATTCTTAACAGAGTTACCTATGCAGTTATCGTCATGGTTACAAAACAAATGAACATTGATTCATAACTGTTATTTCAGTCAGCTGTTTTTAAAAAGTGTCTTGTGGTCCCTAGTTTTGTTATAATGGTGCTGTCATATGAAGACAAGATTTTCATTAAGTATCTGTGGGAATTTGTAGAGGTTTTAAAACTAGCATAATTTTTATTGAACATGGAATTACGGCTTAATTTTCAACAGTATTGCGAAGTTTTTCCGAGTCAAATGTTACCTTAAATTAGTGATTTCATACTCATGCAAATTAGTCGCTCTTGGTAACTACAATGAAATTTTAGGATGGTCACTTGGATTTTTAAAAGAACATGCAGCAAATTTTATTGAACAAGAACACTGGCCTCCTAATAGTCCAGATCTTAATCCCCGTGACAATTACTTTTACATTTACAAGAACGGTTGTATAAGAATGGTCGTCATTTCAATAATTTAGGCGAATTGCGACAAAGAATTTTAGACTGTTGGGAAGAAACTGACCAGCAAATTATTAAATAAGCAATAGACGGTTGGCACAGGCAGGTTCAGCTCGTTGTGAACGCTAATGGAGGTCATGTTCCATTATTTAAGTATTAATTTTGACAATAAGTTATTGTTATTTAGTTAAATGATTCGTAATTAAATTATGTTTCTGGTTCAGCCCGTTATTTAATTAGATTTCATTTATTATTCATATCTTCGTAAGTCCTTAACCGATTTTCGTGATCTATAATACGTTCCAATGTTCTTAGAAGTCAAGGCCTCAAGATCAAAGAAAGCCTAAATTCGCCATTTTAAAAAAATTCTAGAGGCTTTTAAATATTAGGTTAATTTGATTACTTCCGCCATATTGGATTTATGATTCATGTCAATTTCTGAGATTTAATATTGTACTGGAAGGCTTTGGGTTTTAAATGACCCAAAAAAAATTAAAATCGGCAAAGAATCAAAAAAGTTATAAAGGATAATAAAAAATTCCGGTTTTTACCATTGCTGCCGAAATGTTTACAACACGCATCTACATTTTTGGTACAGTTCCATAGTTCCTTGACCGATTTTTAAAAACTACCCACCAAAATATTGGCAGAAGACCAGTCATGACAAACCGTTTGTAAATGCGGCTTTTCAACAAAATTCCAGCAGTTACTAAGAATTGCTCAAGTTTAAATACGTCTGTCTTGACACTTATGGTGATAATATCAGTTTTTGGTAGAGAATCAAATAGCTGGAAAATGTATCTGTCAAACTAATCCAAAAAGTTGAAAATCGGTGAAAAATAAAGAAGTTATACGATAAAATGAAAATTCCGGTTTTTTTGGACCATATTTTATAAAAATAACCACTTTATATCTTTAACACCCTGTACCTTAAAAACTAGTCACAGGATTGAGTTAGGACCTTGACAGTTCTAATCAGGAAATTAAAATCTACAACATACTAACACTAACATTTTAGCAAAAATTCACCTAGAGCCATTTTTGCCTATATGTATTTTGTGCGGGCCCTTTAGTTTTCTCCATGTTGAGGAAAAGTTATTATTATAATAATTTTGTTGAACAGCTACGAATCTTTCAAAACGTTAATTATTGTAATAAAATACTTGAGAACATGAAAATAAAGGCAACGTTGCTGGGCTTCTCAAAATGCGTAAACTGTATTAACTATATACAGTCGGGCTTAGTAAGGTGGTGATGTGAAGTGGCTTGAGGGGGCTTGGGAAGAACTGGGAAATATATATTTAAGTAAATATTAAATAAGGTTACCCCTCTCCTGTTGCTAAATGTATATAAATTGTCCTGTGCGCAGTCGCGTGAAATACACACTTCTAAATGCAATAGGAAGCCTGGGCTTCTGAGAGCCTGTGATATGTACCGGGCTTGGTATAGGTAGTTGGGTACGTATATATATATATATATATATATATATATATATATATATATATATATATATATATATATATATATATATATATATATATATATATATATATATATAAACCGGCATTATCAGGCCCAAAATTGTATGTCTTTAGAGTATACTAAGCCCGACACCTACTTACGAAGCCCGACTCCGGGCTTGGTAAAAACTTACGTGTATATTTAAGTGGTTGAGCTTGGTAGGGCTAAAGGAACGTCCTCCCCAAATTTTTGACGGGCTTGGTAAGGTCGGTATTTCTCTCAACATATACAGAATTAATTCCGAAAATTTCATATAGAGGGCGCACAACTTGATCAGTATATACAATGATAATATATGACCGATTTAGCGAAGCCCAGTATTTTATTCGTATGATGCGTAGCCCGAAAACTTGCCAACATCGCATCAGGTAAAGTAGCTGTCTCTTCTAATGAAACAATTGAAAGTTACCGTGAATAAATTCATTTTATTAAGAAACACACCAATTAAAAAACTGGAAGTAGTCAGTTCTATGATAATTTTCACTAATAATTGTCAGGTACAGTTTTGTTTATAAAAATAAAAGCCAATACATTTTTAATGGGTTCATTTTAGGTAGATTACTCTATAAATAATCACGAAACTCGAACCGTCATTATTTTTAAATTAGTCGATGTAATTCGATGTCAATTTTAATTCTCTTTTAATTTATGGTTAAATGCAGTTTATTCAACTGTTAAAGCTGTTCATCCATTTAAGTTTTGCATAAGGAAGCAACTGAATCAAATAAGAGAAAATTAAAGTTAGAATTAGAATATTATGTTTTTTTCTAAACGGTTTTACTGATTAAAAAATTATAAACTGTTTGGAATTTAAGAATACTATTATCTAAAGAGAAAAATACAGTGGGTCCCAGGATCAGGTAACGCACTCTTCTAAACTATTTTATTTTTGATTTGCCGAGAAAAAGTCATTCTTTGTAAAAAGTTTTGCTTGTCTTAGGAAGCCATAAGCAGCCGTCAAACTTGAGATCATTTTACAGGGTATTCTAAAATTGTTTTATGGCATTAGTATTTCTACATGCAGCCAGTCACTTAATTCTAAAAATTAGAATATAATTTTTCTTATTAGATTTTATTTAACATTTTCTTCTTTAAATTTATTTATTTTTTATTTATTTTTTGAAATTAGATTAATTCCTACTTTAATTTTGATTATTGGTTGAGGTTATCAACCTGAGCGAATTGAAGCTGGTATTTATTTATTATTTTATACTTTATTAGTTTCTTTAACTATAATAATTTCAATTTTTTTTTTATCATGAAAAATGTAATTTTTTAAGTTTTTATTTTTTTTAATAATGATGTAAACAGAGTTTTTATATATTTATGTATAAATTTAGTATTTTTTGTTAAAATACGTATATTTTTTATTCATTTATGATTACCTAAAGCTCATGTAGAGGCTTCTGTTTCAGGGTCAATAATTTTGGCAGGTATTATATTAAAATTGGGAGGTTATGGATTTTTACGTTTAATAATATTATTTATTGAAATTGGAATAAAAATTCATTATTATTTTATTATTATTAGGTTAGTAGGTGGATTTTTGGTTTCTTTGATTTGTATTCGTCAAAGAGATATAAAATCTTTAATTGCTTATTCTTCAGTTGCACATATAGTGATAGTATTAGCAGGTATTATAACTTTAAATATTTGAGGGTTTTGAGGTTCTCTGGTAATGATAAATGCTCATGAATTATGTTCTTCTGGTTTATTTTGTTTAGCTAATATTTCTTGTGAACGAATAGGGAGACGAAGACTTTATTTAAATAGGGGAATTTTAAATTAAATTATACCTAGACTTTTATTGTGACGATTTTTACTTTGTTCTTCTAATATAGCGGCTCCTCCCTCTTTAAATTTAATAGGAGAAATTTTGTTAATTAACAGTTTAATTTCATTTGTTGAATAAGAATATTATTTTTATCTTTAATTTCGTTTTTTTGAACTGTGTATTCGTTATTTTTATATTCTTTTTCTCAGCATGGTAATTTTTATTCAGGGACATTTTCTGTTTATCAAGGAATGTTACGCGAATATTTATTATTATTTTTACATTGAATACCTTTAAATTTATTAATTTTAAAGGGTGAATATTTGGTGTTATAAATTTAATCTAAGTAGTTTATAAAAAATATTGATTTGTGATTTTAAAGATATTGTTTTCTATTTTAGATAATTTTTCTATTTGTAAATTTATTTTAATTTATTTTTATTAATTTTTTTATCACTTTTTTCTCTTAGGCTACATTTTTTAATCCAAAATTTTAATTTAATTATTGAATTAAATTTATTATCATTAAATTCTTTATCTGTAATTATAACTATCTTATTAGATTGAATGTCGTTATTATTTATAAGATTTGTTTTATTTATTTCTTCTATAATAATTTATTATAGCCAAGAATATGTTTGTTGATGAAAATTTAAATCGATTTATTTATTTGGTGGTTATATTTGTTTTATCAGTAATATTATTAATTATTAGACCTAACTTAATTTCAATTTTATTAGGCTGAGATGGATTAGGTTTAGTTTCTTATTGTTTAGTAATTGATTACCAAAATGTTAAATCTTTTAATGCTGGGATATTAACGACATTATCTAATCGTATTGGAGATGTTGTTTTACTTATATCTATTGCTTGAATAATAAATTATGGAAGAAGAAATTTTATTTTTTATTTGGATTTAATAAAAGAAGATTTTCCTATAAAATTAATTTCATATATGGTAGTTTTAGCTGCTATAACTAAAAGAGCTCAAATTCCTTTTTCTTCTTGATTACCTGCTGCTATAGCAGCTCCAACTCCAGTTTCTTCTTTAGTTCATTCTTCAACTTTAGTTACAGCTGGGGTTTATTTATTAATTCGTTTTAATTTTTGTTTTTCTTCAAATTTAATATTAATTTTATTATTAATTTCAAGTTTAACTATATTTATATCAGGTTTAGGGGCTAATTTTGAATTTGATTTAAAAAAAATTATTGCTTTATCAACATTAAGTCAATTAGGTTTAATAATAAGGATTTTAGCTTTAGCAGAGTATAAATTAGCTTTTTTTCATTTATTAACTAATGCTTTATTTAAAGCTTTATTATTTATATGTGCAGGAAATATTATTCATAATTTAAATAATTGTCAAGATATTCGTTTCATAGGAAAATTAAATAAGCATATACAATTAACTTGCACTTTTTTTAATATCAGAAAACTTTCTTTGTGGGTTACCTTTTTTATCTGGATTTTATGAATTTAGTTCTGTCCATGTTGGGTCAAATTATTATTATAATAATTTCATTCAACACTTATGAGTTGAAAATAAGGGTTTCCCAAAATAAGTGTAATATATTAACTCAGTTGGGCTTGGTAAGGTGACGCTATGAAATGGCTTTACAAGTACTGGAAAATATATGTTTAAGTGAATATTAAATAAGGTTACCCCTCTCCTCTCGCAAAATGTATATAAATTGTCCTACGCGCAGTCACGTGAAATACGCACTTCAAAATACAATAGGAAGCCTGGGCTTCTGAGAGCCGGTGATATGTACCAGGCTTGGTATAGGTTGTTGGGTACGTATATGAGGTTGAAGTATTTGCATGAGCGTGTAAACGATGTTTGACAGTCGCACGTCTGATATAACACAAACCACAGCTGTAGCAAAAAGTAATTCCTCATCATAATTTCCCGTTTTTTTTTTTGTCAAAAATCAACACTCTTTATATACTAACTGTGTAAGGTAGACTGAACGTTAAATGAATACAGCGACGTTCATTTGTGCAAATTTGCATGCACAAATCAGTTGCGCAAATTGCATGAGCATCTAAACAGATGTACAACGACTCAGTACATCTGTGCAAATTTGCATACACAAGCCAACTGGCACAATTTGCATGACTGTCTAAAAGCGCCTTAACCTTGGAACAACGAATTTACTTGATCAAATGCTATGGAATCGGAAATGTTTCTTATAAATACGCTATTGAAGTTTTCAATGAGAAGTATCCAGATGTTACAAATAATGTTGAAATTAGTAACACCAAATTAATAAAAAATGGACTCTTAGTAAATTGCGAGAATAAGACATCTTTGATGGAGTAAAAATCTAAATTAGTGAATACTCTTGGAAATAAATTTTCAGTGACTGAACCAATAAGATTAAATCCAAGAATTATTATTTCGGGTGTTGACAAAAACTTTGTTCTTGATGAAGATTTTATAAGTGATATGGTTAATCGTAATCATATCAATTGTTCTCTTGAAGATTTTAAATTTATAACCAAAATTGAGAAAAAATATTCGGCAAATGTAGTTCTGCAAGTATCTCCCGCTGTTCGTAAGTCAATGATGTGTAGTAAAAATTCATCAGTTTACATTGGATGGAGTAAGTGTGCTGTTGCTGATTACTGTGTTGTGTCACGTTGTTTCAATTGTTCAAGATATTCGCATCGAAAATCAGTATGTACTAATAATGTAACATGTCCAGTATGTGCTGGCCCTCATGAAATTAAAAATTGTAAACCTGAATATGGTTTTAATTGTATAAACTGTGAAGATTTTAACAAAATACATAAAAGTAATTTGCCTACAAATCATTCAGCTAAAGATCCATCTTGTTCAGTTTATAAACTAAAAGTTGAGGCATTAATATCTAAAATTGATTATGGGAATAAATCAAAAACACAAAATCTTAAGATAGGGCATTTGAATGTACGTTCAATTTTCACAGGTTTTATTGATTTGCAAAACATTATAACTGAAGACAATTTTGATATTTTCGCTGTTTCTGAAACATGGCTATCAAATGAAATACCTACTGAAAATATCAAATTTCACGAATATAATTTTTTTCGAAAGGATCGCCAAAGTCGTGGGGGTGGTGTTGGTTTTTTTGTTAGGTCACATTTTGATACTGAAGTACTTGAACTTGATTTGGGTAATAATAATGAACTGGAATATTTGTGGATTAAGGTAAAAATTTTTAATAAATCGTTTGTCTTCGGTGTATTTTATAGACCTCCGAATGTTAATGTTCACCAAAGTATCTCAGCAATTGACAATGCGTTACCTATTTTATTAACCAAGTATGATAATGTAATTGTTGTTGGGGATTTAAATATTAATTTGGTAGCTACTGATAATCCATTAACAAAATGTTTTGATTTTCACGGTTTTAGTCAATTAATAGATAGCCCCACGAGATTAACACCACATTCTTCGACGCTATTAGATCCTATTTTTCTAAATTGTCCTGAAATTGTTGTTGAATCTGACACAATTGATGCAAATATTTCAGATCATAAGTTAGTTTATTGTAAGTTGAAAGTAATAAGTTGCAAAAAGAAATTGAAATATGTCACTTTTCGTGACTTTAAGCGATTTGATGATGACTTATTTTATGCTGATCTACTTTCAGTTAATTGGAATAATGTCTTATATTTACGTAATATTGATGAAAAAGTTGAATTTCTTACCACTAATATTATATCTTTGTTCGATAAACATGCACCTCTAAAAACAGTACGTGTAAATAAACCTCATGCGCCTTGGTTGACTTATCCATTAATGTTAATTATGAAAGAAAGAGATACATCAAAGAAAATTTATAAAATGAATAAAACTCCTGAAAATCTGAGTAATTTTAAAGAAAAACGGAACTACGCTCTCGCTTCTATAAGACGCGAAAAAGCAGCATATCTTGCAAATCTTGATAATGAAAAAAATCAAAAAAAATTATGGGCAGGTTTAAAAAAGTTTAATATAGGTTTTTCACCTAAAATTGAATTACCACCGTCATTAAAAGATCCCTGTGAAATTAATGATTATTTTATTTCGGTTTTTGAAGCTAACAATCTATGTGATAATACGATTAACTTATATGAGAGTATGTGCTTTAATCCTGACATACATTTTTCATTAAAAGCTGTTGACCCTTATGTTATTTCATCTGTAGTTAAGGAATTAAAATCTAATGCTTCTGGGTTTGATGGGATTTCTCTTACCATGTTAAAATTATGTTTGCCGGTTATTTTGGTCCAATTACCCATATAATAAATCTCTGTCTGGAGACTGGTTATGTTCCAGAGCTATGGAAACAAGCAGTAGTAAGTCCGATTCCGAAAGTAAATAATCCTGTAGAATTAACTGATTTACGTCCTATTAGTTTGCTGCCTGTATTTTCTAAATTGTTGGAGAAAATTGTTCATATACAAGTATCCGAATATTTGACAGTAAATAATATTATTCCCATAAGTCAGTCTGGTTTTCGTAAATTGCATAGTACTACCACTGCGCTTTTAAATCTTAGTGACAACATTATAAGAGCGTTAGATAAAAAATGATGTGTAATCTTAGTATCCTTAGATTATTCTAAGGCGTTTGATAAAATCAATCATAGGTTGATGTGTTCTAAATTGAAATATTATGGCTTCAACGAAGTAGCTATTAACTTCCTTACTTCTTATCTTCAAAATCGACATCAGGTGGTATCAGTAGGGGGAATGACATCTAGCCTCAAACCAATTGTTTCGGGAGTACCTCAAGGCTCTATTCTTGGGCCACTATTATTTCTCATTTACATATCTGATATATCTAAAATAGTGCAAACATCAAATCTACAATCTTATGCAGATGATACGCAAATACTCCACTACTTTACCTCTGAAGAAATACTGCAGGCTAATGATAACATAAATAAAGACTTAGAGTCGATTTGTAAATTTTCTGTGGAACACAATCTGAGAATCAATCCTAAAAAATCTATTTTGTTACTTTTTTGTTCAGATAATAAAAGAGACTTTATTAAATCACACCTTGATATCAAAATTAACTCTGAGAATATTTCAATTTCTAATCAAGCCCGCAATCTCGGTGTCATTATTGATGAAAAATTAAGATTTGTTAGTCATGTAAAGAACTTGTTACAAAAAGTATATGTTCGTTTAAAAATACTTTATGCAAATAAATGTATTTTTAATTTTAAACTCCGAAAAAAACTCTGTGAATCGTTAGTTATTCCGTTATTTAATAATTGTAACATTATGTACTATCCCTGTTTAGATCAGATCACCAAAAATAGAATTCAGGCAACTCAGAACATGTGTGCACGATTTGTTTGTAATCTTCGAAAATTTTATCACATATCAGCCAAAATATCTGAATTAAAATGGTTAAAAATAAATAAATTAGTTGAATATCATTTTCTTGTATTTATTCACCGACTTATTATCACATCAACGCCGATATACCTGCGTGTAAAATTGATTCACAGATATAATGTTCATGACCGTACTATTAGAAAACCATATTTGATTACTATACCACAGCATTCAACAGCTTTATTTTATCGTAGTTTTACATATAATGCCGCCACTTTGTACAATAATATTGACAGTACTTTCAAAGAAATGTCGCTTTATCGTTTTAGAAAATGCATTAAAGCCCAACTTTTAGTTTCATTTACATGATTTGTTAAAAAACAATCTCATTTATTTCCTAATTTTTGTTATGTGCCTACACTGCCTACCTAATTTGTATTCTCATATTTATGCTCATTTGTTTTTTGTATTTATTTTCTGTAGTTAACTAGCTTACATCTCTTATTTATAATTAGTACAAGTGGTTAAGTGTAAGAGTAGCTTCAAGCTAAACTTCGCCACTTGTTCTAACCACCACGTATGTACTTTTGTACTTAATAAAGACGATTATTATTATTATTATTATTATTATTCACAGTATGTAAATTAATTTATAAATTTGATACCACCGGGGAAGTAAAAATGTGAAAAAAAATAAAAACAATTAAATGAAGATGACGCTGCTACCGGTATAGTTTTAGACTGTAGATTGTAGAACACCCAAGATGGTCGTTAAATTTAGGTATTAGCAAATCTCATATTCAGAGGATAGCTTAGGCTAGACTCATCCTGAAATAAAGTCATTTTATTATTATGATTATTATTATTATTTCGTGCATTCGAACCTAAATTAATTCACAAACTTCAAGTTGGAGATGATGCTCGTCGTTTGGACTTTTGCTTAACGGGGTGAGAAAATTTTAGCAGATAGATTATTTTATCCAAACATTTTATTCGTGGACGAATCTACTTTTAAGACTAATGGGCCATGGGATAGTTTCCTCTCAAAATTGTAGGTACTGGGCTCAGGAAAATCCAATTTTCCGATTTATCACTAACAGTCGAAAGTTTAAAAACGACATATTGCATCATAGAATAAACGGTCCTTATTTTATTGATAGAATTTTGAACCAAGATACTTATTTAGAACTTTTAAATAATTGTGTTTTGGAAATTGGACAATGAAAATTTAAAACGTAGAAGAATAATTTTTCAACAAGACACATTTTACAATACGAGTTCGAGTATTTCGGCCGCAACGATTTCGAAGACGACGTAGATTTATTAAAGCAAAAAATTGTAGAAGCTCTTGCAACCATAATTAATGAAGATGTGACCTCTAATGCATACGAAGAATTTAAAAAAAGATTGGAGAAATGTGTACTTTTTGGAGGTCTACATGTAGAATAGTTCTCAACTTAGTTAAATGAAATGTAATTTTTTTGAAATTAAGTATTTTAAATAATTGGAAACACTTTGCTAAATAAAATGTTCAATAAAGATGTAAAAAAGCAATTCACTTAAAAGTCCATAAGTTTTCAAATTTTTAGAATACCCTGTATAATTTATTTTAAGTTTGACGACTGCTTATGACTTCCTATGGCAAGGAAAACTTTTTATAAAGAATAACTTTTAGTAAATATAAGAGAGTTTACAAGAGTGCGGTACCTCATCCGGAGTCACACCTGGTTTGCCCAACTTAATTTGATAATATACAGGAAGTCCCATTAGAATGGGTCATTCGCGATGCCATACTTTTGACTCGTCCTGTATGAAATACAAATTGCTTCCGGTAACATCAAAAAATTATTTTATTCCTAATAGATTTTTGTAATATTTTGTGGTTTGAGCAGAAAAAAATCGATTTTTAAAAATTACTCTATTTTATTTGTGTCTCGCCCTGTATACAAACACATATTTGTCACAATATATTATTTGAAGTTAAAGAAATAACATTCATGCAAAAAATTGCAATCGAATCCTTAAATTGCTATAAATATATCGGGTGGTCCAAAAATAACCGGAATTTTCATTTTATCCCATAACGTCTTTATTTTTTCATCGATTTTCAACCTGTTGGGCTTGTTTGACAGCTAAAGCCTCCAGCTAAATAATTCTCTGTCAGACACTGATATAATGATCATAAATGTCAAGGCTGACGTATTTAAACTTGAGCAATTTTTAATAACTGATGGAATTTTGTTGAAATGCCGTATTTACAAACGGTTTACTTTATGATCATGGCTCGTCTTCTGGCAATATTTTAGTGGGCAGTTTTTAAAAATCGGTCAAGGAACTACGGAGCTGCACCAATAAATGTAGAGACGTGTTGTAAACGTCTCGGCAGCCATAGTAAAAATCGAAATTTTCATTTTCCTTTATAACTTTTTGATTCCATTACCGATTTTAATTTTTTTCGGGTCATTTAAAACCCAAAGCCTTCTACTACAATCATAAATGTCAGAAATTGACATGAATTATAAATCCAATATGGCAGAAGTGGTCAAATTTACCTAATATTTAAAAGCCGTAAGAATTTTTTAAAATGACAAATGAAATGACTTTTTTTTAACTTGAAGCCTATTCTAAGAACATTGTGACGCAGAACACGAAAATCGGTTAAGAACTTATAAAGGTGTATAACGTAGTCATGTACACTGTATGTACACCACAACAACAGTATCAAATTAATTCTTAACAGAGTTACCTATGCAGTTATCGTCATGGTTACAAAACAAATGAACATTGATTCATAACTGTTATTTCAGTCAGCTGTTTTTAAAAAGTGTCTTGTGGTACCTAGTTTTGTTATAATGGTGCTATCAAATGAAGACAAGATTTTCATTAAGTATCTGTGGGAATTTGTAGAGGTTTTAGAACTAGCATAATTTTTATTGAACATGGAATACGGCTTAATTTTCAACAGTATTGCGAAGTTGTTCCGAGTCAAATGTTACCTTAAATTAGTGATTTCACACTCATGCAAATTAGTCGGTCTTGGTAACTACAATGAAATTTTAGGATGGACACTTGAATTTTTAAGAGAACATGCAGCAAATTTTATTGAACAAGAACACTGGCCAGTCCAGATCTTAATCCCCGTGACAATTACTTTTACATTTACAAGAACGGTTGTATAAGAATGGTCGTCATTTCAATAATTTAGGCGAATTGCGACAAAGAATTTTAGACTGTTGGGAAGAAACTGACCAGCAAATTATTAAATAAGCAATATACGGTTGGCACAGGCAGGTTCAGCTCGTTGTGAACGCTAATGGAGGTCATGTTCCATTATTTAAGTATTAATTTTGACAATAAGTTATTGTTATTTAGTTAAATGATTCGTAATTAAATTATGTTTCTGGTTCAGCCCGTTATTTAATTAGATTTCATTTATTATTCATATCTTCGTAAGTCCTTAACCGATTTTCGTGATCTATAATACGTTCCAATGTTCTTAGAAGACAAGGCCTCAAGATAAAAGAATTCTAGAGGCTTTTAAATATTAGGTTAATTTGATTACTTCCGCCATATTGGATTTATGATTCGTGTCAATTTCTGAGATTTAATATTGTACTGGAAGGCTTTGGGTTTTAAATGACCCAAAAAAAATTAAAATCGGCAAAGAATCAAAAAAGTTATAAAGGATAATAAAAAATTCCGGTTTTTACCATTGCTGCCGAAATGTTTACAACACACTTCTACATTTTCTGGTACAGTTCCGTAGTTCCTTGATCGATTTTTAAAAACTACCCACCAAAATATTGGCAGAAGACCAGTCATGACAAACCGTTTGTAAATGCGGCTTTTCAACAAAATTCCAGCAGTTACTAAAAATTGCTCAAGTTTAAATACGTCTGCCTTGACACTTATGGTGATAATATCAGTTTTTGATAGAGAATCAAATAGCTGGAAAATTTATCTGTCAAACGAATCCAAAAAGCTGAAAATCGATGAAAAAATAAAGAAGTTATACGATAAAATGAAAATTCTGGTTTTTTTGGACCATATTTTATAAAAATAACCACTTTATATCTTTAACACCCTGTACCTTATAAACTAGTCACAGGATAGAGTTGGGACCTTGACAGTTCTGATCAGGAAATTAAAATCTACAACATACTATCACTAACATTTTAGCAAAAATTCACCTAGAGCCATTTTTGCCTATATGTATTTTGTGCGGGCCCTTTAGTTTTCTCCATGTTGAGGAAAAATTATTATTATAATAATTTTGTTGAACAGCTACGAATCTTTCAAAACGTTAATTATTGTAATAAAATACTTGAGAACATGAAAATAAAGGCAACGTTGCTGGGCTTCTCAAAATGCGTAAACTGTATTAACTATATACAGTCGGGCTTAGTAAGGTGGTGATGTGAAGTGGCTTGAGGGGGCTTGGGAAGAACTGGGAAATATATATTTAAGTAAATATTAAATAAGGTTACCCCTCTCCTGTTGCTAAATGTATATAAATTGTCCTAAGCGCAGTCACATGAAATACACACTTCTAACTACAATAGGAAGCCTGGGCTTCTGAGAGCCTGTGATATGTACCGGGCTTGGTATAGGTAGTTGGGTACGTATATATATATATATATATATATATATATATATATATATATATATATATATATATATATATATACATATAAACCGGCATTATCAGGCCCAAAATTGTATGTCTTTAGAGTATACTAAGCCCGACACCTACTTACGAAGCCCGACTCCGGGCTTGGTAAAAACTTACGTGTATATTTAAGTGGTTAAGCTTGGTAGGGCTAATGGAACGTCCTCCCCAAATTTTTGATGGGCTTGGTAAGGTCGGTATTTCTCTCAAAATATACAGAATTAATTCCGAAAATTTCATATAGAGGGCGCACAACTTGATCAGTATATACAATGATAATATATGACCGATTTAGCCAAGCCCAGTATTTTATTCGTATGATGCGTAGCCCGAAAACTTGCCAACATCGCATCAGGTAAAGTAGCTGTCTCTTCTAATGAAACAATTGAAAGTTACCGGGAATAAATTCATTTTATTAAGAAATACACCAATTAAAAAACTGGAAGTAGTCAGTACTATGATAATTTTCACTAATAATAAAATTGTCAAGTACAGTTTTGTTTATAAAAATAAAAGCCAATAAATTTTTAATGGGTTCATTTTAGGTGGATTACTCTATAAATAATCACGAAACTCGAACCGTCATTATTTTTAAATTAGTCGATGTAATTCGATGTCAATTTTAATTCTCTTTTAATTTATGGTTAAATGCAGTTTATTCAACTGTTAAAGCTGTTCATCCATTTAAGTTTTGCATAAGGAAGCAACTGAATCAAATAAGAGAAAATTAAAGTTAGAATTAGAATATTATGTTTTTTTTCTAGACGGTTTTACTGATTAAAAAATTATAAAGTGTTTGGAATTTAAGAATACTATTATCTAAAGAGAAAAATACAGTGGGTCCCAGGATCAGGTAACGCACTCTTGTAAACTATTTTATTTTTGATTTGCCTAGAAAGTCATTCTTTGTAAAAAGTTTTGCTTGTCTTAGGAAGCCATAAGCAGCCGTCAAACTTGAGATCATTTTACAGGGTATTCTAAAATTGTTTTATGGCATTAGTATTTCTACATGCAGCCAGTCACTTAATTCTAAAAATTAGAATATAATTTTTCTTATTAGATTTTATTTAACATTTTCTTCTTTAAATTTATTTATTTTTTATTTATTTTTTGAAATTAGATTGATTCCTACTTTAATTTTGATTATTGGTTGAGGTTATCAACCTGAGCGAATTGAAGCTGGTATTTATTTATTATTTTATACTTTATTAGTTTCTTTACCTATAATAATTTCAATTTTTTTTTTATCATGAAAAATGTAATTCTTTAAGTTTTTATTTTTTTTTTTAATAATAATGTAAATAGAGTTTTTATATATTTATGTATAAATTTAGTATTTTTTGTTAAAATACGTATATTTTTTCTTCATTTATGATTACCTAAAGCTCATGTAGAGGCTTCTATTTCAGGGTCAATAATTTTGGCAGGTATTATATTAAAATTGGGAGGTTATGGATTTTTACGTTTAATAATATTATTTATTGAAATTGGAATAAAAATTCATTATTATTTTATTATTATTAGGTTAGTAGGTGGATTTTTGGTTTCTTTGGTTTGTATTCGTCAAAGAGATATAAAATCTTTAATTGCTTATTCTTCAGTTGCACATATAGTGATAGTATTAGCAGGTATTATAACGTTAAATACTTGAGGGTTTTGAGGTTCTCTGGTAATGATAAATGCTCATGAATTATGTTCTTCTGGTTTATTTTGTTTAGCTAATATTTCTTGTGAACGAATAGGGAGACGAAGACTTTATTTAAATAAGGGATTTTTAAATTAAATTATACCTAGACTTTCATTGTGACGATTTTTACTTGGTTCTTCTAATATAGCGGCTCCTCCCTCTTTAAATTTAATAGGAGAAATTTTGTTAAATAATAGTTTAATTTCATTTGTTGAATAAGAATATTATTTTTATCTTTAATTTCGTTTTTAGAGTTGTGTATTCGTTATTTTTATATTTTTTTTCTCAGCATGGTAATTTTTATTCAGGGACATTTTCTGTTTATCAAGGAATGTTACGCGAATATTTATTATTATTTTTACATTGAATATCTTTAAATTTATTAATTTTAAAGGGTGAATATTTGGTGTTATGAATTTAATCTAAGTAGTTTGTAAAAAATAATGATTTGTGATTTCAAAGATATAGTTTTCTATTTTAGATAATTATTCTATTTGTAAATTTATTTTAATTTATTTTTATTAATTTTTTTTTCACTTTTTTTCTCTTAGGCTACATTTTTTAATCCAAAATTTTAATTTAATTATTGAATTAAATTTATTAACATTAAATTCTTTATCTGTAATTATAACTATCTTATTAGATTGAATGTCGTTATTATTTATAAGATTTGTTTTATTTATTTCTTCTATAGTAATTTATTATAGTCAAGAATATATGTTTGTTGATGAAAATTTAAATCGATTTATTTATTTGGTGGTTATATTTGTTTTATCAATAATATTATTAATTATTAGACCTAACTTAATTTCAATTTTATTAGGCTGAGAAGGATTAGGTTTAGTTTCTTATTGTTTAGTAATTTATTACCAAAATGTTAAATCTTTTAATGCTGGGATATTAACAACATTATCTAATCGTATTGGAGATGTTGTTTTACTTATATCTATTGCTTGAATAATAAATTATGGAAGAAGAAATTTTATTTTTTATTTGGATTTAATAAAAGAAGATTTTTCTATAAAATTAATTTCATATATGGTAGTTTTAGCTGCTATAACTAAAAGAGCTCAAATTCCTTTTTCTTCTTGATTACCTGCTGCTATAGCAGCTCCAACTCCAGTTTCTTCTTTGGTTCATTCTTCAACTTTAGTTACAGCTGGGGTTTATTTATTAATTCGTTTTAATTTTTGTTTTTCTTCAAATTTAATATTAATTTTATTATTAATTTCAAGTTTAACTATATTTATATCAGGTTTAGGGGCTAATTTTGAATTTGATTTAAAAAAATTATTGCTTTATCAACATTAAGTCAATTAGGTTTAGTAATAAGAATTTTAGCTTTAGGAGAGTATAAATGAGCTTTTTTTCATTTATTAACTCATGCTTTATTTAAAGTTTTATTATTTATATGTGCAGGAAATATTATTCATAATTTAAATAATTGTCAAGATATTCGTAGGAAAATTAAATAAGCATATACCATTAACTTGCACCTTTTTTAATATCAGAAAATTTTCTTTATGTGGGTTACCTTTTTTATCTGGATTTTATGAATTTAGTTCTGTCCATGTTGGGTCAAATTATTATTATAATAATTTCATTCAACACTTATGAGGTGAAAATAAGGGTTTCCCAAAATAAGTGTAATATATTAACTCAGTTGGGCTTGGTAAGGTGATGCTATGAAGTGGCTTTACAAGTACTGGAAAATATATGATTAAGTGAATATTAAATAAGGTTACCCCTCTCCTCTAGCAAAATGTATATAAATTGTACTACGCGCAGTCACGTGAAATACGCACTTCTAAATACAATAGGAAGCCTGGGCTTCTGAGAGCCGGTGATATGTACTAGGCTTGGTATAGGTTGTTGGGTACGTATATGAGGTTGAAGTATTTGCATGCTCGTGTAAACGAAGTTTGACAGTCGCACGTCTGATATAACACAAACCACAGCTGTAGCAAAAAGTAATTCCTCATCATAATTTCCCGTTTTTTTTTGTCAAAAAATCAACACTCTTGATATACTAACTGTGTAAGGTAGACTGAACGTTAAATGAATACAGCGACGTTCATCTGTGCAAATTTGCATGCACAAATCAGTTGCGCAAATTGCATGAGCATCTAAACAGATGTACAACGACTCAGTACATTTGTGCAAATTTGGATACACAAGCCAACTGGCACAATTTGCATGACTGTCTAAAAGCGCCTTAACCTTGGAACAACGAATTTACTTGATCAAATGCTATGGAATCGGAAATGTTTCTTATAAATACGCTATTGAAGTTTTCAATGAGAAGTATCCAGATGTTACAGTGATTCACAGTATGTAAATTAATTTATAAATTTGATACCACCGGGGAAGTAAAAAATGTGAAAAAAAACAAAAACAATTAAATGAAGATGACGCTGCTACCGGTGTAGTTTTAGACTGTAGATTGTAGAACACCCAAGATGGTCGTTAAATAATTTAGGTATTAGCAAATCTCATATTCAGAGGATAGCTTAGGCTAGACTCCGCCTGAAATAAAGTCAATTTATTATTATGATTATTATTATTATTTCGTGCATTCTAACCTAAATTAATTCACAAACTTCAAGTTGGAGATGATGCTCGTCGTTTGGACTTTTGCTTAACGGGGTGTGAAAATTTTAGCAGATAGATCATTTTATCGAAACATTTTATTCGTGGACGAATCTACTTTTAAGACTAATGGGCCATGGGATAGTTTCCTCTCAAAACTGTAGGTACTGGGCTCAGGAAAATCCAATTTTCCGATTTATCACTAACAGTCGAAAGTTTAAAAACGATATATCATAGAATAAACGGTTCTTATTTTATTGATAGAATTTTGAACCAAGATACTTATTTAGAACTTTTAAATAATTTTGTTTTGGAAATTGGACAATGAAAATTTAAAACGTAGAAGAATAATTTTTCAACAAGATGGATGTCCAGCACATTCTACAATTCGAGTTCGAGTATTTCGGCCGCAACGATTTCGAAGACGACGTAGATTTATTAAAGCAAAAAATTGTAGAAGCTCTTGCAACCATAAATGAAGATGTGACCTCTAATGCATACGAAGAATTTAAAAAAAGATTAGAGAAATGTGTACTTTTTGGAGGCCTACATGTAGAATAGTTCTCAACTTAGTTAAATGAAATGTAATTTTTTTGAAATTAAGTATTTTAAATAATTGGAAACACTTTGCTAAATAAAATGTTCAATAAAGATGTAAAAAAGCAATTCACTTAAAAGTCCATAAATTTTCAAATTTTTAGAAAACCCTGTATAATTTATCTTAAGTTTGACGACTGCTTATGACTTCCTATGGCAAGGAAAACTTTTTATAAAGAATAACTTTTAGTAAATATAAGAGAGTTTACAAGAGTGCGGTACCTCATCCGGAGTCACACCTGGTTTGCCCAAATTAATATGATAATATACAGGAAGTCCCATTAGAATGGGTCATTAGCGATGCCATACTTTTGACTCGTCCTGTATGAAATACAAATTATTGCTTCCGGTAACATCAAAAAATTATATTTTATTCCTAATAGATTTTTGTAATATTTTGTGGTTTGAGCAGAAAAAAATCGATTTTTAAAAATTACTCTATTTTATTTGTGTCTCGCCCTGTATACAAACACATATTTGTCACAATATATTATTTGAAGTTAAAGAAATAACATTCATGCAAAAAATTGCAATCGAATCCTTAAATTGCTATAAATATATCGGGTGGTCCAAAAATAACCGGAATTTTCATTTTATCCCATAACTTCTTTATTTTTTCATCGATTTTCAACGTGTTGTGCTCGTTTGACAGCTAAAGCCTCCAGCTAAATGATTCTCTGTCAGACACTGATATAATGATTATAAATGTCAAGGCTGACGTATTTAAACTTGAGCAATTTTTAATGACTGATGGAATTTTGTTGAAATGCCGTATTTACAAACGGTTTGCTTTATGATCATGGCTGGTCTTCTGGCAATATTTTGGTGGGCAGTTTTTAAAAATCGGTCATGGAACTACGGAGCTGCACCAATAAATGTAGAGACGTGTTGTAAACGTCTCAGCAGCCATAGTAAAAATCCAAATTTTCATTTTCCTTTATAACTTTTTGATTCCATTACCGATTTTAATTTTTTTCGGGTCACTTAAAACCCAAAGCCTTCCACTACAATCATAAATGTCAGAAATTGACATGAATTATAAATCCAATATGGCAGAAGTGGTCAAATTTACCTAATATTTAAAAGCCTTAAGAATTTTTTAAAATGACAAATTAAATGACTTTTTTTTAACTTGAAGCCTATTCTAAGAACATTGTGACGCAGAACACGAAAATCGGTTAAGAACTTATAAAGGTGTATAACGTAGTCATGTACACTGTACACCACAACAACAGTATCAAATTAATTCTTAACAGAGTTACCTATGCAGTTATCGTCATGGTTACATAACAAATGAACATTGATTCATAACTGTTATTTCAGTCAGCTGTTTTTAAATAAAAAATGTCTTGTGGTACCTAGTTTTGTTATAATGGTGCTGTCAAATGAAGACAAGATTTTCATTAAGTATCTGTGGGAATTTGTAGAGGTTTTAAAACTAGCATAATTTTTGTTGAACATGGAATACGGCTTAATTTTCAACAGTATTGCGAAGTTGTTCCGAGTCAAATGTTACCTTAAATTAGTGATTTCATACTCATGCAAATTAGTTGGTCTTGGTAACTACAATGAAATTTTAGGATGGACACTTGGATTTTTAAGAGAACATGCAGCAAATTTTATTGAACAAGAACACTGGCCTCCTAATAGTCCAGATCTTAATCCCCGTGACAATTACTTTTACATTTACAAGAACGGTTGTATAAGAATGGTCGTCATTTCAATAATTTAGGCGAATTGCGACAAAGAATTTTAGACTGTTGGGAAGAAACTGACCAGCAAATTATTAAATAAGCAATAGACGGTTGGCACAGGCAGGTTCAGCTCGTTGTGAACGCTAATGGAGGTCATGTTCCATTATTTAAGTATTAATTTTGACAATAAGTTATTGTTATTTAGTTAAATGAATCGTAATTAAATTATGTTTCTGGTTCAGTCCGTTATTTAATTATATTTCATTTATTATTCATATCTTCGTAAGTCCTTAACCGATTTTCGTGATCTATAATACGTTCCAATGTTCTTAGAAGACAAGGCCTCACGATAAAAGAATTCTAGAGGCTTTTAAATATTAGGTTAATTTGATTACTTCCGCCATATTGGATTTATGATGCATGTCAATTTCTGAGATTTAATATTGTACTGGAAGGCTTTGGGTTTTAAATGACCCAAAAAAATATTAAAATCGGCAAAGAATCAAAAAAGTTATAAAGGATAATAAAAAATTCCGGATTTTACCATTGCTGCCGAAATGTTTACAACACGCTTCTACATTTTCTGGTACAGTTCCGTAGTTCCTTGACCGATTTTTAAAAACTACCCACCAAAATATTGGCGGAAGACCAGTCATGACAAACCGTTTGTAAATGCGGCTTTTCAACAAAATTCCAGCAGTTACTAAAAATTGCTCAAGTTTAAATACGTCTGCCTTGACACTTATGGTGATAATATCAGTTTTTGATAGAGAATCAAATAGCTGGAAAATTTATCTGTCAAACGAATCCAAAAAGTTGAAAATCGGTGAAAAAATAAAGAAGTTATACGATAAAATGAAAATTCCGGTTTTTTGGACCATATTTTATAAAAATAACCACTTTATATCTTTAACACCCTGTACCTTAAAAACTAGTTACAGGATTGAGTTGGGACCTTGACAGTTCTGATCAGGAAATTAAAATCTACAACATACTAACACTAACATTTTAGCAAAAATCACCTAGAGCCAATTTTGCCTATATGTGTATTGTGCGGGCTCTTTAGTTTTCCCCATGTTGAGGAAAAATTATTATTATAATAATTTTGTTAAACAGCTACGAATCTTTCAAAACGTTAATTATTGTAATAAAATACTTGAGAACATGAAAATAAAGGCAACGTTGCTGGGCTTCTCAAAATGCGTAAACTGTATTAACTATATACAGTCGGGCTTAGTAAGGTGGTGATGTGAAGTGGCTTGAGGGGGCTTGGGAAGAACTGGGAAATATATATTTAAGTAAATATTAAATAAGGTTACCCCTCTCCTGTTGCTAAATGTATATAAATTGTCCTAAGCGCAGTCACGTGAAATACACACTTCTAACTACAATAGGAAGCCTGGGCTTCTGAGAGCCTGTGATATGTACCGGGCTTGGTATAGGTAGTTGGGTACGTATATATATATATATATATATATATATATATATATATATATATATATATATATATATACATATATATATATACATTTGTTCCTGCTACGATAAACCGTCCACCATATAGAAATTTAACGACGGTAAACTATCCGAAGACGTTAAACCTTCCAATTTTCGGACGGTTTAAGGATAACACTCGTATTGGCCTCGTTAGGCGGTCTACATCTCATATGCTGAATTTGAGATGGAGAGTTTTTGGTATGTTTCATATAATTTGCATATAACCATAGTGTTAAGTATATCCACCAGGAGCGCTGGCGCATACATACTCGCATATGCTCTACATATGCCTACATAATTTTTATTGATGTTAAACCTTCCAGTCATTTGGCAACACGATTTAAGACATTTGATATTTGAAAACTATTCTGGTGCAGTATTTACATGTGTGTGGAGGATAGTGTAACGTTTAACAGCGCGTTTTTTGCCAATATCTCTTAAACGCGTTATTCTACGACAAATTTGTAAGTATAAGAGAATGTTCCCTATAAAATCCTCTATAAAAAATGTCTGATGAGCTGTGAATGAATTTCTATTAGTTTCTGAGTTATTAACGCACAAAGTCAAAGTTAGTTAAAAACACGCATAGAAATGGCTAAAAACTGAGTAATAGAAAACTTATTATTTTATTATAGTGAATTTATTCCTTGTAGGTAGTTGTTTTTTCATATATACAGTGTGTCGCACTTAAGAGTGAATCACCCTTACAACTTTTTTCATTATTATCCGGTTTGAACCAAATTTTACTCAATGATAGATCCCATATTAGTACGAACTCATGGCCAAAAAACCATTCACCCCCCTACTAATGCAAAGCCACCTGCGATACCAAAATAAACGGAAAAAATCAAGAAAACATATTAGGCATTTTTTTATCGGAAAATTTTACTAATGAAAGTTGTTCAGAATTGTCTAAAAACCTTAAATTCATCAGAATATCGTCAAAATTAAAAAATATTGATATTTTGATTTAAAAAATTTCAAGTCCGAGAATATAATTTTACAATATCAATTATCATTCGTATTTAGTTGCAGAGTATTTCTTTAGTTTTTTTTTTAATAAAAAATAAAATATTACAAGACAATAACCCATTAAAATTATATTTTCAGAATTAAAAATTTTTTCAGACAAAATATTAATATTTTTTTATTTTGTTTAAATTTTGAACTTAAGGTTTTTGAACAATTCTGAACACCTTTCAATAATAAAATTTTTGATAAAAAAATGCCTAATATGTTTTTTGATTTTTCCTGTTTATTTGATATCGTAGGTGGCTTTGCATTAGTAAGGTACAGGGTAAGTCACGTAAAAGGTCCACCCCATTTATTTGGGTAATTTTGAATATATTTTTGGTTTTCGGGACTCTATTCTACATGATTTTTAACGTAGATTACGATTCTGATGAAACATTTTTTATTCAACCAAAGATATACAAGGTGTTTAAAAATGCGTGTTTATCTTAAACGGCACGCCCTATATATTTCTACACATTATTTATTTATGATACAAACATACCGTTATTATATATTTTTGAAATCTCCTCGAATAGCTGCATAGAAATGTGTAGAAATATATAGGGTGTGTCATTTAAAAAAAACACGTATTTTTAAAATCCCTGTATATGTTTGGTTGAATTAAAAATCTTTTATCAGAATCGTAATCTACGTTAAAATTCATATAGGATAGAGTCCCGAAAACCAAAAATATATTCAAAATTACCCAAATAAATGGGGTGGACCTTTTACGTGACTTACCCTGTACAAATGGCTTTTGGGCCATAAGTTAATCCTAATATTGTTTGTAGTTTATTTGTGGCGGATAATTAATATTCATTGAACTTGTGTCTGGGAATCACGCCAATTCTAAAAAATAAATAGAAATAAGAAAATGTCCAAAATATGTCGAGATAAAAGTGTAGATAAGTAATGTGCTCTATCTTTGAGTGAAATTTGGTTTAAATCGGATGAAAATGAAAAATAGTTATAAGGGTGTTTCACTCTTAAGAGTCTTAAGTGCACTGTATATAAAGAATTATGATTTTTACCAGCTCAAACTCGTTTCCATACCACCTAAGAGGTAGAGTTCCCGGCGCGTTTTTCTTAAGTGCTCTCCCCAGTCTCCCCTGTAGGCCTATTCCACTAAAAGTTTCAGTATAGGTACAGGGTGTTTCCTATAAAACTATACCCCCCCTTATTTCGGTCAATTACCACCGATTTTAATTTTTCAAAAACCGGTCTAACACAGAATTTTCGGTAGATTTTGAATATGCTATTACTTTTTTTCCTACTTCAACCGTATACGAGGGCAGAAAAAAGTATGGTTTTTTTTAATGGGACACCCTATATATTTTTACATATTTGGATTCGCCTCGTCCTTCTGATTACAAATATATATGACACCTATATATTTGCTATAAAAATGGCGTAAATAATTGAATTTAAACTTAGGGCGTTTCCTTCAAGCTATACTCCCCCTTATTTCGGTCAATTATTAACGATTCAAAATTTTCAAAACCTACACATAGAATTTCTCGTAGACGTAGTAGTAGCTTGATACAGCTTGATTTGAATGACATACTAAATTATTAAATGAACAAACCTTTGATAGTTTATAGACTTCTCATTTGTTGAAACAAGCAGGTGTAGGTAGTAAAATTACCCCCGCCCTGCAAATAGAGATGTAGTGCAATAATACCGCACGTGCTATTACCCATGAAATATAAATATGTATCATCCAACAACAATTTCAATTAATTATTTACCAAGATATGAGCAATGTGCATCCTAAAATGTTGTAAATCCGTATTTTCATGAAGGTATTTAACTACCCTTTTACTTTGTGCGTTAATAAGTCGGAGACTAATAGAAATTCGTTCACAACTCATTAGTTATTTTATATAGAGAATTTTATAAGGAACATTTTCTTGTACTTGCAAATTTGTCGTAGAGTAACGCGTTTATGATATATTGGCATAAAACCAGCGCCATGTCACTTATGGGGGTGAAAATGGGGTGAAGCACACCCCTGGGTGGTGGGAACTTTTTAGATATTTAATGTCACTCCTATAAACAATCGATCCTGAAAATATAATTTGGTTATAAATTTTTTCTTCTATATGGCCATTTTTTGTCTAATTTCCGTGTACTAGTGTGCCATGGAAAATCACCGTTTATCTCGTGGAAAGAAAATGATATTAAACAATCAAAAATTTGTGAACACGCTTTCGAAAACGGACATCCAATAAATTGGAATGACGTAACTCGATAAATTTGAAACGTACTTCGCTCGGATTGACACTGGGTGTTTCTTAGGTCGCTAAAATAGATTATGATGCCAAAAAGTAATATTAAAAATGGCTGATTCAATATGGCCGACTTTTCGATAAAAATTTCATTAAAAATGACATAACTCGATACATTTTAAACAAACTGCGCTCGAATTAACATATACAATATGGTATTGGTGAGAATTTTTTTTACATCAGGATTACTTATTTTGAGGTCCTACTATAAATATATGCTGGATAGGTATTCTAAATAATTTTTTTGTAAAAGTTATTAACGTTTATTTTACCCCTAATTTCATAAATTTTGGAGGAAATTTTTGTCTTTATTTTCGTAAAATAAAAAGGGTTAATTTAATTTTTAAGTTAAATCCCCTTGAAGCATCTTAAAGTACACATTTCAAGCTTTAATAATCGCACCTAAAGGAGCGATTTAAACCAGAGTAATAGGTGGTTAAAGTTAGTTATGCATATCAAATTGTATCACTTTTTCAAAATTTTGAAATTCAGTCGCATGCCATTTTCGTGCATTAAACAACAAAATCTGGGGCTGCATTATAAGAAAAAAATATTTTAAGACATACATATTGACAAAAACCGATATTTTCCAACTAATTTGTTTAATAACAAATGATGCTCAAGGACCATTGTTGGTAACTTTTGGTTGTTTCTGACATGTTCAGAGATCTATTCTCAAAGATTACCGGATTCCCGGAATTTCTCCGAAGTGAAAACCTCTATTGACTCCACTATAAAATAAAAGTTGCCTTATAATTCAAAACATACACACACATCTTACGTAAAAAACACTAGAAACCGTTTTTCTGCAGAAGTTTCTCCTCTTTAATTGTGTAGAGGTATTTTTGTCGGGAAATGGACTATTTTCGAGAGAAATAGGAAAGAACTGCATGAAACTGAAATTTTTCTTAAAGTGGAGAATGTTACGGCGCAGTTAGACATAGAAATGGATATTTTTAGTACTTTATTTACAAAAGTGTTAGTAGGTAAGAGTATCTAACCATTTTCAGCTTTACTTAAATTCGTTTCATCACATTTGTTTAAATTAAATTCATATGCCTACACCGTGGTCCATAAAGTACGAAACAAATTGAAAACTTCTTTATTAATCACTTCTCCAAAAATTTTATCTTTAATAAAATTGGTGCATGGTCTCCAATGCAATACTGGGCTGCATAAATTAGTATGTCCGGTAGCGAGTCCGGTAGCTTATCCCAAAAAATAAAATTATTTGAAAAAGTTATATGCATTTGCAATATATCTTCAAATATTAATTTTGGTTGAACATTTCAAGGAAATTAGAATCACGTCGTTTTTGCTGTTTACACCCTAACTAAATTGATGATTACTATCCTGTTGAGATAAATAGTTTCCGTAAAATAATATGTTTCAAAAAAACTTATAACAAATTAATCAGTGGCTACGATTAAGTCTTGGGTACAGCACAAAATTAAAAAAGGATGTAAATAGACAAAATAAGTATATAGAGCATGACTTTCATGAAATCCGTTTAGGACCATTGTTATTATTACTTTATTGCATATGCAGTTGTCTTTCAAGTGATTTATCATTTTTCAGTTATTCGTTCTATCTAGTTTAATATATGTATCTATTACATCTGAATAAAATTTTTATTTTGTTAAATTCTTCATTTTGTCTACATCAACGGATGGTTGGGGATGTAAAATCCTCGAATTCCTATATTTTGCAGTCCTCCTTTTTAAGAAATCCTAAACTATATACATTTCCAATTTTTCAGTGCCACTTTCACTCACTGTGCAGTCATAGCAACTGACTACGAGGTATAGTACTACTAATCCAACCGGGTATTTCAAATGTCTTGCAAATTGTGATAAAAGCATGAAATTTGGTACAGATGCTTTTTAGGCAATTATAAGCGATTTAACCCGCATGACCAATATTTCGAACCCGTAGGAGCAAGATGGCGGCGGTATTCAAAATGGCGACTATCTAAAACAAAAAACCGTTAATAATGTGTCGATTTTGACAATGTGGGGTCGCTTTCAAGTAATTCTAGGATGAAACAAACTACAGAATGCATATTTTTTACGCTTTTATAGGCTGCGAGAGTGTTTCGTTTTTCGCAACAAAAGGCAAGTAGACTGCTTGGAAGACATGTATTTCTTCCGATGAGGCCATTGATACGTTTGCCTTCATATCTTCTCCGCAAAGCAACATACCCGAGGACACTATAAAATCATTGGAAATATTCACGGGAAAAATGTATGGTTCAAAAGGAGAATACGTCGAAGTTAATAAACTTAGAAAACACCTCTTTTGCACAGAAAATTCTCCCATTCACCTTATTCCTCCAACCTCAGCTGCTCTAAAACAACATTGTTTAAGATCTGCATATCAGGCTGGGCAGATATGGGGCCGAGCAATTGATATGTCAAATAATGGCATTTGGGAACCATTGTGGTCTTCCTTGCCACATATATGGAACGCGTTTAGAGAACTTGAGTAGTGAGATGGGGTCATGCGTACAATTGCCGGTCTTCGATCTTCGGAGCAAAGCAGCGGTGGTCGGAGCCGGGGAATGGATGGGTGACCGTATCTCATTACATTACCGAGGATAGTGCAGCGGGCTAGATCGCCCTTGAGTGGCACAAGGCGACTAGTTACTGCCTATCTCTCCTGGGTTCGAGTCCCAGCTCCGGCAGATGGCAATGTCGGAGGGAATGGGTGTATGTGGTGTGTCCTGGTTAAGTGTCAGAATAGCTCTAAGCTAAACTTCGCCAGGACGTTAATATAAATAAGACGATTAAAAAAAAAAAAAAAAAAAAAAAAAAAAAAAAAAAAAAAAAAAAGTGTGGTTGCAAATCAGGTTGCGATATACAATGCGATGTTCGTGTAAGCGTGCTGATCTGCCTTGTACTTTACTGTGTAAATGTTCAGCATCCTGTAATAACAAAAATTAAAATTTTATAACAATAAATATGTGTATGTTGAATGAAATAGGTTTTATTATGTATACCCTGTTGACCCAGTTGAGAGCTGGGACATTCTGAAAGAAGCGCGAGGCGGGGGGGGGTCCCCTTACTTGTTAGCCAACATAGGTTACAAGACCAATATTTAAATTTCCATTGATCTTTTTAAAATAAGTAGAATACTATCAAAAACCGTTAATTTTTAAATTTACGAAGCAATGTTAAAAAAATGCAGTTATTTAAGCAAAATGGTTTTGGATCAAAAAAAATATGCATTCTGTAGTTTGTTTCTTCTTAGAATTACTTGAAAGTGACCCCCACATTGTCAAAATCGACACATTATTAACCGTTTTTTGTTTTGGATAGTCGCCATTTTGAAAACCGCCGCCATCTTGCTCCTACGGGTTCGAAATATGGGTCATGCGGGTCAAATCGCTTATAATTGCCTAAAAAGCACCTGTACCAAATTTCATGCTTTTATCACAATTTGCAAGACATTGCCCTTTTTTTCCAAATACCCGGTTGGACTATACTCCCTGACTACTGCGCACCTTCTTTACGTGCTGCGCATTCTCCCCCTTCCCATCACATTAGACAATCTTTACAATGTATTCCGAGTCATAAAAGTATAATAAATATAAAATATTTGGTTTAAATATTTTTTAGGATGTCCACCCTGTATATTTTTTAGTAAATATTTATTCTGATTCTTCCTTGGCAGTAGTGTTAACTACGTGGCAAATATTGTTTCCCTCCGACAAAGTTTTTCAGTTATAGCGCAAATCGGGGCACCAACATATAGACTGACAGACAGACCGACGAAATTGAATTCATTCATTATCGTAATATCATATCATCCGAAAAGTGAAAATTGCAAAAATCAGGGAATGTGAAATTTTTCACGATTACAAAAAAAATATCAGTCAGTATCATAAAGTGTAACATTTGGCGCATTTAATTCTTATTAGTGAAAATTTTTTGTTCGAATTTCAAATATATATAGCTTTCCTATATTTTAACTAACCCTTCCTGAGATAATTAATGTTAGATAGATTAACTGTCAACACTATCAATTACCATGGAATGAAATAAAAAACAAAATGTCACATCGTGCTGCAATTAAAGCGAAAGCGATATTTATCTTAAATTTTTCCGAGATCCCCGACACAGTTATCATTGTTATTTAAAGCAATCGCCATGCATATTAAAAGAAGACAATCATAATATTAGTCCAACATCAAGAAAATGTACACATATTAACTCCGGCAACATCGCAGGATAGTTTAGCGAACGTACAGATCCACATGTGTATAACTATGGAAGGACTAACGTTGTGTGCGCGTAAATCGGATGGTTTGATGTTGCATCAATATAAGAGCGGTTTAACGTTGGTAAATAATACAGCAAAGTATATCAAGTGGACCGTTTAACGGCTAAAATTACATGGACGGTTTTTCGTAGCACGGATCTGTATATATATATATATATATATATATATATATATATATATATATATATATATATATATATATATATATATATATATATATATATATATATATATATATATATATATATATATATATATATATATATATATGTATATATATATATATATATATATATATATATATATATATATACATATATATATATATATATACCCGCCCAGCTATCTATTTCGCCTCCGACTACCAAACAGACACTCAGGCCTCCGGCATATTGGAAGTAGATATAATTATATTTTTGGAATATATCAATTCCTTTTCTATCATTAAACAATGGGATCTTCAGAGGGGTAAACATTTTTAATATTTTTTTATGTACTTGTAGAGATAAATTGGACGTATCAAATGGACTCCGTTTGTGAACCTGACGTACATGCCTCCATTTGTATAAAATTTATAAATTTGATCGCCGCTTAGGCCTCCGAACAGTGTTGCCGTGTAAAGTATATACCAATTCAACCAAATTACAAATTATAGCCGCATTATGTGTAAATACCGAATGAAATCGCATTTTTATTTAATTTTTTTTTAATGTCTACAGCTAGTTTAAAGAAAAATGATAATAATAAATAGTGGCCGCTTTGATTGATTGTTCATTAATATACATTTTGTGTGTTTTTAGTTTAGTATGACTAGAGTAGGTCAAATCCACATATTTACTGGTTGATTCTGTGACTTTCATATTTATAATAAAAAACAACATTTTAGTATTATTGACTGATGGTCGAGATGGTAGCGTACCTGTCTCTCACCCAAAAGTCCCGGGTTCGATTCCCGGTCGTGGCAATGGAAAATACTGTGAGAGGGATTTTTCCATTATACACGGATATTGGATGTGTGTCCCTTGTCTTTAAATATGTAGCCCCCTCCCGCACAAGGCTCTTCGAGAGCCTTCTGGGATAAAGGGGGTTGTAATTACATGTGGTGTATTTATATTAGAGAAATTTTATTAAAGAAACAAACAAAATGTTACAAATATAAAAAATATAAGTAATGAATTTAATAGCTATTACATAGTTCTAGGAAAATCTTTAGCCGGTAAAATTAAAATGCATAACTACTCCTATAAATTCTAATATACATAAATTCTAATATACTACACAACTTCTTTTTGACTATACTATCACAAATTAACCTGAAATTAAAAAAAATATATAATGAAAACTTAAAAAACAAAAAGGCTCGAAAAAAAGATCAGCCAAATTATTAAAAGATTTAGAACCATATATAAGCAAAACCTCTCATTTGCATCCACAACACTATTTTTGAAACTGGACTATATCCAGAGTCTTTTAGACGCCGTTGTTACACCGATTTTTAAAAGTGGAAATGAGCTTAATGTAGAAAATTAGAGATCAATTTCAAATCTTTATTTTTATAAAGATTACTGACTTTTTTCTTGAAATCCGTACTGAGATTCTCTTATTAACTTGTATTTTTTATATGACGTATCTCTGGTTTTTATAATTTTTTCTATAAAAATATTAGAAAAAATTATAAAAACTAGAGTGACGTCATATAAAAAATGCGATTTAAGAGGAATGTTTGCACGTATTCCCCTAATATCGCGAATTATTTGCCCTGTAAACAATATTTGAAAATTAAATAACGTCGGTCTTGCGAAAAAAATGCAAGGGCCCTTTTTTGTTCCAAATTTCGTCCCCAATATAAGATGCCTATAATAAGATTTGTCTTAAATAAATTTTAAGACCTTCAAAAGGAATGTTGACGATATAAAACATGTATGTACAAAATCAGGAAAACGCGCTACGCTCTAGAGACTACAATTTTTTAAATACCTGATCAATATCTTTTTTAAAGTAAAGAGGAGTAATAATATTCTAAAGTGACCAATGGTTTTTTAAATCCCATAATAAATAATATATTTTGTAATCACTTACATTAATGGTTTTTAAAACATTATTTACTTGTACTTCTAGATAAAATTTTCAAAAAACCATTGGTCACTTTTTAGTATTTTGACTCTTCAGTTTAAAAAAAATTTATCAGATATTTAAAAAATTGTAGTCTCTAGAACGGGGCGCGTTTTCCTGATTTTGTACATGTTTTGTATCGTCAATATTCCTTTTAAAGGTCTTAAAATGTATTTAAGACAAATCTTATTATATGCGTCTTATTGGGGACGAAATTTTCAACAAAAAAGGGCCCTTGCATTTTTTTCGTACGACCGACGTGGATTATTTTATTTTCAAATATTGTTTCCAGGCAAATAATTCGCCATATGAGGGGAATACGTGCAAGCATTCCTCCTAATAACAGAATATCAGTATGGATTTTAAGAAAAAAGTCAATAAGTGGCGCAATAAAAATTTACCATTATGTTAGACAGCTGTTTTGACAAATTGAAGCTCTCGCTATAAGTATCTTCTTAGACCTAGTGAAGGCCCTTGGCATTGTGTCATATTCTCAACTTCTTAAAAACATAAATCAGATTGATCTCAGCGGCTGAAGTTAGTCAAAAGTTATCTGGAAAATAGGCCAAACACTTAGTGAACCATGAATTACCTATATAGTATACGGGTGTCCCAGATTTAAACGGACACAGTGAAATGGGAGATAAAGCACACTTTGCTGAGTTCAAAACACCCCCACACTTACCTTTGAAAGTGAATGGTTTTTCGAGATACGGGGTGTTTTATGGTTCTTGGCCAATTATTCATACCGCCATATTTTCGGAATGGTCGCACATATCGGGATAAAATTTGGTACAAATATTATACTCTTTTAGTTCAATTAAAAGCATAATTTATTTTTGAAAAATTCCAGGACCGGACTCGTTTTTTTTAATGTTGCTATCAGTGCTTCGAACAACACCCTGTATATCATTTATTGGAAACTGTTAGTAAACATTGAAAAAGACAATGGATCCATTGGATATACAGTGTATAAAATAATGTCATAATATTTGATGGCACACGTACTGTTAAGTTTTAATAAATTTTTGAAATTGTCATTTGACCAAATATTAAAATCTACAAATAAAGTAGTCAGCAAACTTATAATCATTATATTGCTAATTTCACTGAAATAGCCTATACAATAGACCTTATTATTTGTTTTTCTGTACATGAACCGTATTTCAGCTTTTTTGAGCTTAAATTTCCATTCAAAATAACACAATCCATTTCACTCATAGAAAAAATTTAAATTAGCTATAAGTAGGCTTGTACTAATATGTACCTACTATTAAAATCAGTAACTAAAGACCTTTAGAAAATAATATTAAAACAATGAATTTTATAACATAAGGGCAGAAATACACACAAACAAATAATTTATTAAGTAATATTATAAAAAGAAAAGAAGAAGATAAATAGGTAATAAAATTAATTAAAATTACAATAGATTCTCAAAATGAACGCCTCCAGCGTTAATGCATGCTTGGGAACGTTTTAATATGTTTCTTACTGATTATTAATCATTTGCGGGTTATTTTTAATACAATTACATACATTAAAACAAATTTCTAATAACCGTTCCCGTGTATCGAATTCTTCATTGTACACCTCTGACTTTAAGGTGACCCCATAGAAAGTAGTCTAAAGGTGTAAGATCAGGAGATCTCGGTGGTCAGTTTACTGTACCTTCTCGACCAATCCATCTGTTGGGGTAAGCAGATTGAGATGATCTCTGACCACTAAAGCAAAATGAGGACCAGCACCATCATGCTGAAACCACATATTCTTGGTATCAATCTCTCTCAATAAATCGGGCAAAATATCTCATAGAAAATAAAAGAAATAAACTTCACCAGTTAACCTTCCTTCAAATATGTGAGGCCCTATTAAATGGTTATTATAAATTCCACACTACACATTAATATTAAATCTGCGTTGGGAAAACACCAGTTTTTCATTTAGTGACATATTAGACAAACGCCTACTTAGGATTTTTAATAGTAGTTAATAAAACATCTAACTCAAAATTTAAGATACGCGTACCTACTGTAAAGTTTGTTGTTTTTTAAAAAAATTATTGTTCCTTAAACGTCAAAAATGTATTGACGTAACTAATTTTAATCGTACATATTAGTACAAGCCTACTTATAGCTAATTTTAATTTATTCTATGAGTGAAATGGATTGTGTTATTTTGAATGGAAATTTAAGCTGAAAAAAGCTTAAATACGGTTTATGTACAGAAACACAAATAATAAGGTCTATTGTAGGCTATTTCAGTGAAATTAGCAAACTATAGTTTGCTGACTACTTTATTTGTAGAATTTAATATTTGGTCAAACGACAATTTCAAAAATTTATTAAAACATAACAGTAAGTGTGCCATAAAATATTATGACATTATTTTATACATTGTATATCCAATGGATCCATTGTCTTTTTCAATGTTTACTAACATTTTCCAATAAATGATATACAGGGTGTTGTTCGAAGCACTGATAGCAACGTTAAAAAAAAACGAGTCCGGCCCTGGAATTTTTCAAAAATAAATTATGTTTTTAATTGAACTAAGAGTGTAATATTTGCACCAAATTTTTTCCCGATATGTGCGGCCATTCCGAAAATATGGCGGTATAAATAATTGGCCAAGAACCATAAAACACCCCGTATCTCGAAAACCATTCACTTTAAAGGGTAAGTGTGGCGGTATTTGGAACTCAGCAAAGTGTGCTCTATCTCCCATTTCACTATGTCCGTTTAAATCTGGGACACCCTGTATACTTAATACAAAACAAAATCCGTTGCACGTCATCACCCACCAAGAATTATAAATGAAGAGCAATAAATGAAGAGCACAGCCTATATCGGCATATGTTTTGGCCTTAAGGTCAACAGTTGGCAAGTCAACAATGGTGACGTCCCAACAGTTGACCTTAAGGTCAAAATATATGCCGATGTAGGCTATACTTTTCGTTTATAATTCTTGGTCGGTGGTGACGTGCAACGGATTTTGTTTTGAATTAAGTATACGATAGGGTGCCCCAAAGTACAGGGTGTTTCCCTTAAAATTATACACCCACTTATTTCTGTAAATATTTATTGACCAAAATTTCTTTGGCTGAAAAGATAAACGAGGTAAATAGAAAAATTATAATTTTTTAAACGGACATCCTGTATATGTTTTATATGTTTGAATTCGTCGAGTTCTTCTGATTACGATGGCATATAACACTTATATATTTAAAAATGTTTATAGCATAAATCTGAGGAGAAGTAATAAAAATTGATGTCAAAAAAGGAAACTATAATTATTATAATTAAATAAATATAAAGAAATAATTATTATTATTTATAACACAAAATGGGCATACATTAAAAAATATATTAAAGCAATTTTTTTCTGAATCTTCCATTGCAAACTTCGTTTTTGGAGAAACGGTAAGATATTTTGTTGGAAATATTTACATCAATTTTGAAATAAATATACAAGTGTTATATACCATCGTAATAAGAAAGACGCGATGTAGATATAAATATATAAAAAAGTACAGGTGTTCCATTTAAAAAAATTAAAATTTTCTATGCGCCTCGTATGTCTATTAATATAAAAAAAGTAATGACATACTACATAGAACGAGTTTTTGAAAAATTTTATTGAATAATAATTAATAAAAAATTAATAGTAAAAAAACATTTTTAATAACAAGCTTTAATTTAAATGCTCTAAAAAGAAGAAAATAAACTTTAAATTAAATCAAACCCATCAATTTACTATATACAATATATATGATATAAAAGCTTGTCGCGAGAGTTTAATATTGTATTCTTGTTTATTTACCCAGGAAAATCTCGCGACAAACTTTTATATCATATAAATTATATAATGTAATAAATTGATGGATTTGATTTAATTTAAAGTTTATTTTCTTCTTTTTAGAGCATTTAAATAAAAGCTTGTTTATAAAAATGTTTTTTTACTATTAATTTATTTTTTAGTTTTTTTCGTATTCTTTTCGTATACTTCTCAGCAAACCCTTTCATTTGATACCCATTTTATGATGGTAGATAAGAAAATTTTGTCCGCCATCTTGGGGCGTCTGCCATATTGAATTTAGTGTGAAGTCATTTTATTTTACCCATTCTTCTCAGCAAACCCTTTAAATTGATACCCATATTATGGGGGTGCATAAAAATAACTAGTCCGCCATATTGAATTTAATGTGACGTCATTTTATTTTTCCTATTCTTCTCAGCAAACCCTTTTAATTGATACCCATGTCATGGGGGTGCATAAGAAATAACTAGTCCGCCATCTTTGGGAGTCCACCATATTGGATTTAGAATGACGGCGCTTAGCTAAACATGCAATTGTCATCCAAACTTAACGTGTATGCAAAATTTCAGCTCAATCGGTTGGGGATGACAATTTTAAAATTCAGTTGCAAGATTTGACCTAAACAAACAAACTAACATACAAACATTGCAAGTTAAATAAAAGCTTGTAAAAAACATGAGGGTATAGTTTCAAACGAAACATCCTGTATAGATTTGAGCCTTATACTTTTTAGCATTTATGTAAACACAAATTCCATGAGAGAGATAATATCCTATGATCTTACCACAATTTTTTATACATGCAAACTTGAAAGATCTGAAAAATAGTATTGAGGAGGACCTGAAACCTGAATAGTGTATAATTGCTTATCCCGTTTAGGAATTTATAGACTTCACTCTGCAATGTATTTCTGTTTGTGGAGACAAACTAGTACATTTTCGGCGCAATCATTTAAAGATACTCATCTTTGAGATAGTATATAAGAGAGCAACGTTTGCGCCTCCTCTAAACGATGTGCGACGTCGCCAGTTATACGGAGTTGTGTACGTACGGTTGACTATGCGGAGGCCTATTCGACTTACCCGTAAACATAAAATTATATGCCTCTACTCTAGCGCTAGGAAGCGGAATTTTGCTGAACTAATCTGTATAACTGTATGTGTGTATAGGTCGTATAGGCCTCCACCAAAAATTTTGTCAGAGCACTCATGATGACATCACATACATTCTGTGAAATTTTTAATAGGGAAACGTAAGTGCCTCCGAATTTTCGTTCTCGCCTCCGATTTCGGAGGCGTAAACAACAGTCAGATATCATTTCGGAGGTGTGTAGGTATGCCAGGCAAATATATATATATATATATATATATATATATATATATATATATATATATATATATATATATATATATATATATATATATATATATATATATATATATATATATATATATATATATATATATATATATATATATATATATATATATATATATATATATATATATATATATATATATATATATATATATATATATATATATATATATATATATATATATATATATATATATATATATATATATATATATATATATATATATATATATATATATATATATATATATATATATATATATATATATATAATAATAAATACTTATTAATAACTTCTCAAAAATTTTTGAAAAATGTCTAAAGAAAAGATTAAACGACTTTCTAGAAAAAAATAAAATAATAACAAACAGACAATTTGGCTTTAGACAAAATATGAGTGCAGAAAACGCAATTATGGAACTAATAGAAAATATTGTATGTGCCCTAAACAATAATAAAAAATGCCTTGCTGTATTTTTAGATTTGTCCAAAGCATTTGACACGGTTGATCAGGAAATCTTAATAAACAAATTAGAAAAGATCGGTGTCAGAGGCATTGCATTAGATATATTTAAGAACTATTTGACTCACAGAAAGCAAAAGGTAAGAATTAATGATATATTAAGTGATCCTTTAATAATTACCACGGGCGTCCCACAGGGCACAGTTATAGGTTCTTTATTATTTTTAATATATATCAACAACATTGCAACAATTATAAATCCAGGGGATCACCTTATATCTTACGCAGACGACACGGCCATTGTTTTTCAAGGTAAAACATGGAATGAAGTATATTCCAATGCAGAAAACAGTTTGAATAAAGTACATTCTTGGTTAAATATAAGTCTTCTTAGTCTCAATGTAACAAAAACAAAATTTCTAACATTTTCCATATCAGCTGATGGTCAACCTGCAATAAATAAGTTAACAGTCCATACTGACTTGTGTAAAAATAAGGAAATATGTGACTGTCCATGTATAAATAGAGCATGTGATATAAAATACCTTGGCTTAATGGTTGATCAACACTTGAGATGGAATGTACATATAGAATCCCTTACAAAAAGGCTAAGAGGACTTATATATAAATTCTATCAACTAAGAGGGATTCTTAACAGGAAAAGCCTGACTATGACTTATAATGCTCTGGCTGAATCCATTATTAGGTATGGCATCACAGTTTGGGGTGGTTTGTTTAACAACTCTTTAAAGCAACTTGAAATTATACAGAACTCTTTACTGAAAATAATATTTAATAAAGAAAAACGATATCACACAGATTTACTGTATGAGGAATTAGGATTGTTTGGTGTTAGAAAATTATATGCTTACGAGTGTTTACTGTGGATGTTTAAATCACAGCCAAATTTGCTAAACCATAACTACGGAACTCGATGGAGTGCTAATCTTTCTACACAAATGCCATTTTTCCGAAAATTACATACCCAAAGGTTTATTTTTTATTATGGACCCAAACTTTATAATATGTTACCCGCAACAATAAAAAATATTAAAAAAAAAAAATATGTTGAAAAGGGAATTAAAACTATTTCTAAATGCAAATTACAATCAAATTAAAGTAATTTTTAAATAATATAAAAATTTGATTTATAAACTTACCTATATAGTATGCCAAGTAGGTATCAATATCTGTTTCCATATGAAAATGAAAATGATTAACGTGAGACTGCGCGAATGCGTACTGTGTAAAATTATTAATAATTTTGCATCCTCCTCCCTCTCCTCTGTTTATTATTTCTAATATGATTAACACTGGTATCTTCTCAAAAAATTATTTCTTTTTTGTTTTTTTTTTTGGTTATTTCACATAATGTGAGTAGAATTATAATATGTATGTATGTTTATATTTGTGCCTATATGTATGTATATTTATATTTGTGAATCACGCACAAACTCCTTAGAGAGTTTAGGTGATTCGCAGATTACCAATAATTAAATTAATTATGAGAATGAAATATCAATATCAATATTATATATAGTATATAGGTACTGTAAGCTACTGTATTCTGTATTCTGACTAAACCTATTCTATTCTATTCCATATTAGACCCCTATTGGCTCAAATTTGTCCAGTCAGATTGCCGATCAATGAATATGAAACTTAATGTTTAATGTTATATTTGGCTTTATAATAGAAACTTATATACAGTGCGCGTATAAGTTTCGAAACCTGGAAAAATTTTTGTTCCTGTAGGAATTTTCGAACAACGCTGGGAGAGGTCAAATTGATTCGTTTAAAATGGCACATTTTGAAACCATTTTTATCTTTCTATTTCTATGTCTGAGAGAGCTATGTACTTTGAACTTGGTAATATTGAATGAAAAATTCTTGTTCGATTGTCTTTTATTGGAATTGAGTATAAATGATATATTTTAAAATTATGAGGTTCTACAATTGGAATGTTTAATACAAATACGATTTATCCGTACGCTTGAAATGATTTGAGTTCTATAATATCAAAATGAGATGCAATGTTTATAATATAATTAAATAATAATCTGATAAAAGCGGTAAATGACTTCTTTGTAATTGGTTTACTAATTCACTTGGTTGAATAATTGATGGATGTAAAGTTTTAATCTGGCAAAAGTTATATTTTCAATTATGTCATCTATTTCACTTTCAATAATTATGTTTGAATCACTGATTTGTTCACACACTTCAATAAATGCAAATCTAACTTCAAAATAGTTTTAATTATCTGTAATATCTAATAATGAATTTTCAACTTTTACAATATCTTTATTGCACATTTTCTTATTGTATAATTAAAATTTTTGATTGTCGAAGTAGTTACTGATATTTGATTTTTTAAAAGATTTTCAATTTGATGTTCATCATTTTTTAATTTATTAATAAAATCTGAGTAATATTCGCCGTCTGAAGAGTCTAAATTTCCTGTTAAAGATTTTCATATAGTACCTATACCGTTTATTAATCCTCGTTTATATCGATTTCTTTGTATATCGTATTTTTTTATATATCGTATTTAATTTCTTCGAACTTTCTTTCGATAGATTTGAATTGTTTATCAATTAAATTTACGTGCGGTTGTACTTTATGAAAATAATTTAATCTTGGGCCATTTTCTTGGAATAGTTTTGTATTCAAGCCATTTATTAGATTAACGTTTTGTTCGTGTGCATGTTTCTGTAATGTTATATTTTTATAAGATAAGATTGTGCATTTATCGTTCGAAATTTTCATTTCGCTTCTGGATGATAATAAATTCCGATTGTGTTTAATAAATAGGATTATAGGAAACAACTACTGGACGGGCAAAGGCCCCGACTCCCATTGAATTATACCTATAAATCCAAAATTGGTAGCCAAATTTGTTATTTGTCTTTTCTCCACCAGACACAGACCGGTTTCGAACTCTTTATGTTCTCATCAGTGTGCCACAGTTAGCTGAAAAGACAAATAACAAAGGCAAACCAAACTGGTCTATGGCAGACCCAGCACATAGTAACTGTGAGAGATAAGTACATCCCTCTGGTGGTCAGTTGCTACTACCAGTCAAGACATCGAAGATGTCTAGTGACCGATAGCGGCTTGCCAAGCAAGCACCAAGAGCGGCGACCTCTAGCCCTGATGGACTAAAACATGCTTAATAAATAGGATTATAGGAAACAACTACTGGACGGGCAAAGGCCCCGACTCCCATTGAATTATACCTATAAATCCAAAATTGGTAGCCAAATTTGTTATTTGTCTTTTCTCCACCAGACACAGACCGGTTTCGAACTCTTTATGTTCTCATCAGTGTGCCACAGGTAGCTGAAAAGACAAATAACAAAGGCAAACCAAACTGCCATAGACCAGTTTGGTTTGCCTTTGTTATTTGTCTCAATGGGAGTCGGGGCCTTTGCCCGTCCAGTAGGTGTTTCCTATAATCCTATTTATTAAGCATGTTTTAGTCCATCAGGGCTAGAGGTCGCCGCTCTTGGTGCTTGCTTGGCAAGCCGCTATCGGTCACTAGACATCTTCGATGTCTTGACTGGTAGTAGCAACTGACCACCAGAGGGATGTACTTATCTCTCACAGTTACTAAGTTCCGATTGTGTTGTTTAATTGTTTTAATTCATAATTTATGCTATATGTACTTACTCTTGTTATCGTGAGTGATAACCTAAAAATAAAGAAAGATTTATTCTACTTTTGAACTTATCATATCTGATTTAATAGTAAATTCTCTGTTAGTTATAGGGTCTTTAAGTTTAAATGCATTGGTTTTAAATATTTCAATAATTTCAAATGGTTCATTCGATTTATTAGCTGATTTTGATTTTCTTTGATAAAAACTATGTCTTAAATATTGAACTGTTTTTCTTTCGGATTTTTTATTTGATCGTATCTCGTTTTTGATTTTTGTTTATACAGAATAATTCTTTCTCGTGCTACTTCATAAAAATAAGATATTTTATTGATTATATATGGGTCATTCTACGGAAAGCGGTATTTTTAGTGTATGTGCTGTCTAAAAAAAAAATATCTCTCGACGCTATTAATTTCAGTGGCATAAGATGACTTAGTCAATCTAATTACCAATTTTTATAGTGGTTCAATATTTTACATTATAATAAGTTCCTTTCATCAATTTTTCTTTCAGGATGTATAGAAAAAATTCACGACCGTCACGCATCAAAATGTATAAAATATATATTTTTTTCGCTACATTTTGCCAATTTTTCTGCGGAAATAAGTACAATACAACGTTGTCGAACTATTTCAAATAAAATTTAATGGTAAAATGCCATAGGAGTAATATAGGAGGTCGTAAAAGTCAGAATTTCTGAAAATTACCAATTTATAATTGGTTACATTACCATTACGTTGATTCTGGATGAGAAATGGCCATAAAAATGATTAAATCGACTTAATTCAAGTGAAGTAAAATATTTGTACAGTATAATACAAATTTTATTCACTATTGTTCATTATTAAACTGAAATAATTGTGTGTGACGGTCGTGAGATTTAGTGGACGGTCGTGAACTACAGCATAAGGTTATGAATATAGCAACGAAATAAACAAAAAAAACTATAAACTTTTTATTATTAATAAGTAATATAAACTGAATCGAATACTAGAACAAAAATTTCTAATATACGAATTTTTTGGTAAGGCTCTCAACATAATTAACATTATTAATTGTAAACAGTCGGGAAGTGACTTTAATGGGTGGATCTAATTTGCATAGAATTTCGTCACTATTTAGAGTTTGACAGTCCTTTTTGGATGACCACAGGAACTACTGTCCGGAGTAATGCATAAAATTTACGGTTAAAATCTTTCCATCCGTTTTTTTAACTTGTCCAGGAAACCATTTATCATCATACATTACAGCTAGCCACGAACCTACCACAGTATCATTAGAGTCCTCGATTGACATCTGTAGAGGATCTGTTTTTAAAAAAAGTAAAGTTATAGCAAGTGGTCCGACAAAAAAAAAATAAAGTACCTGTTAATTCACCCGATTTGTCTGGAAGAATAACATCTAAATTTTTAGTATTGTTTACAGAAATTTCACTTACGTTTATCGGCATTTCAATATTTTCTTCCGCATTATATTCTGATTAGATAGTTAAGAAAAATTGCAAGATTCCTATACAAAAATTAATATATGATAGAGTAAGTAAAAAAGGAACCTATAACATCCCTAGTAGTTTCTTGAAATATATGAGAACTAAATTTCAGTACGAAGTTGTTACAGACAAATGAGTTAAGACATTTAACACAACTTAATTCTTTTAAATGCAGTTCTTTCTCATTTTTTCTCCATACCAGCTGATGTAATTTCATTGTTTGTGGAATAGGTTTGATCACCGCGGGAAAAATTTTGTCTACTTCGTTTATTTCATTTTCCTCAACAACAAACACTTTAGTCTTCAATTCCTCCACAGCATTCACAAAAGAATGTATATCAGATACATCATTGCCCCGTGCTACTGCCGGGTCCGCAGTTCTCTTGATTACCCCTCCTACACCATCAGCAATACTTTTACCATGACCACATTCACTTAAGTTATACGTTGCCTTGGAAAACCCAAGTTCTTGGCAGAATAAGTAAAAATTCTTTTTATTTCGGTACTGGGTAGTAGGTCCATCGCTCATTAAATATAATGTATCAACGTTAGGCAGATCATCTTTAATTTGCAGAATCAGCAAAATAGAAGCCCATATTGATGATGAATCATGGCGGACTGATGTTGAAACAGAACAAAAGGTTTTAACTTCGGTTTCCTTGTCTGGATCTCCACTTCTGTAATAAAACCCTCCAGTATGTAATGTTAACTGTCCTTTTGATGCACCAAAATGAACGCTTTGAACCTCTTCTGCATACTTGAGCCCAGCATTTTCTGAGTAGTCCATTGTCAGGAAAATTTCATTCTCTTTGATATTTTCTCTGAGGTATTTCGCAAATGACAACTGATGTGTAACTCTGTACACATATTGCAAGAAATTCGGTATTTCAGACTTTACTTTGGCAAGAAGTTGTTCTATAGTACAATCAACTTTTACTTTTTTTGTTATCTTTACATGTACCTTTTCTTGTTTTTTAATTGTCTCTTCATTTTCTGTAATCCATTGGTAATAAAACACGGGTTCTTGGGAGGAAATGTTAACAATCGGATCCTCAAATGATTGCTTATCATGACAAATTGCACATGTTCTAACATACATTCCATCACATAAAGATTTTGATGTTAACAACTTATATTGTTTGCATTTATTAAACAAAAATTCAAAATTCGCATGCTTCTTGCAAAGACACGTGTCCCTGCTTGAGTGTTTCTGATGTGTGATCCAAAATGGTTTGTAACGACAAAAAAAAGCATACGATATTCTGTACTCTATCGTCGAGAGAAACTTCTTATGTAAATTTAATATGGAATCACGAAAATAGCGTTTCTGTTTCCTTATTTTGTTTTTTGTGATAGTATCTTTCTTTCCTGGAGCGCAAAAAGAATTTTCATCAACCTCTAAAAAATTCTCAATTATTTTTTTTATTTTGACTAACTGATATTTTTTTTCTCCGTCTAGTAACGCCAACGTGAAAGCTCTTCGTGAATGCCGAATTTGCTCTTCGCCAACCAATAATGGATTTAATTTCGCCCTTTAATCTGTATTTTCTGATGTATTTGGAACTATTAAAAAGGCGTTTGGCTATAACGTCTGTTTCTACCCTAGCAATTTTGCTTGATGGAGTTGTTGAGATATTGGCCTGACTTAGAGGAACCTCACTTGATGTGGATGGTGTACTAGGTGAACTTAAAGCTGTTGTTATGATTTCTCCCATAATCAATTTTTTCTTCCCTTCCTTTTTTCCTTTCTTAATCGTCAGTTCAGCTTTTTTATTCGGAGATGGCGATTCATTGATAGATTTCTTCAGTGCCTTTGTTTCCAGCGATTAGACTTCGCCTTCTGGCGCTCTACTTCTTCCTGCAGATCCTCTATTTTCTTTCTCATTCTTTCTCTGCTTTTTCTTAATTCTTTCTTTCTTCTGCGTATTCTACCATCTTGCATTTCAACTGGTTCTTGTGCATTTTCAATATCACTATCCGGTGGAGTCTTTGAATTGAGAAAACCTTTCATTTTTTTCAAGTTTTTCGTTTTTTCTGCATGCCTATGATACCGTTTCCGCCACTGTTTTCGTTGCCTTTTCTTTTATCGTTTGCTCAAATCCGCGATACTTTTGATTTTTTTCTTCTCTTCTCTTCTTTTTCTACTCCGTTTTCTTTCCATTTCTTTACTTAATTCATATGCCTCGGCATTTTCCCGCATTTTGGCTCGCTGTTTTCTTTTCCTCTCAGCTGCTTTTCCTCTCTTCTTAATTAAACCGGAGTCACTTCATTGTTATTTCTTCTCTTCTTTCTACTTTTCTTCGACACTTCTGCTCCAGCTGAGTCATTTCTTTTACTGACACTCCGTTTTTGGCTCAAACAGTCTTCATTTCCTGCCTGAGAAGTCAAGCAAATATTTTTTGTCTCGACAGGAATCTGTCTTCAGCAGTCCTTAATGGGGTCTGTTACAACAGTAAATAATGAAGTTGCAAAGCAAAATAATTATAATACAAACCGAAAGGATAGAGGAGGAAATACAAATAACGAAAAAGTTAACATGAATCGTGGCTCTGGCATGTCGTCAAATGTGAACGGTGGTGCGCCCAGGCAGTCAAATAAAAACTCGCTTGTAATAAAATCCAAAGATATAACCCTAGATTCTGACAGCATTCTTACAAATGTAAAAAATAGTGTGAATCTAGTAGCACAATCTATAGCTATAAATAATGTGAAAAATACAACATGGCATTATTATTGACTGTGCTGATAAGCAATCTTTAGAGAAACTGAGGACAAGTGTCGATAACAAATTAAAGAATACATATGAGGTGGACATAAAGAAAAAGTTTAACCCGAAACTAATACTTTATAAAGCAAACAAGGACGATATCAATATAGAGAATGATGTTTTAGCCACAAATATTATTAACCACAATCAAATTAACAATACAAAAGGTAATTTTGAGTTAAAAGTTGTCAGGAAAATAGATGTAAAAAATACAAACATGAGTAATATTATTCTATCAGTGGATCCTGTGACTAGGTTACAAATTCTGAATAAAGGGGCATTAAGTATTGGATGGAAAAAATGTGAAGTAAGGGATTCTTATCATATCAAGAGATGTTACAAATGCTCAGAATTTCATCATATACAAAAGGATTGTAAAAGTACTACTATTGTTTGTGGATTATGTGCGGAAGGCCACGAAACAAATCTTTGCATTTCTAATGAACGTAAGTGCGCAAATTGCATTAGGTATAACAAAACAAATAAAACTGATCGTGACATTAACCATGCAGCTAAAAGTAATTTATGTCCTTGTTATATTAGGTTACTTGAAGAAATTAAACGAAATGTGGAATTTAATCCATCAGAAGAATAGCAATCAATATGTAATCAAGGCAGTATTGCTTACCCTAGTATTAATGCCATAATTCACCAAAAAAATAAGAAAAGTATTACTATAGAGCCAGAGGAGTTTAAATTAAGAATATGCCATATTAACATTAGGAGTATGAGAAATAAAATTCAAGACTTGGAAATTTTGCTACAATCGTTAGATTTCCCTGAAGTGGTTTGTATATCTGAAAGTTGGTATAAGAAGGAAGAAATTTTACATGTAAATGTTTTTTCGTACAATGTGACTGACTATTTTTGTAGAAGTGATTGAATGGTGGTGGAGTAGTGATACTGGTTCATAAAAACTATGATTATAAAATTGTAAAATGTAAAGTCAAAAAGGAAAGCTCCTTATTTGAATATGCACTATCTGAAGTCAATATTAATAATGTATCTGTTTTATTAGGATGTTTCTATAGGGCTCCTTCAGCCGATATTAATATTTTTCTTAATGGCATGGAGAATTTGGTAAATGAGGTAGTTAGTTCAAATGATAATGTTTTTTTATGTGGAGATTTTAATTTAAATTTTGACAACAATTGTAGAGAAAATAATGCAAAACAGTTATGTAATCTGCTTGCAACATTTGGCTTAAAACCATGTATTGACGAATATACAAGAATGCAAAATAACTCTAATACGATTATAGATAACATATTCTCCAATATCAAGGTAGATTCTCTTAATCCATTAGTCATACATACAGATATTTCTGACCACTTTTTGCAATTAGTTAGTTTTAATTACAATAAGGATAATAATATTAATAACCCCCTCATTTTAAAAGACGCTTTAAAAATAAACAAAACATAGCTTATTTTCAGTTCCTGCTTTCCAAGGAAGAATGGACATTTTTGGACTCAAGTGAAGATTGTGACGCAAAATTTAATATATTCCTTGATATATTCACTGATCTGGTAAACATGGCATTTCCAATGCAAAGATGTAATCTAAATAAAGTTAAAAATAATAAGCCCTGGCTAACCGTTGAATTAATAAATCAAGGCATTTTTATCAGAGATATTTTCAAGGTATACAAATATTCTAATGATAACGAGGTTTTTATTAGGTATAAAATACTCAAGAAAAATTATGAATTACAAATTGAAAAAGCAAAGAAAACATATTATGACTCACTGTTTGTTGATTCAAACAATAAATCACGGACTGCTTGGCAGTTAATTAATAATCATACAAATATGAAAAATGTAAAAAAATTGCCTCATTCATTTTTGGATGAAGGTGGTAACAAAACTGATGGCTTTCAAAATTCAGCTCAAGCATTTAACGACTATTTTGTTAATTCCATAAAGTTTTTAACTGATAATATGAATATAAACATCAATGCGAAAAATGTACCTCTTTCAAACTCATTTTTCTTGTCTCCTTTAACAGTTTCACAAACAAAAGATATTATTAGGTCAAATTCAAACAAAAATTCATCTGGATTTGATGAGGTTCCTTGTTCCTTGTTACTAGAAGTTACTGATTATATAGCTGAGCCACTTACTAAATTAATCAATTTGTCATTTTTAGAAGGTAAATTTCCGGCAGTACTAAAACAAGCATTAGTAGTGCCTATTTACAAAAAGGGTGATGTGGCCTTAATATCTAATTATAGAGGAGTTACTCTTTTATCTGCATTTTCAAAGATTTATGAAAAAGCGTATAGCTTAAGATTAAATGACTTTCTTGATCATGAAAATATATTATCACAGTCACAATTTGGCTTTAGAAAGGGTCGTGCTACCCAGGATGCTATTTTATTACTTTATAATTTTATATTAAAAAACTTAGATTCACAAAATAATATTATGTGCCTATTTTTTGATCTTAGTAGGGCGTTTGATACTATTAACCATAAACTTTTAATAAATAAACTTGATAATTACGGCATTCGTGGTCCTGCTTTAAACTGGTTATCTAGCTACCTTTGTGACAGACATCAAACAGTTATTTTAAGACAAAATAATAATATATTTTCTTCTACACCAAATTCCATATCTACAGGAGTTCCCCAAGGTAGTACACTTGGTCTTGTTCTTTTTATAATTTTTGTGAACGACATTGTGAAACAGTTTGATAATGAATCTCTGGTTTCACTTTTCGCCGATGATACATCACTCGCCTTACAAGACAAAAATTTAAATAACATTAGTACCAAAGCCATTTCACATGCAAAAATATTGCAGGGAAAATGGCCTTGTCCTAAATGCACTTAAAACAGATTTGATAGTTTTCTCTACTAAACGCAATATTGATTATAGCGTGTTGGTAAAAATTGATAATAAAAGCATTGCACAAAATAAAACGGTAAAATTTTTAGGCCTTTACATTGACTATACCTTATCCTTTAATAACCAAATAGACCATATTCTTAGTAAATTAGCATCTTATTGTTTTGTAATTTGGCAGCTTAGGAAACATGTAAATATACATATTTTAAAAAGTTATTATTTTGCTTATGTACATTCCTGCATAAACTATGGGATAATTTGTTGGGGCAATGCTGCTCGCGTATGTGAAATATTAATTATGCAAAAAAGGATTATTAGAACTATAACTTTTAAGCCACGTCTGTATTCTTGCAGATGCCTCTTTAAAGAACTTGGTGTTTTAACTGTAACATCACTATATATATTAAATTGTGCGTGTCATGTCAAACATAACCTCAATAATTTTGGAAAAAGCAGAGATGAAAAATCTAGTCATAACTTACGCCCAAATGGCAATTTAGATATTCCTTATCACAATCTGTCGCTCGTTGCTAATAGTCCTATTGTAATGCAAGTAAAAATTTTTAACAAACTACCATTCACATTAAAAACAATTTCAAATATTAAACTTTTCAAAATTAAAGTTAGCAAACTCTTGTTGAACTATAGTTTTTATTGTGTTCAAGAATATCTGGATTGTAAGGATTTTTGACAAATAGTTTTAATCTGTATTGTCTTGTGTTTTCTCTGCAGTTGTTGTCAATATATATGATATACGTGTGATCTATATTTTTATTCAACTATATTTGTCATTATACTTTGTGACTGTTTATATATTTCTTAACTACCTTATGACTGAAATTTAGGGTTTTTTATTTTTATTGTTTATTTTCATCACTTTGTGTTTTTTGACACATCCAATACTTGTAACAAGTTTAAACGGAAATAAAATATCTTTATCTTTATCTTTTATCTTTAAAAACTCATAAAATATCAAGGTCTTACACGCAGTTATTACACATAGGCACAGAACAATCACAAGACTATGAGCAACGATGTTAAACTGAAGTTAGCACCAAAATTATGCGTATGCTGCACTCTAGTGAATATTTTTGTAACGAAAACTTAATTATGACTGTCGTGAGTTGGTCCATAGTTACGAGATTAACTGTGGCGTGTATTATTAATATGTTGATCAAAACGTTAGTTCTCCTGAAAAATATGTTAGCCTATATTCTTGTTTTGCTTATATTCTTCAAAACCCCCATAATTTTGATTTCGTTCAGAAATACTATTGAAAATGTCTTAGAAAATTAAGAAGTTACACGTGACGGTCGTGAGTTTTGACCCATTAATTGACGAGAAAATCTGCGTCATGATTTTCTTGGAGGTACTCTGTGTACTTTCTGAGATTTCAATCCAGTATTACATCACACAGAAAAATCGCTGCTGCTGGATGTCTTAAAACTATATGGGAAAATTTAAGGTTACTGAATAATACCGCTTTCTGTAGAATGGCCCATATCTTTTCAGGGGGTCTAGAGTTTGTATGCCCGAATATTAATTCATACGGGGTGAATCCATGTGTTTGATCTTTCGAAATATAACATATTATACCATAAGGTAAATGTTAACGTACCCAGGAGATGCTGTAAAAGTAGTTTTAAGCAAAAGATCCCAATTAGACATAAGCACACAAGCTAAGGCTTGAATGGTTGTATATGGAACATCTGTTCCATGTACACCATTTTTTTATCAAAATTATCTCGAATTTCACTTCAGTTCCTAAACACCAAAATTCCTTCTTTTTGCCTGATATGCATGATTCCGTGCATATCAGGATTTTTTATAAAAATTTTAAGACGATTTTCAGTACACTTTCCAAAATTCCCTTTATCTTTTTCGGGCCATATCTCATGTTTGAACGAACGCATCCAGGCACGATGCAGCATGTAGAGACGACCAAGGACATGCATTGTCCTCAGCCAGTACCGATTCCTCGAAGGACGGACTGCGCCACTACAATGATCATAGCGCAGATGATCATTGTCATAAGCCGGTCTAACAGATCACAGGAATACTCCACAAAGGCGCGAGAGTGAATCTACCGTAGATCGGTAGCTCTTGATCTGATCTATCATAGACTGATCCACCTTCGTGGTCGCACTGATCTACGGACCCATAGGTTCACTCTACCCTCGCGTTCTGGAATTCCTAGTGAGTCCGTGACCTACGGCTTCCAAGGATGGTTGAGCTGGCCTCGCCTATCCATTGGTCATCGTCTCTACCGGGATCGTGTCTGATAGCACCATTTTGAAATTTTAGGAACTGTATCAAAAAGTGAAATTGCGGAATTTTGCGACGCCACGTGGCGACGTGAAGTGGTCTCGGGTCTTTTCCATATTTATAGTGGGAGACCTCCCGATGATCTCGCAAAATGGAAATAAGGTATTTTTGATTAAATCAAGCCAGGATAAGCCTCATTGCGGTACGCACGGGTACCGGGCCACTTCTCCATTATTACCAGGTGACCGCCTTGTGAGATAGCATTCGAAGAGATTTCCCCTTTCTGAAATATCCACAGACGTCTAACGGCATATACCCCTTTTGGAGAATATTACCTTAAATTTTTAGTCTATAATTCTAACAGTAAATCTATAAAACCCACTCACTAAATTGCCAGTCACGTCCATGTAATAATTCTCTTTCGGCAATCGATCACTCGTCTTTAAGCGCGGCCGTCGCGGTCGCTGACCCCTTGTGGGGGTATCGTGGTTATGGTGGCAGACCTTGCTAGGTGAGGCTCTATATGTACTATGATGATTGTTTAATATATACCCTTATTTATTATCCATGTCTTCTTATTGGGTTCTAGTATTAGTCTAGTATCTGTGTTGACCCCATAGCTAACGACCCTCGCAATTTCGTCGGTTTGACCATTCGGCTGAGCCAAAGAAGAGTGAACGAGCAAGACCTGTCTGGGCAGGTGTCAGAAGTGAATTGTGTATTGTGCAAAGTGTTTAGCTAGTGTTGTATCTTTAGTTCAGGACGTTGCGAAGCCTGTATACGAGGAAGCATTCATTGTCGACAGTTGCCGTTAATCTATCGATTTCGAGACTTCGATATATTAAGGGTTTGCCACGACCTGCGTTGAATTCAACGGCCAAGAGTTAAATCAGATGTGGTGATAGCGATTAATTGACTTAATACGAATATCGGTCGTTCCCTCCCACTATCACTGGTTATAACGAATGGTTAACTAACGTTGACACAGCCTTAACAAATTAGTTTAGTTATTAAACGTTGATATAAACATGTTAAAGGGTGGTCGTTGGAATATTCTGTGATAGTTGCTCTTATCATTTCTAAGAGTGTTGCATGAAATCTTTCGAGTGATCCATTTGATTGAGGGTGATTTATTGATGGAAAAGTTAATGTTGTTCCGTAAAGCGTGCAAAGGTCTTTTAATAGTTGATTAGCAAATTGTTTTCCTCTGTCACAGTCTATTCGTAAAGGAGTTCCGTAATGTTGGAAATATAAGAGTAAAGTGTTGACTACTTGTTTCGCTGATTTATTTTGTAAAGGATAAGCTTGAGTGAATTATTAATACAAGATTATTTTATGAAATTTCTAAAATGTCTGTTAATTCTTTCAAATGGGGTTTTTGGAGTTTCTGTTATCACAAGGGTATTACTTAAATTTTTTCTACACACTTTTGTTTTATTGCATGTTTCACCATTTTTTATGAAATGTTCGACTTCTTTATTGAGATTTGGCCAATTATACTTTTGTTTAATACGAACTATTATTTGCTTTTCCTGAATGAAATTGATCAATAATAATTTGTCTTTCGTCTTCTACTGGTGTTATTATTTCTTTGTTACATGTAATGAATTGAACTTCGTCTCCAGAAAATATAAATGATAAGATTTGAAGTAATGGTATTTCATTTGATTCTTCTAAATAGTAAATAGGATTTTCTAATAAGATATTTTTATTTTCGTAAATTACGTGAAATAAGAGTTGTTCCGTATTTTCATATGGTGCTGGAATAATGTAGTACTTTCGTTTTTTTTTCAATTTTACTATACTGAGTTTATTTTGTCATCGCGATATTGTATATTTTCTTCTAGAAAGTCTTCTATTATTTTAAATTGATTTTCGGTTATATTACCTTGCATGATTGGTGTTCATATATTTTTATGAGATTTGTCAAGAAAATTTTTTTACATTTTAAGAAGTATTAGCGATTTATTTCTTTAAGTCTTCTGTATCTTGCATATTCTTCTTCAGTTGTTTCAGGTGAAGTTTCTGTAGTTTCACTTTTATTTCCACTTTCTTCTTGTAAACTATTATGGAATATTTTAAGTGTTTATAGTTGATTAAGGTAATTCACATTTATTCTTGATAGTGCATCTGCATTGGTCTTTTGTTTTCCGGGTTTGTATAATATTTCATAATCATACTCTTCTAATTTTAGTCTCCATCTTGCTAGTTTCGAACCTGGATCCTTAATTGAAAAAAGCCATGTTGTTACGGTTGAAACTGTCAAAATTTAAAATATAACTTTAGTACATTAAAATAAAATAATCTGTTGAAATTCATAACCTATTTATTCAGAAATATCTCACATCTCAGTAAAATATAGCTCGTATTAAATTTGTTAAAACTTGCATATCACACTGTATACATATCGATGCATCTCAGAAATTGAATCATTATTTAACTTCCATTTAATAACAGTTCCTTAGATTATATCTTCTCATTAGTTTGTTTATTGCACTAATACAAGGTTATCAGCTTAGTTCCATAAAGTGATTATTATGATGTCGAACGTTAAGCAAAAATAAAACGATAGAATAATCGTAATTGTTCCAATTCATCTACGAGAAGACTTGGTTGTTTTAAAGAAGGCATATGGAATTTGTATATCATAATAAATTGTTCCTTGGTTACTGTAAAAGGTGACACAGGTATTCGGTAGGCATAATTATTACTGTACGAGTATACTGAAAATATTTCTTCTTTTTCACATCTTGTTTATTCTACTGACAGTTGTACCTTGTAATTGTAATGCATTTAGACAGATATAGGCCTTATCATTTCTCCAAGCATCTGAAATATAAAACAGTAATTAACTTTTGTTGCCACAAATAAATAACTGCTTCTAACCTAACAATTAATATCATATTTTAACTAGAATAATTTGACTAGCCATTATAATACTTACCACATAAATCTGAGTTTAAGCTAGAAAACAATTCTGCGAAAACAGACATCAGATGTTAGTAAAATTTCATAGTGTTGTTGCCAACTTAACGCCACGAAACATTTAGCTGATACGTTCGAACTTACTCGCTCCGAACACACACTTCTTAAATAAACCCGATTAAGTCTGGTGATAGATTTTCGTTTCAATTATGACATGTATCGATAGTATTTAAATATGTTCTTGTCGAGGAGTATCTCCACTCGAAAAATTGTTGCAAGTGGGGTGATCTGGAGGCGAATCACTTCCAAGCATTTTAAGCCTTTGTTTTTGTGGATTAAATCCTTTCACAAGTGTGACAGTTGAGGGCGTACTGTTCACCATGTGTTTCAAGCCTACGTAAAATTAGTTAACATTAGTTTTAGTTAAATTTTCTTCTTCTTCTTCTTAGTAATCTAGCTCGAAAAGTGGTAACGCTTTGCTAGTTTGTCTCTTGTCATCATGGGCTTAATTTTGCAGGTATTAATGCCGAGGCTTCTTCTACAAATCAAGATAGCGCACTTTAGTACTTGGTGTGATTACCTTTCATCTGAGATCCACCACGTGATAGGCTTAGGGAATTAGTAGCACAGTTTAACTATCTTCTTTAGATAGATTACTATCTTTTAGATTTAGTAGTTATCGGTTCTTTTGTGAATCAAATGCACTTAACTTTTGATGTCCATTTGCGCAGTACAAAACCTGATTCGCTGAGAATTTTGCATAAGTCATTCTTGAGTTTCTTCGCCTCCTCTACTGTATTTGAGCCGGAAAGTAGATCATCTACATAAAAATTCTTAAAAATGGATTTACATGCTTCTGAGTAGTCCTCTTGATGTTCTATGCCTACCTGTTGTAGACATCTAACTGCCATGAATGCAGCACTAGCCGTTCCATATGTAATGGTATTCAATCTGTATGTCTGTGTCGGTTCTGCGGGGTTTTCTCTCCAAATGATCCGTTGCAGATCTCGATGTTTTAGTTTTTAGTCTTCTGTTACTAGTACTTGCCTGTACATCTTGACAATGTCTCCTGCTATTACTACGTTGTATGTTCTGAATCGAAGCAAAATGTTGAATAAGGTATCTTGTATGTTTGTTGCTACGACCCTCTTTTCAGGTTCGCCGCTTTTGGAAGTTACGGGTGAAAACAAAAAAAATATATCTATAAGTTCTAATTCAAAAAGGTTTATTTCCCTCCTACAATACGGCTGGCCGACCAGCTAACAGTGGAGATGGGAGTGGGTAAATTTATACAAGAGCGCCACCCGTTTTCAGCCTATCGTTTAGGAGAGATAACCTGCATACAACTCAAAACGGGAAATGTGATGTTCAATTATCATCTAAAAGAAAACTAGAACTTATTTCAACATACAATCAATTATTTATTAACACACACTTTAAATATTTTGATCTACACAAATATTTGGGATATTCCGCTAAATAAATCTAAGGATTGACCTTATCTTACCTTAAAAACGATATTTGATTCTAAACAGCTTCTTAATATATATTATGCTTTAATTTATTGTCACCTGTCATATAATGTTGTTATCTGGGGAAATCCTTGCTGTTTAAGTGTTAACAGAATACTAATCTCACAAAAAAAAATTATTCGCCTATTATTTGATCTTGCACCAACTAACTCTTGTAAACCATATTTTAGAGAACATAAAATATTTACGTTTCCTTGTATTTATATATACAAATGTATACTATATACAGCAAAAAACATAAATGCCTTTGAACGCAACTCCGATACACATAGCTATCCAACTAGACATGGTAACCTCCTCAGAATACCTTATCACAATACCAGTTTATATCAAAAATCACCTTCTTATATGGGTATCAAATTTACTAATCACTTGCCTATCAATATTAGGGAAGAAAGAAATTTTAATGCTTTTAAAATCAAACTTAAAGATTTTCTTGTAAATAAATGTTACTATAGTATAGCTGAATTTACTACCGTAAACAACTAATATAGTCGAATACCTACTATGTATCTCGACCTGTTTATATTTATTTTTCTCTTGTATGTATCTCGACCTGTTTATATTTTCTCTTGTATTACCTTTTATAATTTATATTTTGTATATACCTATGCTTTTAAGTTAATTCAAGTGTGCTATTTATACTTTATCAAAATTCAATGTTATGTATGTATTTTATATTTGTGTATTAGATAGGTACTGTTTGTTATTTACTCTGTGACGTGTCCAATATCATTGTATTGATCAATATGGATAAAATATTTTTTTTTTTTTTTTTTTTTTTTTTTTTTTTTTTTTTTTTTCGGTTTCCCGAATATAATGCTGGACAGCCTCCCTGTGGCCTCCGACACCACACAGACAGAGCGCCAGCGAATAATTTACAGCAACTTCCCACATCCCGCAGGGTTAGTCACTGTAGATTCCAGACTCGTGTGCCCTAAGTAGACGAAGGGATCCCAGGATGACCGCTTTCTGCATTTGACCAGCCAACCATTCTGCCGATGTTTGGCAGGCAGGCATGGTCTTCAATGCGGAGAGCAGCGTGGGCTTCATACCTCCGAGTACACCGATTATCAGGACGACCATCTTGACAGAGTAGCCTGGGTATAGCACTTGGAGCTCGTACCGGAGATCTCTGTATTTAGTCCGTTTCTCCTCCTCCTTCAAGGCGATGTTTGTCTCAGCAGGTGCTGAGAACTCGATGACATACATCACCTTGGTCTGATGGTCGAGGAGGACTATGTCAGGCTTATTGGCTTGAATTCGCCTGACGGTCGGGAACGAGTAGTTCCAGTAAATCCGGCATTTCTCGTTCTCGACAACGGACTCGATATCTCCGGGGATATAAGGCCGCACTGGTGTTTGGTCTATCTTGTACGAGTGCCGTAGATGGTAGTATAGCACTCGTAAAGCCGCGTTATGTCGTTGGATGTAGGCCGAAGTCGCATAAATCGGACATGCAGATAATAGATGCATGAGCGACTCCGGCGCCTGACGGCAGGTCCTGCAGTTGATATCAGGAACCTCTACACCCATCACGCGACTCCGATAGACCAATGTGTTAATAACACCATCTTGGCAGGCCACAATGAATCCCTCGGTCTCCGACTTCAGCCCCGCTGACCTTAAGAATGCGAAGGTCAGCTCTGTCGATAAACCCAGTGCTTCTATGTTGTTATAGAAAACACCGTGCAGGGGTTTATCGACGTGCTGCCTGAACAGATTCCTCTGTTCGGCAGCTTTGATTTGGGCTGTCAGACGATTCGGCGGAAGCTCAGTAACTGATTCTGCATCAGCACCTCGCCTGCCTCCTCGCCTGTAGTCGAACACGAGATCGAGTTCATCTGCGGCCCTCTGTGCTGCCTTAAACAATAAAGCGCCAACTCCCACGGTTTCATGATCTCTCACTAACCGTAGGAGCGGATCCGAGCTCCTTAGGATGTTACATGCCATACTTAGTGCTACTCTGCCATGCATACACTCCAGACTCAAGAGTCCTCGGCCTCCCCGTTGACGTGGGAGGTACACACGAGGAACGGACGATCTAGGATGAATATTCCTATGGATATTCATCATCTTGCGGGTATCCCTGTCCAATTGGCGCAGCTCATCTACTCGCCATTTAACTACTCCAAAGGAGTAGAGCAGAATGGAAACGGCAAGCATATTAGTGGCAGACACCTTGTTCTTCCCCGAAAGTTCAGAAGACCAAATCTTTCGGAGTCGGTGTCTGTACTTGCCACGGAGAGATTCCTTTATTTGGTTCACATCCTGGATGTGTCGTTGTTCCACACCCAGGTATGTGTAGGTCTCTCCGGCATCCAGATGTCGTAGGATGCTTCCGTCTGCGAGCTGCGCATCTTCATGGAATTCCCCGCATCGTCCTCTCTTGAGGTGGACGACTGCGCATTTGTCCAACCCAAACTCCATTCCAATTGCCCGCGTGTATTCCTCGACCACCCTGAGAGCATTTTGAAGTTCTCGCTCTCCGGAGGTATAGAGTTTAAGGTCATCCATATAAAATAGATGGGTGACCTTATGCCTCCGGTTGCTGGGTGGCCCACACTGATACCCGCGGGTTTGGCGGAGTCCAACAGACAGCGGCAGCAGTGAGATGCAGAAGAGGAGCGGACTCAAAGAGTCACCCTGAAACACTCCTCTCTTAAATGTCACCAACTCTGTCGAAACTCGCTCGGCACCGGATGTTATGGTGAAGCGAGTTCTCCAAAGCGGCAACAGTTGTTCGATGCATCTCACTAGTGGTGCTGGTACCGCAAGACATCCGAGCAAGTGTAACAAAAGCTCGTGGGATGTTGTATCAAATGCCTTGCGATAATCAATCCAGGCCATTGATAGATTCCGCTTGTACTGCACAGAATCCTGTGTAATACAGCGGTCTATCAGCAGGTTTTCCTTGCAACCTGCCAGGCCCTTCTTGGCACCACGCTGTTCGTTTATCTGTTGGTAGACCGGATCAACAGACCTCAACATCCTGGTATACAAGATACGAGTAAATAACTTGTAGCAGGAGTTGAGGCAGGTAATCGGTCTATAATTAAATTAATTAAAATAATTTCTTTTTTTTTTTTTCCGTTTCGGAACGAAAGTGCTGGACAGTCTCCCTGTGGCCTCCGACACCACACAGAGAGAGCGCCAGCGAATAATCTACAGCAACTCCCCACATCCCGCAGGGTTAGTCACTGTAGATTCCAGACTCGTGTGCTCTAAGTAGACGAAGGGATCCCAGGATGACCGCTTTCTGCATTTGACCAGCCAACCATTCTGCCGATGTTTGGCAGACAGGCATGGTCTTCAATGCGGAGAGCAGCGTGGGCTTTATACCTCCGAGTACACCGATTATCAGGACGACCATTTTGACAGAGTAGCCTGGGTATAGCACTTGGAGCTCGTACCGGAGATCTCTGTACTTAGTCCGTTTCTCCTCCTCCTTCAAGGCGATGTTTGTCTCAGCAGGTGCTGAGAACTCGATGACATACATCACCTTGGTCTGATGGTCGAGGAGGACTATGTCAGGCTTATTGGCGTGAATTCGCCTGACGGTCGGGAACGAGTAGTTCCAGTAAATCCGGCATTTCTCGTTCTCGACAACGGACTCGATATCTCCGGGGACGTAAGGCAGCACTGGTGTTTGGTCTATCTGGTACGAGTGCCGTAGATGGTAGTATAGCACTCGTAAAGCCGCGTTATATCGTTGGAAGTAGACCGAAGTCGCATAAATCGGGCATGCAGATAATAAATGCATGAGCGACTCCGGCGCCTGCCGACAGGTCCTGCAGTTGATATCAGGTACCTCTACACCCATCACGCGACTGCGATAGACCAATGTGTTAATAACACCATCTTGGCAGGCCACAATATATCCCTCGGTCTCCGACTTCAGCCCCGCTGACCTTAAAAATGCGAAGGTCAGCTCTGTCGATAAACCCAGTGCTTCTATGTTGTTATAGAAAACACCGTGCAGAGGTTTATCGACGTGCTGCCTGAACAGATTTCTCTGTTCGGCAGCTTTGATGTGGGCTGTCAGACGATTAGGCGGAAGCTCAGTGACTGAGTCACCTCGCCGGCCTTCTCGCCTATAGTCGAACACGAGACCGAGTTCATCTGCGGCCCTCTGTGCTGCCCTAAACAATAAAGCGCCAACTCCCACAGTTTCATGATCTCTCACTAACTGTAGGAGTGGGTCCGAGCTCCTGATGACATTACATGCCATACTCAGTGCCACTCTGCCATGCATGCACTCCAGACTCAAGAGTCCTCGGCCCCCCCGTTGACGTGGGAGGTACACACGAGGAACGGACGATCTAGGATGAATACTCCTATGAATATTCATCATCTTGCGGGTATTCCTGTCCAATTGACGCAGCTCATCTACTCCCCATTTGACTACGCCAAAGGAGTAGAGCAGAATCGGAACGGCAAGCATATTAGTGGCAGACACCTTGTTCTTCCCCGAAAGTTCTGATGACCAGATCTTTCGGAGTCGGTGTCTGTACTTGCCACGGAGAGAATCCTTTATTTGGTTCACATCCTGGATGTGGCGTTGTTCCACACCCAGGTATGTGTAGGTCTCTCCGGCATCCAAATGTCGTAGGATGCTTCCGTCTGCGAGCTGCGCATCTTCGTGGAATTCCCCGCATCGTCCTCTCTTGAGGTGGACGACTGCGCATTTGTCCAACCCAAACTCCATTCCAATTGCCCGCGTGTATTCCTCGACCACCCTGAGAGCATTTTGAAGTTCTCGCTCTCCGGAGGTATAGAGTTTAAGGTCATCCATATAAAATAGATGGGTGACCTTATGCCTCCGGTTGCTGGGTGGCCCACACTGATACCCGCGAGTTTGGCGGAGTCCAGCAGATAGCGGCAGCAGTGAGATGCAGAAGAGGAGCGGACTCAAAGAGTCACCCTGAAACACTCCTCTCTTAAATGTCACCAACTCTGTCGAAACTCGCTCGGCACCGGATGTTATGGTGAAGCGAGTTCTCCAAAGCGGCAACAGTTGTTCGATGCATCTCACTAGTGGTGCTGGTACCGCAAGACATCCGAGCAAGTGTAACAAAAGCTCGTGGGATGTTGTATCAAATGCCTTGCGATAATCAATCCAGGCCATTGACAGATTCCGCTTGTACTGCACAGAATCCTGTGTAATACAGCGGTCTATCAGCAGATTTTCCTTGCAACCTGCCAGGCCCTTCTTGGCACCACGCTGTTCGTTTATCTGTTGGTAGACCGGATCAACAGACCTCAACATCCTGGTATACAAGATACGTGCCAGGCGCTGTTGTGGGACGAGTTGCTTGGCAGCAGCGTACTCCGCGCTGTTGATCTGCCAGATGTTGGCATCTTCTGGAAGCTCCTCACTAATCAACGAATCCATTCGTGCCAGGTCTTGTGGCTTTGGGTTAACCCTGATGTTAAGATTAACCCTCGTCCTTAAAGCGATATCGGTGTACTCAGGAGGATGTTCCTCGTCAGCTGGTATTTGCCGCGGTGAAAGTGCGGCAGGCACTTCCTCACGCTGACGAGGTGCCCTTACATAACCTGTTCTGCGCAGGAAGGATACTTGATCTCTCAGATGTTGTTGAGAGAAGGCGCGATGCTCCGGGTGCATATCGCACCACAACCGGTGTAATCGCGCCATGTACCCCCTGCGCTCAGGCTCGCTGCTCTCGTAGCAGGTCAGCAAGTCATCCCTTAGTTCGCTCGTCCACTTAAAACGTCCATGTTTATAGCGTACGTCGTCATTGTTGAGACCGTCCGGTGAGGCCCCTCCCATCTGTCTCTGACCCCCATCCGGTTGGGGTCGATTGTGAGGGGCCATTTCTGGGGTTTGTGGAACCAGAATAGGGGGGGTGTCAGGGAGGTTAGCCCTGAAACCCCACGTCCGACATTTGTCAGAGAGGGTTACCCCTCTCTGTCCAGGGTGCACCGCGTGGAGGTTGCCGGTCCGGTTTCGCACCCCTAAAAAAAAAACAATAAATTATTATTATTATTATTATTATTATTTTTTTTTTTTTTTTTTTTCGGTTTCCCGAACCTAATGCTGGACAATCTCCCTGTGGCCTCCGACACCACACAGAGAGAGCGCCAGCAAATAATCTACAGCAACTCCCCACATCCCGCAGGGTTAGTCACTGTAGATTCCAGACTCGTGTGCCCTAAGTAGACGGAGGGATCCCAGGATGACCGCTTTCTGCATTTGACCAGCCAACCATTCTGCCGATGTTTGGCAGGCAGGCATGGTCTTTAATGCGGAGAGCAGTGTGGGCTTCATACCTCCGAGTACACCGATTATCAGGACGACCATCTTGACAGAGTAGCCTGGGTATTTGGAGCTCGTACCGGAGATCTCTGTATTTAGTCCGTTTCTCCTCCTCCTTCAAGGCGATGTTTGTCTCAGCAGGTGCTGAGAACTCGATGACATACATCACCTTGGTCTGATGGTCGAGGAGGACTATGTCAGGCTTATTGGCGTGAATTCGCCTGACGGTCGGGAACGAGTAGTTCCAGTAAATCCGGCATTTCTCGTTCTCGACAACGGACTCGATATCTCCGGGGACGTAAGGCAGCACTGGTGTTTGGTCTATCTGGTACGAGTGCCGTAGATGGTAGTATAGCACTCGTAAAGCCGCGTTATATCGTTGGAAGTAGACCGAAGTCGCATAAATCGGGCATGCAGATAATAAATGCATGAGCGACTCCGGCGCCTGCCGACAGGTCCTGCAGTTGATATCAGGTACCTCTACACCCATCACGCGACTGCGATAGACCAATGTGTTAATAACACCATCTTGGCAGGCCACAATATATCCCTCGGTCTCCGACTTCAGCCCCGCTGACCTTAAAAATGCGAAGGTCAGCTCTGTCGATAAACCCAGTGCTTCTATGTTGTTATAGAAAACACCGTGCAGAGGTTTATCGACGTGCTGCCTGAACAGATTTCTCTGTTCGGCAGCTTTGATGTGGGCTGTCAGACGATTAGGCGGAAGCTCAGTGACTGAGTCACCTCGCCGGCCTTCTCGCCTGTAGTCGAACACGAGACCGAGTTCATCTGCGGCCCTCTGTGCTGCCTTAAACAATAAAGCGCCAACTCCCACGGTTTCATGATCTCTCACTAACCGTAGGAGCGGATCCGAGCTCCTTAGGATATTACATGCCATACTTAGTGCTACTCTGCCATGCATACACTCCAGACTCAAGAGTCTTCGGCCCCCCCGTTGACGTGGGAGGTACACACGAGGAACGGACGATCTAGGATGAATACTCCTATGGATATTCATCATTTTGCGGGTATCCCTGTCCAATTGGCGCAGCTCATCTACTCGCCATTTAACTACTCCAAAGGAGTAGAGCAGAATCGGAACGGCAAGCATATTAGTGGCAGACACCTTGTTCTTCCCCGAAAGTTCAGAAGACCAAATCTTTCTCGGAGTCGGTGTCTGTACTTGCCACGGAGAGAATCCTTTATTTGGTTCACATGCTGGATGTGACGTTGTTCCACACCCAGGTAAGTGTAGGTCTCTCCGGCATCCAAATGTCGTAGGATGCTTCCGTCTGCGAGCTGCGCATCTTCGTGGAAATCCCCGCATCGTCCTCTCTTGAGGTGGACGACTGCGCATTTGTCCAACCCAAACTCCATTCCAATTGCCCGCGTGTATTCCTCGACCACCCCGAGAGCATTTTGAAGTTCTCGCTCTCCGGAGGTATACAGTTTAAGGTCATCCATATAAAATAGATGGGTGACCTTATGCCTCCGGTTGCTGGGTGGCCCACACTGATACCCGCGGGTTTGGCGGAGTCCAACAGATAGCGGCAGCAGTGAGATGCAGAAGAGGAGCGGACTCAAAGAGTCACCCTGAAACACTCCTCTCTTAAATGTCACCAACTCTGTCGAAACTCGCTCGGCACCGGATGTTATGGTGAAGCGAGTTCTCCAAAGCGGCAACAGTTGTTCAATGCATCTCACTAGTGGTGCTGGTACCGCAAGACATCCGAGCAAGTGTAACAAAAGCTCGTGGGATGTTGTATCAAATGCCTTGCGATAATCAATCCAGGCCATTGACAGATTCCGCTTGTACTGCACAGAATCCTGTGTAATACAGCGGTCTATCAGCAGGTTTTCCTTGCAACCTGCCAGGCCCTTCTTGGCACCACGCTGTTCGTTTATCTGTTGGTAGACCGGATCAACAGACTTCAACATCCTGGTATACAAGATACGAGTAAATAACTTGTAGCAGGAGTTGAGGCAGGTAATCGGCCTATAATTTTTTGGGTCAGACAGATCCCCCTTTTTGGGGATTAGCACAGTTCGCCCCTCGACAAACCAGTCCGGAATTTGCTGCCCCTCGTTCAACCATGAGTTGAAAACTCGGGCCAGATGGCGGTGGGTGGAAGGAAACTTCTTCCACCACCAGTTGTTTATACCATCTGGACCCGGGGCAGCGAAGTTCTTGGTTCCAACAAGTGCTTGTTGAACCTCTTCCGTACTGATTGCCGGGCACACTTCGTCTGGCTCTTCTAAGACTCTACGACAGAGAGCCTCGAAGTGTGCTATAGCTGGAGTGTCATTATCGAATGGACTCGCGACTTCGTAGATTCCTTTCCAGAAGGCTTCGACATTATCAACAGTTGGCGGATTTTCGACAACACGCTGTGGCTCTTGGAACAGGCGAGACGGGTTTGTTTGAAACAATTTGTTTTGTTCCAAACTCCGCATTCGCCTGACCAAAGTTTTCTTAATAGCCATAAGCGCTCGAATCCTATCTAGACAGTACTGCTTGATGGTCTGCAGCACTGTGCGATTTAGAGTGTGGTGTTGGCGTCTCAGTCCGGCTGCCACTCGCCGGACCTTCGGTGTAAATGGTCTACCTGCGACTATATAATCCACCACACTCTGGATTCGAGAAGCGTGTTGCCTTGCTGATCGAATTTTAGCTTCGATCTTCTGTACGCGCCGCTTAGCTTTCCCGACCCTATCAACTGCGCTTGCCAGGCGCTGTTGTGGAACGAGTTGCTTGGCGGCAGCGTACACCGCGCTGTTGATCTGCCAGATGTTGGCATCTTCTGGAAGCTCCTCACTAATCAACGAATCCATTCGTGCCAGGTCTTGTGGCTTTGGGTTAACCCTGGTGTTAAGGTTAACCCTCGTCCTTAAAGCGATATCGGTGTACTCAGGAGGATGTTCCTCGTCAGCTGGTATTTGCCGCGGTGGAAGTGCGGCAGGCACTTCCTCACGCTGACGAGGTGCCCTTACGTAACCTGTTCTGCGCAGGAAGGATACTTGATCTCTCAGATGTTGTTGAGAGAAGGCGCGATACTCCGGGTGCATATCGCACCACAACCGGTGTAATCGCGCCATGTATCCCCTGCGCCCAGGTTCGCTGCTCTCGTAGCAGGTCAGCAGGTCATCCCTTAATCCCTCCGTCCACCTAAAGCGTCCATGTACGTTTGCAAAGTCGTCATCGTTAAGACCGTCCGGTATGGCCCCTCCCATCTGTCTTTGACCCCCATCCGAATGGGGTCGATTGTGAGGGGCCTGTCCTCCGTTTTGGTCGAGAACCAGAGGAGATGAGTCCCCAGGATGGTTAGCCCTGAGGACCCACGGCCGACATTTGTCAGAGAGGGTTACCCCTCCCTGTCCGGGGTGCACCGCGAGGAGGTTGCCGGTCCGAATTTTTATTATTATTATTATTATTATTATTATTATTATTATTATTATTATTATTATTATTATTATTATTATTATCAGATAATTACTGAATAATATAAATATACCTATATAAATATACCGCTACCCTTTGACTGTGTTATGTCATGACTTAATTTTATAGTTTTACCTTTCGTGAATTCACGGAGGGCGTACACTGTTTGATCTTAAAGACTAATAATAAATAATAAAATACGTTAGCAGGTAACTCTGACTAGATATATAGGTGTAGAATATGAAATACAATTAAATCAGTACTACAAAAACTCTGAATAAATTATAACTTGTAACATGTAGTAACTCGTAACCCTCCCTAACATAGGGGATTTGACGTAGTAAGCTAGCGATACTACGTACTATATGGTATCATAATTATCATAAACTTTAATATAAAATGATTAAATAAAACACGTGGTTATTAAATCGAAGCTATAACTCTATCCTAAGAAAGTGCACCGTATGATTTTTTAGTCTTAAATCTAAAAATGGGAGCAAGACAATATTTCTGGTCGTTAAAATAAATTAGTACGAGATCGGTATAAATTATTAATTAAAGCTTATCTGCTTCCTGTAACGTTTCCAAGGGTGGAGCTGTCGAATCCAAACCAGGGACCTATCAATCCTACTGTCGAGGCTAAGAACACTGCATGCCGCTCCGTAGAAACCACTATTGCCACTGTAAGGTATCTCCGATTCCCAAAACCCAATGAGGTGGAGTGCTAGATGCCACGATAACCCTATCCTGGACCAGCATGAAATACCAGATCCTGAGACACCATACAACAGCCTTCGTAGGGAGTACCCTGTACCCCAAACCCTAAAATGTATTCATAACCACACTAAGTTAAGCGAATTCACTAGTTAACAAAAAGAAACAAAGAAAGCTTAATTACCTCTTACTAGGGTAGTTTTCCACCGTCAATAAATCGTCGATTATTGGTCTGTGGTGTTTCTCACAACAATGATGATAGTGGACTCCTCAAATCCCCGGAACGGGTCAGATATCCGTAAAAATATCGTAAGTACCAAGCTTCCACAACTAATTAACGAAAGTCTAGCATTCCTATTATACCAAATGGATGGATCCCCGCAGGATGATACCAGAATTCAATAATTCCACTTGCACAGAAGATGGCTACCTTCTCGTTCCACCGCAATCGTACAGACAAGACGCTCTTTTTTTAAAATCCACTCCGAAGAGTCGATTCGAGGTTCTGCGATCCCAATTACGCCACTACATACGCGAGAAAATCACTAACATCGATCGGCCCAGGAAACAATAGAATAGGCTAACACTTGGGAAGGGCGAAAGGAATAACTAACCCAAAATCATTAAACCGCCTACTACGACCTATCCATAATGTAGTACTAAAAATCAGCTAACTGGGGCTTCTTATTGCTACACTCTAGCTCATTTAAAAGAGACGCTATTAATTTTATGAGAACAACATTTATGTCGTGTGATTGCGCGCGCCCCTGAACCTTTACCTACTGAATTTATTTATTATAGCGCAAGATATTCAGAAAGGCGTCAACCACCACTCCTGGTCCTTCTATACCTGGTTGCCTAAACTAAGGGACTATATTGACCATTTCGGGTTTAACATAGATTTCCTGAACGATCCATGGCGATTTAGATAGTTTGATGGGTGAATGATACGCAGCATTAACGGAGAAAACAAAACCGTAACAACTCCCCCCCAAGTTAAAGAAAATTACCCCGTAATTTTCTCCAACCTAAAGTTACTTAAGACTAAAAAGTTAGAACCCAACCTAACGGTTGCTACCTTAAACCTACGAGGCTAAAAAGCGTCATAACAGCCCGCCTCCGGCTATTATTATGCTACAAAAAGAAGCAAAAACTTCATAAACAAAAACTGGGCTTAAAAGGGCATAGGCAGTCGGCCCTACGACTGCCCATATTGCCTATAGCGCAGACTCACGGGAGTACTCTCCGAGTCGGCCACGACGACGACCCTTCCGACGGCGGCTGGCAAGAGACCACAGCAGATCATCGGGACGGGGGTACGCAGCAGTGTTAACCAGGCCTCGACCTTTCTAACCAAACCGGTGACCAGCTGCGCCCCAAATCCTCCACGACGTTCCAGGCAATCTCCGCCAACCCCACATCCAAGTGAGCCGCCGAAATGCCGCCGCCCCTGGTCTACGCGGAGTCCCTCTGTGCCTGAAAAATGTGACCTGACAAGGGACTTCTACCCCACGCCGGTAGATGTCGCGGTGATGGAATTCACTAGCCCCGTCACAGGGCTGAGCCCCAAGTGGGAACAAACAAAAACCTCAAGAAGGAAAGAAAGAAAAAGACTAACACACACGGCGTCACATATGCCCTAAGCACATTGACCCGTAAAACCCATTTTAACCAAACAAAGGATCACCTTGGATCTGTTAACGTACCCAGGAGAACCTGTATAAGTAGTTTTAAGCAAAAGATCCCAATTAGAGATAAGCACACAAGCTAAGGCTTGAATGGTGTATATGGAACATCTGTTCCATGTACACCATTTTTTTTTTTTTTTTTTCAAAATTATCTCGAATTTCACTTCAGTTCCTAAACACCAAAATTCCTTCTTTTTGCCTGATATGCATGATTCCGTGTATATCAAGATTTTTTTATAAAATTTTTAAGACGATTTTCAGTACACTTTCCAAAATTCCCTTTATCTTTTTCGGCCCATATCTCATGTTTGAACGAACGCATCCAGGCACGATGCAGCATGTAGAGACGACCAAGGACATGCATTGTCCTCAGCCAGTTTCGATTCCTCGAAGGACGGACTGCGCCACAACAATGATCATAGCGCAGATGATCATTGTCATAAGCCGGTCTAACGGATCACAGGAATACTCCACTAAGGCGCGAGAGTGAATCTACCGTAGATCGGTAGCTCTTGATCTGATCTATCATAGACTGATCCACCTTCGTGGTCGCATTGATCTACGGAACCATAGGTTCACTCTACCCTCGCGTTCTGGAATTCCTAGTGAGTCCGTGACCTACGGCTTCCAAGGATGGTTGAGCTGGCCTCGCCTACCCATTGGTCATCGTCTCTACCGGGATCGTGTCTGATAGCGCTATTTTGAAATTTTAGGAACTGTATCAAAAAGTGAAATTGCGGAATTTTGCGACGCCACGTGGCGACGTGAAGTGGTCTCGGGTCTTTTCCATATCTATAGTAGGAGACCTCCCGATGATCTCGCAAAATGGAAATAAGGTATTTTTGATTAAATCAAGCCAGGATAAGCCTCAGTGCGGTACGCACGGGTACCGGGGGCTTTCCCCATTATTACCAGGTGACCGCCTTGTGAGATAGCATTCGAAGAGATTTCCCCTTTCTGAAATATCCACACACGTCTAACGGCATATACCCCTTTTGGAGAATATTACCTTAAATTTTTAGTCTATAATTCTAACAGTAAATCTATAAAACCCACTCACTAAATTGCCAGTCACGTCCATGTATTAATTCTCTTTCGGCAATCGATCACTCGTCTTTAAGCGCGGCCGTCGCGGTCGCTGACCCCTTGTGGGGGTATCGTGGTTATGGTGGCAGACCTTGCTAGGTGAGGCTCTATATGTACTATGATGATTGTTTAATATATACCCTTATTTATTATCCATGTCTTCTTATTGCGTTCTAGTATTAGTCTAGTATCTGTGTTGACCCCATAGCTTACGACCCTCGCAATTGCGTCGGTTTGACCATTCGGCTGAGCCAAAGAAGAGTGAACGAGCAAGACCTGTCTGGGCAGGTGTCAGAAGTGAATTGTGTATTGTGCAAAGTGTTTAGCTAGTGTTGTATCTTTAGTTCAGGACGTTGCGAAGCCTGTATACGAGGAAGCATTCATTGTCGACAGTTGCCGTTAATCTATCGATTTCGAGACTTCGATATATTAAGGGATTGCCACGACCTGCGTTGAATTCAACGGCCAAGAGTTAAATCAGATGTGGTGACAGCGGTTGGTTGACTTAATACGAATATCGGTCGTTTCCTCCCACTATCACTGGTTATAACGAATTGTTAACTAACGTTGACACAGCCTTAGCAAATTAGTTTAGTTATTAAACGTTGATATGGCGCCCAACGTGGGGCTGTGCTTCAATTGACTTCATCTCTTGCAAAAATCGTAGTCATGAACGACAATCCTTTGATATCTTTGACCCCTAGTGGCTTCTACGAGCAAGAGACCAGGTTAATGGAAGATTCCTCCGTAGTGCCGGAGCGGCAGCCGGAACTGATCAGTAATGTTTCTTCCTCGTCGAGGTCCCCTGATAATCCTCCATCAATGGAAGATCTATTCGCCAAGATGACACAAACTTTCGTAAACGCTATGCAGGACGCAGCACAGTGCACAACTTCAACATATGACCGACCACGTAGTCCTAACGTGGAATATCATGGCTTAGACCATGAGAGTCCCGAAACTTTCATCCGAAATTTCGAGGACTACTGCCTCAGAGCACGAATTAACAATAGTACAGACCGATTCCATTTAATAACTGAACAACTCAAAGGAGAAGCCCGAAAATGGTTCGATCAATATAGAACTCTCATTACTTCGTACGAAGTATTCATTGAACGTTTCCGCAATAGATTTGATTCAGGCGATATCTACACTGAAGCAATCACAAAGCTTTATGGCGAAATGCAGCGTGCAGGTGATTCATCAGCGGTATTCATTACCAAGAAAATATGTCTTTTTAATAGGGTCGACCCCTTCAAACCGGAAGCTCTGAAGGCCAGTATCATACTGGACCAACTCAGACCGGAGATACGTTCTCGCTTACGCGGAACACATATTTTTAACACTGAATCACTTGTATCTATAGCATCTAGGGTAGAGCGAGATATAGCTGATGAAGGATCTGCGGCACGTTCAATCGAAACCAAATCTAAAGCAAAATCAAATCAAAATTATAATCAATCATCTTCTGGCAACTCCAATAATGGCCGTGTTTGGCAAAATTCCCACAGTGAGAATAATAATAGAGACACTCAAGACGTCAGGAACCGACAAGTCCATTTCCAAGAGCAGGCAACCTCTAGCAATCAATTCCGTCCAAATTCCAACAATCAGAAAATTCCACCTACTCCATGTCGATTCTGTCCTGATGTCCAATGGCATTACCATTCCGATTGTCCTAACAATCCTTATAAGAGACGACAACAGGGAAACTTCTCAGGGATTCGGGAACACTGCAATTCCCGCAATCCACCTCCAGTCGTTCCTACGAGTACGCCTCGTCGTCAATAGACCAATCCCAAACTATAAACCCATTTGACCACTTACCTGACCTGACGTCAGAATACCCAGAATATGCCAAAGACCCTGCCAACTTTCAACCTATAATCCTATCAGAAGCCATTAACCATTTATCAAATTTTTATCCTTTGCCTCGAATCAAAATTATCGTTAATAATAAACTTGTGTTCGCACTTCTTGATACCGGTGCTACAAGGAATATCATTCATCCGCAATTTCTCTCATCGATGAATAATCTATCAGATCCTCAAACTTTCGCTCTTGCTTGTGGCGATCAAGTTATTGATTCGCAAGGCACTACTTCTCTAGACATCTTTATATCGGATGTTCGTTTCCATGTACCATTTCAAGTTATCGAAGAACTGAACGAAGGAATCATATTAGGAGCTCCATTCCTTTATTCTCAACATGTCGTATTTGACTATCATAGGAAATGCGTGTATGTGGGAATAGACAGACGTATAACCGTGTTCTGGAATCAGGCCACCGATAGAGCATCTAATGAAGAATTGCCGGAAACCCTCAAAATTTCTAACTCAATTTTCAATTCACTTTTCAAAGAATTTTCTGATCTATTTACTGTGGAATTGACTCAAGCAACCACCGTAAGTGTTAAACACAAAATTATCGTTAAGGACCATCGTCCATTCAATGTAAAGCCATATCCCATGTCGCCTAGCAAAAAGAAGATCATGAATGATCAGATAGAGGAAATGTTAAAAGCCGGTGTTATTGAATCAAGCACATCACCATATAGTTCACCCCCAGTTATCATTGAGAGACAAGATAAGAAACCGCGTTTCTGTATCGACTATCGTAGATTAAACGAAGTCACGCTTGACGAAGCATCAGTTTTACCAAAAATCTATGAAAGTATCAAGGACCTGGGGAAAGCTACAGTATTTACTGTACTTGATTTGAAGAGCGGATATTGGCAAATTCCTTTAGATGATTCATCCAAAATTTACACAGCGTTTACTACTCATGATGGAGCTGCCTATCAATTCAATGTTATGCCGTTCGGCTTGAAGACTGCCCCGTGCACATTCCAAAAATTCATGGCCAAAGATGTTCTAACAGGATATTTGCACCATTTCTGTAAAGTCTATTTAGACGACATCATCATTTATAGTGAAGATTTGGAAGGACATGTGGAGCACCTCAGGTTGATTTTTGAACGACTACGGCTACATAACTTGAAGGTTTCTCCGGATAAGTGTGTAATCGCTACTAATGAGATTACCTATCTTGGGCATCAGATTACTTTAGATACCACTAGACCACTTGATAAACATAAATTGCAGCTTCAGAACTATCCTGTTCCTAACAATAAACGACAACTTCAGAGTTTTCTCGGTCTATGCAACTGGGTAAGAGAATACATCCCTAATGCAGCCCTCATTACCAAGCCGCTAACCAGACTACTCTCGAACGACGTCCGCTATAAATGGACAAAGGAGGCCCAGAACGCATTTATGAATATTAAGCAGATCTTAGCAGAACCCTTGGAACTTCATAGACCAGATTTGGACAAAACTTTTATTCTTCAGACGGATGCTAGTCTACTAGGCATGGCAGCAGTTTTATATCAGTTCGGCGATGGAGGTGAAAGACATATTATATCTTATGCAAGTCATACCTTGTCTCCTACAGAGAGAAAATATCACATAAACGAGCTAGAATGTCTAAGTGTGGTTACTTACGTTAAGCGATATAAGATTTACTTAGCAGACAAACCTTTCATCGTCCGAACTGATAATAGAGCTCTCCTGTGGTTGGATAAGCACCGAGATGAGAAAACGAAGTTTACAAGATGGTCGTTGTTGTTGCAAGAATATTCTTTCAAAATTGAACACTGTCCAGGCAAAGAAAATCTTTTGGCCGATTATCTCACTAGGAATCCTCAAAATTCAAGTTTGGAGCATCTCGATGAAGAGCGAATGTTTCCGCCTAAATTCAAATCAAAAGAAAATATTTTGGCTATCACCCATTTGGAACTTTATCAATCAATTATAGAAAGTCAACAGGATTCTACGAACATCAGGGAGAAAGTTAGTCGTTGGATTGAACTCAGTCAACGAACTATAAATGAGAGATCGGTTAAAGACCAGAAATTTTACTCAACTCATCAAGTGAGAAATGGCATACTTATGAGATTGATTTCAGACAAAATTTATTTAGTGGTTCCTAAACGTAAGATCAAAGAAACTATTTCACATTTTCACGACAAGACTGGTGTCGGCCATCCAGGAAGAGATGAAACCTTTCGGACCATATCTAGAACCTATTATTTTAACAACAAGTCCAGGCTAGTAGGCCAATATATTCAAAATTGTTTAGTGTGCAAATCTGTTAAAGGACGACAAGTGCAGCCGGAAGCCCCATTACGGTGTCATGAACCTCAATACCCTTTTGAGGTGATCAGTATGGATATCTTGGGACCATACAAACGCGCTAAGGACACTGGTAATCGATTTATAGTCATGACGGTCGATCTATTTACTAAGTGGACCGAAGCGCAAGCTTTCGTAAAGGTGAATGGTGAAACTTTAGTCCGATTTCTGGAGGAGCACTGGATATCTCGGTTTGGCTTGCCGAAGACTATCATATCAGATCAAGGAGGACATTTCCAAAGTGGATGGTATACTCAGTTTAGTAAACGCAACCATATTCAAAATTTCTATACGCCCATTTATCATCAACAAGCAAATCCAATAGAAAGACAGGTGCAAGAAGCCAAGAAAATTTTAAAATCTCTTATGTTCAATCAGGCAACAGACACATGGGATATGTACATTGTACAAATGCTTTACAATTTAAGAACACGTAGGAACGCTTCCACAGGATATACCCCAAGCTTTGCAGTTCTAGGCTACGAACTAGCAGAAGCAGGCGACTGGCAGATAGAAAGCTATTTTCAAGAAAGGCAACCCACATTAACCAGACCAGCTATCGTTCAAAATATAAGTCAAAATTCACAGCAGTATAGACAAAAATACGCCCCTAAGGAAGCAGTCACTCCTATCGTTTTAAAAGTTGGAGACAGAGTTATGGCTAAAAATATGCGGAAAGACAAACAAGCATTTATACCATCGTGGACTGGGCCACATAGGGTGACAGAGAAAGTGTCAAATGAGGTTTATATTATCCAGAAAGACCAACATCTATCCCGATTACATGTGAACGATCTGAGACTTGTGAAACCAACGGAGGAAGTAGGATTCGCATCCAGTGAAGACGATTCCGATGACTCTTCAGTGGGCGATCCGCACGATGGACCAGAGCATTCCAATTATCCAATTCCCGTCCAAGTCCAAATTCATACCCCTAATACAGCCAGCGTAGCTGTCTCGAATGTAAGAAGGCATTCTGCGTCGAAGCAGACAAAGGGTAGCGTTTCCGAAGGGCCGGAAACCAGTTCGCAAGCAGCTTCGCATGCTGATATTTCCATTCATGATCCAGATCCTTCCCCACTAGTACATGACCAAAATTCTATTCGAACCAATGATTCCAAGCAAACCACTGACCAGACTATTCCGCTTACAGAGGGTTCCTCTGAAGCAAATATCCTTTCTGAAAATATTCCACAAAATTCCTGTAATCCTTTCAATCTCGAGAGAGAGCGAAGACTCATAATTCCTTTGACAAATGTTAAACTCCCAAATTCAAGTTATTTTCCAAAAGACGTTCCGTAGAGAAGTCTCTCCTCCCGCTGTCCACACGCGAGGAGAAAATAAGAATGATGAGATTATGTCCAGAAATTTTAAAGCCCAAATTCATAGTCGGATACTGCGGTATCCTTTGTTTCAATTTTAACTAATACGTACTGATTTATGTTCACAGCCTGAACATAAATAGATGCATGCTGATCCTATCCTGAGATCCTAACCATAAATTCCCAATGCAATGATCCACCAGTCCCAATGGTATGTTGGCAGATTCCAGACGAACGAGCCAAGCAGTGGAGTGCAGCATTCTCCAAGAGGATGGACTCCCAAGACGAAGACGAAGACAGAAGACGAAGATCGAAGAGCAAGAAAGAAGATTCAGAAAACAGTGCATAAAGACACTATCATGTTTTCCAAATATGTTCATTCGATAATTATGTTAAGTCCACTTTTGACCAATAATTCTATAAATTACCAATGTTATGATCCATTCTACTTTTAAAACCTATGAGGCCAATAATTATTATAAATTCCAATGTTAATGTCCAACTACCTTTCGGCCAAGAATTGTATAAATTATCCTAAGTGTTATATCTATGTTAACCATACCACCACCACTATATTCCCACAAGAGTTGTTATTAAATCCTATTCCCAAATATCCATTCTTTCATTTATATATAATAAGTAATCTTAAGCAGTGACACAGTGATATAGTGATCGATTCCGAAAGACGAACTTTCCAAAGGAGGGGAGTGTTAACGTACCCAGGAGAAGCTGTATAAGTAGTTTTAAAGTAGTTTTAAGCAAAAGATCCCAATTAGAGATAAGCACACAAGCTAAGGCCTGAATGGTGTATATGGAACATCTGTTTCATGTACACCATTTTTTTTTTTTTTTTTCAAAATTATCTCGAATTTCACTTCAGTTCCTAAACACCAAAATTCCTTCTTTTTGCCTGATATGCATGATTCCGTGCATATCAGGATTTTTTTATAAAATTTTTAAGACGATTTTCAGTACACTTTCCAAAATTCCCTTTATCTTTTTCGGCCCATATCTCATGTTTGAACGAACGCATCCAGGGAGCCTATTCTTGAGAATTCGTACGAGTGAAAGTTATTCGCACTTCGCATGGACACGAGTGACTTTTAGAAAATGCTATTCTTGACCACTCGTTGCAGTAACGAATACGTCTAATAGTACACGTTTTACAGCGAGCGGACCGATGCTCGTGCATCCACCCAAACGTTTGATGTTTGACGAACCTAACCTTATTAACTGTCAAAAGTTTTAATAGCGTCTTTTTCTGTTTGTTAATAATTTTTTGACTGATTTGAGTACATGTTTATGAAAATGGATGAATTTGTTGGTGTACACATTTATTAGAAGCATTAGAAGTTGCGGAAGAAGCTGCAGGAGGATGAGAAATTCATGTAGCTCAAGTATAATTGGTGACTCAAAGGAAATTAATTCTTTCTGTGTGGACTCAAGAATAGCGTTTTCGATGCGCATATTACGTTAACAGCTCACTCGCAACGAGTCGTGTTCGCATGGATGCGAAAGAAGTCAAGAATAGCCTCCCAGGCACGATGCAGCATGTAGAGACGACCAAGGACATGCATTGTCCTCAGCCAGTACCGATTCCTCGAAGGACGGACTGCGCCACAACAATGATCATAGCGCAGATGATCATTGTCATAAGCCGGTCTAACGGATCACAGGAATACTCCACTAAGGCGCGAGAGTGAATCTACCGTAGATCGGTAGCTCTTGATCTGATCTATCATAGACAGATCCACCTTCGTGGTCGCATTGATCTACGGAACCATAGGTTCACTCTACCCTCGCGTTCTGGAATTCCTAGTGAGTCCGTGACCTACGGCTTCCAAGGATGGTTGAGCTGGCCTCGCCTACCCATTGGTCATCGTCTCTACCGGGATCGTGTCTGATAGCGCTATTTTGAAATTTTAGGAACTGTATAAAAAAGTGAAATTGCGGAATTTTGCGACGCCACGTGGCGACGTGAAGTGGTCTCGGGTCTTTTCCATATCTATAGTGGGAGACCTCCCGATGATCTCGCAAAATGGAAATAAGGTATTTTTGATTAAATCAAGCCAGGATAAGCCTCAGTGCGGTACGCACGGGTACCGGGGGCTTTCCCCATTATTACCAGGTGACCGCCTTGTGAGATAGCATTCGAAGAGATTTCCCCTTTCTGAAATATCCACAGACGTCTAACGGCATATACCCCTTTTGGAGAATATTACCTTAAATTTTTAGTCTATAATTCTAACAGTAAATCTATAAAACCCACTCACTAAATTGCCAGTCACGTCCATGTAATAATTCTCTTTCGGCAATCGATCACTCGTCTTTAAGCGCGGCCGTCGCGGTCGCTGACCCCTTGTGGGGGTATCGTGGTTATGGTGGCAGACCTTGCTACGTGAGGCTCTATATGTTACTATGATGATTGTTTAATATATACCCTTATTTATTATCCATGTCTTCTTATTGCGTTCTAGTATTAGTCTAGTATCTGTGTTGACCCCATAGCTAACGAGCCTCGCAATTGCGTCGGTTTGACCATTCGGCTGAGCCAAAGAAGAGTGAACGAGCAAGACCTGTCTGGGCAGGTGTCAGAAGTGAATTGTGTATTGTGCAAAGTGTTTAGCTAGTGTTGTATCTTTAGTTCAGGACGTTGCGAAGCCTGTATACGAGGAAGCATTCATTGTCGACAGTTGCCGTTAATCTATCGATTTCGAGACTTCGATATATTAAGGGTTTGCCACGACCTGCGTTGAATTCAACGGCCAAGAGTTAAATCAGATGTGGTGACAGCGGTTGGTTGACTTAATACGAATATCGGTCGTTCCCTCCCACTATCACTGGTTATAACGAATGGTTAACTAACGTTGACACAGCCTTAGCAAATTAGTTTAGTTATTAAACGTTGATAGATCTACCACCATAACCTATAATCTAACCGAAATAGAAATAACCAACAAATCGGTTGCAAAACCTAGCTATTATACATAATTTGGTTTTTCCCACCAAACTGAACTTAATTATCAGGAGGATGTGCTTTCAAGTCCTTGGCGTGCCAAACACCCACATTCTTCCCGTTAGCGTCAGATAACTCGTACGTCCACGGTGACAGAACCTTGTGTATGACGAAAGGACCGGTGAATTTAGGAGCCAGCTTAGCGGTAAAGTCATTAGCCTTGTTAGATAACACGTGGTTTCTACGCCACACTTGCTGCTGTAAATCGAACCGATCGTTCCTACGCCGTAAATTATAGATTGTTTTGCTTTTCTCGTAAGCCTCTTTCAGACGTTTCTTCACGTCTTGAAAAACACGAATTAATGCTTCCGATCGGATGGTCATATCTTTCGCGTCACGAGTGAAATCGACCTGTTCATCCAAAGGATGGTTTGATTTACCCGACAAGCGGACTTCTCGAAATTTATAAAATTGGGAGTCATACCGGTGACTTCATGACGGGCTGAACGGATGGCGCTAGCCACTTTCGCCAGGTATTTATCCCATTGTTTATGATTATCAGCCACGTAGGCCGTTAACATTGTCTTAATGACCCGATGAATCCTCTCGACCGGATTAGCCTGTGGATGATAATTAGCTGTATACGCAAGGTCTATTTCATAATTCTTCATAGTGTCTTGAAAGAGCTTACTTCGAAATTGGGCACCATTGTCTACAATAATAGGTTTCGGCGCCCCGTACACCAATATTACGTCGTCTTCAAGATGTCGTGAGACAGCTGATGCGGTAGCCGTACGTAACGGGAAAAGCAATGTGAATTTACTAAAACAGTCGCTAACCGACAATATATACGAGTATCCTGCGCTTGACCGCGGAAGAGGACTTACTAAATCGGCACTCACCAATTCCCACGGCTGTGAAACGGTCGATGGTGCGCTTAACATTAACCCAGCCGGACGTTTCTGTTCGGGTTTAGTGCTAATACACACTGTGCAACGACGGATATATTTGGCAACGTCACTCCGCATTTTCGGCCAATAGTACTGGTCGGCAATGCGAGCGACAGTCTTGTATACTCCCAGATGACCACAAGTCGGTGGGTCATGCAGAGATCGGATAAGTTCTGTGCGATCTTCTTTCGGTACAACTAATCGCCAGTCACCTGAAGGACCTGATAAATCCGGATACCGGGGTTTAGCGTGCTTGTAAAGTTTACCACTTTCACAACGCCACAACGGGTAACGTCCAGGCGACTTTTCGATCAACTTGTATAGGTGAAGATACCACTTATCTTTCACGTCGGGTTCAGACTTATCAACATCAGTTTCGACCAAGTCCACAATCGGTACAGCTCGAGAAAGAGCATCTGGCACCACATTGTCCTTGCCCTTGCGATGTACGATATCAAAGTCGTACTGTTGTAGTCTGACTGCCCAACGCGCAATACGACCGACAGGATCCTTGATGCTATTTAACCACTTAAGGCTATAGTGATCGGTAACCACGGTGAATCTAGTGCCCTCTATGTATGGTCGTAACTTCTCAATCGCGAAGAGTACTGCCAAGCACTCTTTTTCAGTGACGCTGAACTTCCTCTCAGACTTGCTAAGTGATCGGCTCAAATAACAAATTACTTTCTCCCCATCTTCGTGGGTTTGAGAGAGGATAGCGCCAAGGCCATAATCAGAAGCATCCGTCTGAATGATGAACGGTAGCTCAAAATTAGGACATGTCAGAATTGGAGCCGACACGAGATGTTCCTTGACTGAACATAAAGCTCGTTCGCAAGTTTCATCCCATAAGAAAGGTTTATTTTTCTTAAGCAAGGATGTCATTGGGGATACAACCGTTGAGAAATTCGGTACGAAACGCCTATACCACGAAGCCAGGCCGACAACTCGGCGAACCTCCGTAACACTTCGAGGTGTAGGTATACGTAAAATAGCCTCGACCTTATTAGGGTCAACTAAAAGTCCCGAAGCATTCACAACGTATCCTAGGTAACGCAATTCTGACTTACAAAAACAACACTTGTCCCGACTTAATGTCAAACCAGCCTTTAACAATCTCGACAACACCTCCTGTAACACTTGCAAGTGCTTTTCGAAGGTAGGTGTACAAACAATCACGTCGTCCAAGTAGACGAACACAAAAGGCTCTAGATCCACACCGACAAGTCTTTGCCAAGTGGCGGGAGCGGCGTGAAGACCGAATGGCATTCTTTTAAATTGAAATAACCCGCGAGTGGGAACCGTAAAAGCTGTCAGAGGTCTGGACGTTTCAGCGACCGGGATTTGCCAATAAGCAGATTTAATATCTAAGGTTGTTAGGAATTTAGCATCACGAAGCTTGTCCAATGTTTCATTCACGCGTGGTAACGGGTACGCATCTGGCAAACTCACCTTATTCAAACGTCTGTAGTCCACACAAAACCGATATCGACCGTCTTTCTTACGGACCATCACGATAGGAGATGACCACGGAGAGTCCGATGACTCCACGATTCCAGCAGCGAGCATCTCGTCGAGCTCAGCATTAACCTGTTTTTGTAAAGCTGGGGAGACGGGATAGTGCCTCTGCTTGATGGGTGGTGAATCTGTCTTAATGACATGCTCTACCAAGTTGGTACAACCTAACTTATCACCCATTTTCTGAAACGTTCCGTCTATCAAGTCGTCCAACCGCGCGCGTTGTCCCACGGTAAGTGATTCTAAAGTCTGAATCGCGGATAGTTCGCAAGGAAGGTTATCTCGAAACGACCATTCGCCCGTTGACAAGTCTGGAATAATACCCATTTTGGCCCAAAACTCTGCACCGAGGATAAGTGAGTGAGGTAGGTCCGGTATAACAAGAACCTCAAAAATTTTTATACGACCCCGTAACTTAATTGGTATTGTCACGGTACCTATCCCTATACACGTTTGACCATTGGCAACAGTGCAGGTAGATTTCTGTACGCTATTGACGTTAAGATGACATAAATCCTTTATTACGTTCCAGCCAGATCGGCCAAGGATAGTGCAAGAAGCGCCGGAGTCTAAAAGACCCAAAAATTCCTTACCAAAGATGGTCACATTCAGATATGGTCTCTGATCATGTCGCGCATGCGCAAGAATATAGTTAAGACATACACTATTATCGCAACCAGAACCAAAAGGTTCCATAGCCGCCGAAAGTCTCGGACGAGAGTCGCATAGACGGCTTATTGGCGACCCCCTCTCATGTTTTTTTGACACTTCGGGCAAGAGGTAGTTGAAACATTGTCGCGACCACACTTAAAGGAAAATATACCCTTACGTGGCGATTTACAATCTCTAAATTTATGATCCGGATGTTGGCAATTCCAACATACTATAGTCGGTCTACTAGCTGAAGGTTTTATTAAATTTGCCGATTCCTGAGGCGAATCCCCGAGTTCTAGTGTTGCTACTCGATTATATACACCTGGTTTATGATACGCCTGCTCAGGTTCTAACATTTGGCGGTAATTGGTCGAAGGAGGCAAAAGTTGTTCGGCGCGCTCTTTGGTTTGTTCAATGTCACGAGCTAACCGCAATAGTTCCGCTATTGTAAGTGTCGTGTTGGTAGCTAAACCAGTTTGAATATGTCCTAACATCCTCTTTCGAATGAATGACGCATGATTCTCTTCCCTTGGTAACTCTTTCATTTTATTAAACAAATTTTCCATTTTCGCGATATAAATAACCACTTTTTCGTGTGCTCCTTGCGTTCGCTTTCTCATAAACTCCCACATGATCACGATTAGCTAATGGCGAAAACTGGAAACTCCCTAGCCTGGCTGCTAAATTGGCAATATTCGCCGAAGACTCTGCTAGTTGTCGCCGTAATTCAGCTTCTCGCCGATCAGCGTTCGTTAAAACCGATTGTTCATTATCACTACATAAAATATCAGGTTCATCCCGAAATGATACACGATTGTTGGTAACACGCGTATTATCGTTACTAGGTTCAGGTTCCTCGAAATCAATTAAATCATACGTAACCGATACTCTGGATTGTGACTCGCCTAACGGAGTATTAACAGACTGGCTAATTGAGGTATTGGCTTGACCACCCTGTAAGTTCGGTTCACTTTGGTTACCATGACCACTCTGTATACTAGCTGTACTATGGTGCACATTCAATGGACCACCCTGTACGTCGAGTACACTGTAGTAGGCATTCGGTAGACCACCCTGTAAACTTGTTACACCATGGTATGCATTCGGTGGACCACCCTGTATTGTTGTGTTAGGGGGGCCACCCCGTAAACCAGCAGTACCAAACTGTATATTCACTGGGCTTCGCATGGTAGAATTGCAAGGACCTCCTTGTACAGATTCGTTCATTTGACCACCCTGTAAATAGGGAGTAATACCTTGTGGTGTAGCGTAACCTACTTGTGGGTATGTTGAGCCACCCTGTATGTATGTAGGTAAGTTACTATACAACCTCGGGCCACCTTGTATATAGTCCTGTTGTGAGCCACCCTGTATAGAATACGGTCCGCCATATGAATTTATTTGAGAGACATATTGAGAAAATTGTGGATAAGGTTGGACATTTTGTCCATAAGAAACATTATTCATTCTATTATCATTAAGTGTGTTTCGCCACAACCGTGGATCAACTTGATTATTTCGACTCATTCCCAGTGAAGAATTTATTAAACTAGTCAACTCTTGACATTGGGTTAAAAGTTCATTTTGTATGTTAGATTCAGCCATTTCGCTTTATATCAACTAACCCGATAACTTAGACACTCTTACCATTAAAACATGTGCAAAATCTTAGGTTATGTTATATGTATATGTAAACACAAAATTCCCCCCTCCTACTAAAAAAAAATTTGACCTTAGGAGAATTTCTAAATCAAAAACCAAATAGGTAGGTGAGGTTACTCAACGCAAAAACTACAAGTCAATCAAGTACTAAATGCAAAACAAATAGCATAGACCAAAATATTTAGTATAGATCAGACATGAAACAATTGCAAATACTTTCAACAAGCAAAACAGAAGTATAAACGTGTGAAAAGATTAAAAAAAAAAATCTTTTTAAACTCTGTCAAGTGTTACACAAACTTGTTAGGTATTATATACTTATACAACTGAAAACCACACGTTGTGAGTCATTTGCTAGGCATTCTACAACTATATAAGAGAAAACACACGTTTGGGCACTATTTGTTAAGTAAATTACAACTATACAAGAAAAAAAAATACACGTTGTTTACTATATGCTACGTAAAGTACAAGTATTTAAAACACGTTGGGTGCAATTTGCTACGTAATGTATAAGTAATTAAATCACGTTGGGCGCCATTGGCTATGTAATGTATAAGTAATTAAATCACGTTGGGCGCCATTTGCTACGACCTTCTTTTCAGGTTCGCCGCTGTTGGAAGTTACGGGTGAAAACAAAAAAAATATATCTATAAGTTCTAATTCAAAAAGGTTTATTTCCCTCCTACAATACGGCTGGCCGACCAGCTAACAGTGGAGATGGGAGTGGGTAAATTTATACAAGAGCGCCACCCGTTTTCAGCCTATCGTTTAGGAGAGATAACCTGCATACAACTCAAAACGGGAAATGTGATGTTCAATTATCATCTAAAAGAAAACTAGAACTTATTTCAACATACAATCAATTATTTGTTAACACACACTTTAAATATTTTGATCTACACAAATATTTGGGATATTCCGCTAAATAAATCTAAGGATTGACCTTATCAGATAATTACTGAATAATATAAATATACCTATATAAATATACCGCTACCCTTTGACTGTGTTATGTCATGACTTAATTTTATAGTTTTACCTTTCGTGAATTCACGGAGGGCGTACACTGTTTGATCTTAAAGACTAATAATAAATAATAAAATACGTTAGCAGGTAACTCTGACTAGATATATAGGTGTAGAATATGAAATACAATTAAATCAGTACTACAAAAACTCTGAATAAATTATAACTTGTAACATGTAGTAACTCGCAACCCTCCCTAACATAGGGGATTTGACGTAGTAAGCTAGCGATACTACGTACTATATGGTATCATAATTATCATAAACTTTAATATAAAATGATTAAATAAAACACGTGGTTATTAAATCGAAGCTATAACTCTATCCTAAGAAAGTGCACCGTATGACTTTTTAGTCTTAAATCTAAAAATGGGAGCAAGACAATATTTCTGGTCGTTAAAATAAATTAGTACGAGATCGGTATAAATTATTAATTAAAGCTTATCTGCTTCCTGTGACGTTTCCAAGGGTGGAGCTGTCGAATCCAAACCAGGGACCTATCAATCCTACTGTCGAGGCTAACAACACTGCATGCCGCTCCGTAGAAACCACTACTGCCACTGTAAGGTATCTCCGATTCCCAAAACCCAATGAGGTGGAATGCTCGATGCCACGATAACCCTATCCTGGACCAGCATGAAATACCAGATCCTGAGACACCATACAACAGCCTTCGTAGGGAGTACCCTGTACCCCAAACCCTAAAATGTATTCATAACCACACTAAGTTAAGCGAATTCACTAGTTAACAAAAAGAAACAAAGAAAGCTTAATTACCTCTTACTAGGGTAGTTTTCCACCGTCAATAAATCGTCGATTATTGGTCTGCGGTGTTTCTCACAACAATGATGATAGTGGACTCCTCAAATCCCCGGAACGGGTCAGATATCCGTAAAAATATCGTGCGTTATCGCCACCATTCCCGTAAAATTGTACAAACTTCATTTGCCATGGTACAGTCAACCGTATTGTAAACTCTTATGCATACCATTTGCGAACGTCTCTACCTTCTTGTAGTTGTTCAGGTCCGTCCGAACGCATTAAAGTTGGAACATCTCGTCATGCACCAGAAGAAATCACGCCTATATTTAAATCGTCTTCATCTACTGATCCGGGTGGAAGATATATGTCCGCATCATCCAGTTATGAAGAGCACAAACAGATTTTAAAGTTTCAATGATATCAAAATACGGAACGGGAGGTGAAGATTCCGAAGACATTCTCGGCAACGCGTCTTGCTCTCGGCAAGCGGTAGTTGGAAATTCTCTGCTCAAGTGTAACGTCTCTTTGTTCATATGACTTCAAAAGATGTGGTTCAAGGAGAAATGCGTCATCCCCTCTTAGGCCAGTTTAGAAGATTTTCCTCCATTGCTATTCTTAAGGTGGAAGTGCGGAATATAGTAAGACCATCACTACCGACATCTAATCTGATGCAATAATCCGCATCCACTATTGCAAACAAAACAATACTATTTATACCCAGCCTACCAAAACTTGTAACAGATGCATGACTACTAAAAAATTCAGATCTTTTCTAAGCAACCGCTATATCACAAGGAAAGCTCATATTTAGTTCTGGTGCTCAGTAATGTCCGCCTCAAATTATTTTCTGGTTGCATCATATTTACAGAACCTTGTTGCATCCTCATTACAAAACGCATATCAAACATCTGCATAGAAGCAACATTCAGATTGCATAAATATTTTATTGTATTTCTTACCAAGCTTCCACAACTAATTAACGAAAGTCTAGGATTCCTATTATACCAAATGGATGGATCCCCGCAGGATGATACCAGAATTCAATAATTCCACTTGCACAGAAGATGGCTACCTTCTCGTTCCACCGCAATCGTACAGACAAGACGCTCTTTTTTTAAAATCCACTCCGAAGAGTCGATTCGAGGTTCTGCGATCCCAATTACGCCACTACATACGCGAGAAAATCACTAACATCGATCGGCCCAGGAAACAATAGAATAGGCTAACACTTGGGAAGGGCGAAAGGAGTAACTAGCCCAAAATCAATAAACCGCCTACTACGACCTATCCATAATGTAGTACTAAAAATCAGCTATCTGGGGCTTCTTATTGCTACACTCTAGCTCATTTAAAAGAGACGCTATTAATTTTATGAGAACAACATTTATGTCGTGTGATTGCGCGCGCCCCTGAACCTTTACCTACTGAATTTATTTATTATAGCGCAAGATATTCAGAAAGGCGTCAACCACCACTCCTGGTCCTTCTATACCTGGTTGCCTAAACTAAGGGACTATATTGACCATTTCGGGTTTAACATAGATTTCCTGAACGATCCATGGCGATTTAGATAGTTTGATGGGTGAATGATACGCAGTATTAACGGAGAAAACAAAATCGTAACATTGTTCCTACCATAAGTTATCATTTAGTGAAATGCCAGAATCTGATTTCGCTGAAGCATCGAAAACGACGCGTAATTTAGTTGTTAAACTGTCTTCTATATAAACGGCGTGGTGTGGAAGATAGTAGATGTTTGTGTGATCTTGAACATCATTCTCAGTAGCTATTTCAGACATGTGCCCTAAATTCTTGTATTCCTGAATAAAGTCGCAGTATTGTTGTTTAAGATCCTCATCTTTGAACAGTTTCTTTTCTAAAAGAAAAAATCGTTTTAAAGCTGTCTGATACGAGTTTCCTAACTCTGCAACGTTGCTTCTTATAGGTAAATGTTTTATAAACCGACCTGCTTCGTCTCGCCTGGTGGTTTTGATAAATATATCTTCACACTCTTCTTCTTCCTTTGTCATTTTTGACAACTGCTGACACTCTTCTATTCGCCAAAATTTTTTTAAGTTGATCTTGAATATTAGCCTCTGATGAAAAATGACAAATACTTGATTTATTGCTGCTTGCCTGAGAATCATTTCATGGAACCCGAAATGATCCAACCTAGTTTTGTTTTCTGCATAATTGGCTGCTGATTATTAATTCTTATCTGTCCTATACATAAAAGATCCCAGAATAAGGTAGCTCCTAGTAATAAGTCGATCTTGCTGGGTATGTTAAAATTATGATCTGTTAGCGTAATATTTTCTGGTATATTGAAAACGGTTATATCCACTGTGTTGACTGGTAATCGTTCTGTTATATTATCTAGTATTAAAAATGATGATTTAACCTTAAATCCGTTAAATTTAGATTTGATTGTTGCCATTGTCATTTGAGTTATGCTAGTCTTTGTTTGATTGATGCCTGCTACTGGTACTTTCGCTTATTTAGTCGTAATTTGTCACACAAGTCCCCTGTAATAAAATTTTATTGCTAGCCACTGTCCAGTAATGCTCTACATTCATGATAACTGCCGTTTTATCGCATATAAGAACTCTCGCTGTCGATAGTAAAATTTCTGTTTTCTGTTTAAATGCGCAATGCGTCAAGCTTGGTGCTGATTCTTGAGATTGAAATATATCTAAATTCGTTTGGGTGGTTGAATTTTCGCCTGATTCTTGAAGTGACGAATATGCGTTTATGCTATTACTTGTACCCTGACCACGACCTTGACTATAATAATCATCAATGTGCAATAGTGAATTATGCTTTTTGCCGCATTTTTTACAACCGCTTGATGTACAAAACTGATTAGTATGTCCACGTCTAAGACAATTCCAACATAAATTTAAATTTTTAACCTCTGCCATTCTAGATTTAATCGGTAAACTAAGAAATTTGTCACAAAAATATATTGAATGCGACTGTTTGCACAAGGCGCATGTATAATATTGGACTGGTTTGTCGGTAATTTCGGAATTGACTTCATATAGGTATTTCGTGAGGATTACATTGCCCCAGCCAAACAAATTTGGCAAAAGTGTCCGATATTCATCGGATCCAAACTGAGATACATTCGATATTTACTACGCTAGAATTGTCTTCACTTGGGATATCTCTGATATACCCATACCAAACCTGTACAACACTGATGAGACCTAACAGGTCGAAACAATTGTCTGTTGTTGGTAAAAGTGTAAGAAATGCACAGTGATAACTAAATATCGAATATATCTTTTTAGATATGGAATTGACTTCAGAAGTAGCAAATGATTTTGAAATATTAGATTTTGGAAAAAAACGTGTTTTATTGACATTTTTATCAATGGTTACGGCTTTACCGGTTACGTTTACTGATTTCGTTGTCTGCAAAGTTTCTAATAGTTGACATCTGTTACATAAAAACTCTAAAAAACCATCCATAGTCGGTAAAACATCTGAAATATTATTAGCTTTCCATTCGCGTTCTGTAATTGTATCTAACTTGTTTGTAAATAAGTAAATGAGTAAAGTGTCCCATGACTCGGTTGGTTGCTTTAATGACTTTAATGCTCTAAGATTTTTCTTGATATCATCTACTAATTTACGAAGTAAACTTGCTGATTCTTTTGTGATAGGTTGAATGTCAAATAATGCCTTTACATGTTTATGAATACTTAATTGCTTATTTTCGAACCTTTCGTTTAATAATGACCATGCGTAATCGTAATTCTCGTCTGTAACCTCGATCGATTCAATAACCTCGGCCGCATCCCCCTTGACACGTGCTATCAACTAATGAAATTTTTGTGTATTGTTTAAACTGGGACTGGAATGAACCAAAGATCTAAACGTATCTGAAAATTGTGCCCATTTGTCATAAGCACCATGAAAGGTTGGTAAATCTAATGAAGGTAATTTAATGCTACTAGATACTAAAGAATTTTGTGGGTCTGTGATTGGACTTGACCGAGGCAAACTTTGATGTAAACTTTTGTTTGCCGCCGCAGTAAGCCCGAAATATGTATCTTCAAATGTTTCTCTTTCTACTTGTTGTCTATCTGAATCGTCTAAGCACTCTATTTCTACCTGTATACTGTCATATTTGTGCCATAACTCCTCACATTTCCGCAAACGCTCGGGTAGCTGCTCTAATTTCTCTGGTGTAAAATTGTTCATAAAATTTTGAAAACGAGTTAACTGAGCTTTGATAACACCGCGCCTTGCAATTAAAGCTTTTAGTTCCGGAGATTCGTCTTCGTTAACCATTTTTATTTATTTTAATTTTGTAAACAACCCAAGAAAAATGCCTGTCTTAATTTGTGTAAAGGAATGTATGTAAAGGAAATTAATTGAGTACTCACTGTTTGCTGTTGTTTCTGATCTTACCACTCTTGCTACATGAATGCCGAACGTGTCGTGTATGGACTGCTTTACTGCTGCTAAGATGCCACCTGTTGTTTGTTTTGTTATACTACAAAATGCTGACGGGCTGATCCTCGATGCGCCGACTACACGTTGTCGATTCTCTTGGTCTTGATTTGCCCCTTCTTTCACACACTGGCTGCTGCTAACTGATAGTTTTTGATTTGTTTAAATATTGCAAACGCCTTTTACTGATGGCTTTGCTGCTGATTGCTGACTGATTAATAGTTTCAACTATTTGCATGTAATTGATTATTGATTTGATCTGATTCTGATGCACAAACACGACACACTAATGTTTTATTGTTACTGATAATGTTTTATTGTTACTGACTGTCTTTTATCACTGTGATTCACTGATTTTTCATTCGGATAAAGGACCATTATGTTGAGACCGTGCTCATTTTTTCTCACTGACTATTTTAAATGAAATACTGTTGCTGTGAACAAGTGGACTGTATTTAATTTTGATTGATACATAATACATCATAATTTTAATCACTACAAAGTAGCTAAACGTATGTTCTACGCTCGCACGCCATGATGCTTACTTGTTACTGGACCAGGTTGCCGGTACTTCCGTTATCTGAAGCTCGGCAGTGTTGCCACTTGGTTTTTTAAGTATATTTGCGTAAAACATATAAAATAAGTTTGATTACGGAACAGGTAATTTGGTAAGTCAAATTAAGTCTTGTGAATCTGATTTAAATCGCTGTCAGTCGAAAATATTTAATATTATAAATCAAAGTCAGCAGTTAAAAGGTCATAATATGTGTCAAATAACAGAGGTTAAAACTCGATTAGTAGCTGAAATTAAAAATAAATTTGCCAATGTTTTTGAAGAACAGTTAGAATCATCCATAAAAACTTTTAAAGTAGATTTAATGCTAAAAGAAAATGCAAATCCTATATTTCACAGTACGAAATGCCATATGCTCTGAAACCAAAAGTAGAGTCAGAATTAATAAATATGGTTCAGTCTGGTATACTAACAAAAGTAAAATTTAGTAACTGGGCAAGTCCAATTGTTATTGTGCCAAAAAAAGATGGAAAAACTGTAAGAATTAGTGTATATTTTAAACGTACCGTAAATTGTATTATTGAAACAGATCATTGTGTTTTGCCTCTACCCGAGGATATTTTTTCAGAATTGTCTGGAAATGAATACTTTACTATTCTTGACCTTAAGGGCGCTTATCAGCAACTAGAAGTTAGCGATAAAACGAGAGAGATGCTCACAATAAATACCCATTTAGGTCTTTTTACGTTCAATAGGTTGCCATTTGGTGTTAGTTCTTCTCCTGGTATATGTCAAACTATAATGGAAAACATTCTATCAGGACTGCCAAATACCAAATGCTATATTGATGATATTTTAATTTATGGGTCAAGTATTGAGGAATGTCATGATAATGTTCTGAAAGTTTTCTGTCGATTAAATGAATATAATGTCAAAGTTAATGTAAATAAATGTAAATTTTATGAAAATAATGTAGAATTCCTCGGTCATAGAATAGATAAGTCAGGTATTTATTCTACAGAAGAAAAGTTGGAATGTATAAAGAACACATTATCTCCAAACAACTTGACACAACTTAGATCATATTTAGGATTATTAAATTATTACGCCAAATTCATTCCTATGTTATCATCTAAATTAAAACCTTTATATGATTTATGTAAAACAAATACTCAATTTGTTTGGTCTGTAAAGTGTCAAGAAGCGTTTGAAATCAGTAAAGAGATGTTACTATCAAATCAAGTTCTTACTTTTTATAACCCATCTTTACCTATTTATGTCACTTGTGATTCAAGTAGTTATGGTGTAGGTGCCGTACTCAGCCACAAAATAAATAATGAAGATCATCCAGTCATGTTTGCCTCAAGTACCTTGTCCCCGTCTGAACAAAAATATTCAAATATTGAAAGAGAGGCGTTGGCTATAATGTTTAGTTTGCGTAAATTCTATAAGTATCTAAATGGACGTAAATTCATTTTGATAACCGATCATCAACCCCTACAATGTATATTTGGAAAAAATAAAGCGGTTCCTGTTAGTGCGGCATCCCGTATTACTCGATGGGCATTAACTTTATCGGGTTATGATTATGATATTCAATATAAGAAAGGTAGGTTAATTAGTAATGCCGATGCATTGTCACGATTACCATGTCATAATGCCACGAACGTTTCAGATAATATATTTTCATTTAATTTGATTAATGAGAATGCTTCAAATTACGATGATGTGGCTAAAGCATCAAAAAAAGATTTGTTATTAATAAAAGTTATTGATTTAACATTGTCAGGTTGGCCAAATTATGCTGCTAATGAGGAACTAAAGCCTTATTTTAAACATAGACATGAATTGTCAGTGGAACAAAATTGTTTACTTTTAGGTAGTAAAGTAGTTATACCACTGTTATTAAGGCCTGATGTATTAAAACTGTTTCATGAAGAACACATTGGTATAGTGAGAACTAAAATGCTATTAAGACCGTATTGTTGGTGGCCAGGAGTAAATAATGATATCGAAAAATCAGTACAGTGTTGTACAATTTGTCAGCAAACACAAAATTTCAATAACAATGCACATTATTACCTTGGTCATCTGCTCCAAATAATTTTTTTAGAGTAAACGTAGATTTTTTCCATAAGTATAATTTTACATTTTTAATATTGGCGGATAATAAGTCCAAGTGGATGGAAGTAAAAATAATGAAAAAAGGTACAAATGCTAGAGAAGTTATATTTAAGTTAAAAGAAATTTTCTCTACTTTTGGTTTACCAGCAGAATTAGTTTCAGATAACGGACCACCGTTTAATTCAGTAGAGTTTAACGCTTTTTGTCAAAGTAATGGAATTAAACCAATCAAGTCACCACCTTACCACCCACAGTCAAATGGCATTGCAGAACAAAATGTAAAGAAGTCTTTGGAGAGATCTTTATTTTTAAACCGAGGAGAAGTGATATCTGAGGATTAACTGAAAATTAAATTGACCAATTTTTTATTTACGTATCGCAATACTCCTTCTAGTGTCACTGGTACATCCCCAGCATAATGTTTATTTAAAATCAGACCTCGGACTAGTAGCCCAGGGTCGATCCAGTCAAACCTTGAACAAATTAGAGACAAGCTGAAATTTGGTATATAAGTTTGTATTGGGGTTCTTAAAAAACCACCAAACCCCACCGGTAATCCGCCGTGCCTGTCACCCCTAAACAACCCCCGAAAAGGGTAAAAATCGGACTTTTTCTAGTTATTTGGCAATATCTTAAAAACAAAGCTATATAAGAAAAAATATGAAGATAGAAAAATTAAAGGGCATAAAATTTCCTATAGAATTGCGTTTAACAGATATATTGTGCTTTACCAGTGGCGGAGTTATGATATTTTTAATAATTGGGTATTTTGTAAAAATATTCTCTAGCCTTTACTTATTGGATTTTGACATTAAATGTACATAACAAGTATATGGATATTTTGGTAAATACATTTAATACATTCTTACATCAATAAATTAGAAATAAAAAACATGCCAGTGGAGTACTATATTCTAATTTTATACATTATTTTGTATTAGCTAATAGAACTTTAACATTTTACGTGCCTATTAAATGTAACAAAATAATTATTTTAAATATCCGTAAATTTCTGTTACGAATTGAGAGGAATTATTTTTATATTAATAACATTAAGGACATATACCGCATGTCAAGGCAACTGAGTAGTATTCCGCGTCGTCATTCGCCCCTGTATGTATGCTCTCTTCGTATATTCTCGATACGACTCCATTACGCCAAAGATTATATATACCATAGATAAACGGTGCTATTGTAGTTATTTGACGCTCAGCAAATGGATGCAGGCGAGAGAGAACGGGATATAAGTCCTCTGTTCAACAGAGGACTTATATTTTTTTTTACAATTCTCTTTCTTTGCTTGATATGCATTGTTTATAAATGACTTTATTTAGGCTTTATTCAAGCATAATAACAAAAACCTATCCAATTTGATATACTCACATTGATGTTTCATCTCTAAACATACAATTGTTAAGTTTATTGAATCTTCTCTAATGCATGATAAAAATTGAATTAAAAATTACAAATTTCAAAACGTCTAAAAATTAAATTATGGCAAAAATTATTTTTAACTTACAAATTCATTCATTATGGCCACCAATCAAAAAACGATGTCCCTAAGAAGATGTACATGTTCTTTCGCCTATATGGCTCTTCAGAGGGACCCCAAAATCACGTTCAATTCAAATTCTACCTTTATCTTGAAAACCTATACTCAAAATTGTATTTATTGACATTAATAAAACATTTTGTAACCATAACAAACAAATTTTTTCATTCCTTTAACTGATATGTCTTCTACTATATTTTCATATCCTTTTGTAATCTACCCTACTTTCTCTTTTGAGACGCATTGCTAATAAACAAACTTATTTAAGTTTTTTTATACTGGCCCTATTATAACAAAATTATCTAATATATTTATTGATGTTCCACTTCTGAACATACAAATATAAATTATGTTGAATTCAAAGAAAATCATTGAAAACATTTTAGAACGTTATTATCGTCGAATAATGTGAAAACAAAATACTCTGCAAGACTATATGTCCATACAGCATTGAATTAAATCACAAAATCCATAACATTCAAATAAAAAATAAAACATTTAAATAAAAATTATTAATCTCCATAAAAAATTAATACAATCTAGTTTTAGTTCGATTGTGACATTATGACGTTAAAAATTCCCTAGTTTTAATTTCATTCTGACATTGACGTTCAAAAATAACATAACCTCTTAATGTCAAATTGACATTAATGAAAAAATCGATATAACCTAAAACCAATGTCACTCTAACATTGACATTGTTGTCAAATTAAATCAAAATAAACTACTTAGTTACATTCTACCCTGACATTGATATAAAAAATTAATTATTAAAAAATTATATCACTCTTTTTTAGGTAAGGCCTATTCCTTTCTATCTTTTTTACAATTCTCTTTCTTTGCTTGATATGCATTGTTTATAAATGACTTTATTTAGGCTTTATTCAAGCATAATAACAAAAACCTATCCAATTTGATATACTCACATTGATGTTTCATCTCTAAACATACAATTATTAAGTTTATTGAATCTTCTCTAATGCATGATAAAAATTGAATTAAAAATTACAAATTTCAAAACGTCTAAAAATTAAATTATGGCAAAAATTATTTTTAACTTACAAATTCATTCATTATGGCCACCAATCAAAAAACGATGTCCCTAAGAAGATGTACATGTTCTTTCGCCTATATGGCTCTTCAGAGGGACCCCAAAATCACGTTCAATTCAAATTCTACCTTTATCTTGAAAACCTATACTCAAAATTGTATTTATTGACATTAATAAAACATTTTGTAACCATAACAAACAAATTTTTTCATTCCTTTAACTGATATGTCTTCTACTATATTTTCATATCCTTTTGTAATCTACTCTACTTTCTCTTTTGAGACTTATATCCCGTTCTCTCTCGCCTGCATCCATTTGCTGAGCGTCAAATAACTACAATAGCACCGTTTATCTATGGTATATATAATCTTTGATTACGCTAAACAAAATTTGTATATGCTACGCCCAGGAAGAAGTTCGAAACCAAATAAAATTACTAATACTTTAAAGTTGCAGCATAAGTTGGGACCCTTAATAAATGTTAAATAAATAAATAAATAAATAAAGTGTAAGAATAGTATTTTGTACTAAACTTCGCCCATCAATAAAGACGTTTATTATTATTATTATTATTGCCATGCACGCCATTTCCGGATGTGATACTACATCTGGCCTGTTTACCAGGGGAAAAATTAATTTGGTCAATACTGTGAAAAAGAAGAAGTTGGTTGACCTTGAAGAATTTTACAATCCAAATATATCCAAAGACAGCTTGAGGACCTTTATTTCGACATTTTTTATTTCAGTATACGTCAAAAAGTCAAAAAGTACCGATTTGAATAACGTCAGATACATTTTCTACCAGCAGTATGTAGCAAGGCAAAGTTTAAATAAAGATTTTAATCTGGCTTCACTTCCACCGATCATAAATGCAGCTCAGTAGGACATTTCATCCAGCAACTCTACATACATATTTTTATTTTATTTACATGTATGATTAACTTTTAGGTTCAAGCATGGTTGAATAATAGCTTACCACTCCAGGACTGGGGATGGATTTCTAGTTATTCCGGAATCTCTCCAGTCCAGATGGATCAAGATATAGACCCCAAAGGGTTCCTTAAACAAATTTTTTGCAACTGTTCATCAGGTGGTTGCAAAAGTGCATGCTCATGTCGTAACCTGTTTTAATAGGGCAGTTGAGGATTTACAGGTAGAAGACGACATCTCAACATGCAGATAAAATATATTGGATAATAAGTAATTAAAAACATACATTACATTCATTTACTTAAACATAACCTGTAAGTATTTTAGTTTATTTAAGAAAAAGCAACTGTGCTACTTACTACATAAAAAACTCATATTTTATGTATTATTATAGTTTTAATCTGTTTTGGTGTAAAAGACGTAAAATATATTAATCTAACGTAATTATTTTGTGGGAAATGTGTATTTTGTTAAAATATACTGGAATTTACAATACGATAACTCCACCACTGGTAAAGCAAAATATATCTGCTAAACGTAACTTTATAGGAAATTGTATGCTCTTTAATTTTTCTGTCTTCATATTTTTCCGTATACCGGGTGCCACAGGATACTGGCTCACCCCTATATTTCCTTTATTTTTTAACTTATCCATTTGAAATTTGGGGGGGCATAAACTACCGTTTAAAATGTATTTCTGCACATTACAAACACTATGGTACCACTTCCGGTTTATCCGGAAATTACCTCAACTTTCGATTTTCAAATGGAACACCCTGTATATTTTTACATATTTGGATGCAGGGCAACATTCTGCATACACCATGTAAGTTTCGCGAATTTTTGAGCCGATGTTGAATTTTTTCAAGCATTTTAAGGAATCCGTGAAAGTGGACTTTATACTTTTAAACGAATAAAATAAAATTGAAAATAAATAGCACAGATATGAAATAGATATCAATGAAACCAGAAAGAAAATTATAATTTTTCAAACACTATGAGCCACCACCTTCCCATTTGAAAAAAAAAGTTTTTGATAAAAAAGTGATATGTTCAACTTTGGAGGCTTCGCAAACAGTTGTTAGTGAAACGAAGAGAAAAATTATATTTTTCCTTTGAAGTTTACTTACCGTATAACGAATTTTGGAATTCCAAAGCACTCTAGGAGGATTTTTTAAGATGCTTGAAAAAATTGAACATCGGCTCAAAAATTCGTGAAACTTACATGCTGTATGCAGAATGTTGGCCTGCATCCAAATATGTAAAAATATACAGGGTGTTCCAGTTGAAAATCGAAAGTTTAGGTAATTTCCGGATAAACCGGAAGTGGTACCATAGTGTTTGTAATGTGCAGTACATTTTAAACAGTAGTTTATGCCCCCAAAATTTCAAATGGATAAGTTAAAAAATAAATGAAATATAGGGGTGAGCCAGTATCCTGTGGCACCCGGTATAGCTTTGTTTTTAAGATATTGCCAAAAAACTAAAAAACTAAACCCCTAAACAACCCCCTTTCGGGGGTTGTTTAGGGGTGACAGGCACGGCAGATTACCGGTGGGGTTTGGTGGTATTTTAAGGACCCCAATACAAACTTATATAACCAAATTTCAGCTTGTCTCTAATTTGTTCATGGTTTCCTATATAAAGCTTCAGATCGACCCTGGGCTATGCGGTATTATGTCCTAAATATTATTAATATAAAAATAATTACTCTCAATTTCTAACAGAAATTCCACGGATATTTAAAATAATTATTTTGCCACATTTAATAGGAACGTAAAATGTTAAAGTTCTATTAGCTAATACAAAATAATGTATGAAATTAGAAATATAGTACCTACTCCACTGGTATGCTTTTTATTTCTAATTTATTGACGTAAGGATGTATTAAATGTATTTACCAAAATACCCATATATATTGTTATGTATATTTAATGTCAAAATCCAATAAGTAACGGCTAGGGAGTATTTTTACAAAATACCCAGCTATTAAAAATATCATAACTCCGCCACTGGTAAAGCAAAATATATCTGCTAAACGTAATTTTATAGGAAATTTTATACTCTTTAATTTTTCTATCTTCATATTTTTTCGTATATAGCTTTGTTTTTAAGATATTGCCAAAAAACTAAAAAAAAGTCCGATTTTCACCCCTTTCGGGGGTTGTTTAGGGGTGACAGGCAAGGCGGATTACCGGTGTGGTTTGGTGGTATTTTAAGGACCCCAATACAAACTTATATACCAAATTTCAGCTTGTCTCTAATTTGTTCAAGGTTTCCTATATAAATCTTCAGATCGACCCTGGGCTATAGGTATGACTTGCTTAAACCATCATTTAAAAGTATAAGAGGTAAAATGATTGAGAATGAACCAATCAGAAACAACAAATTGTTGTTTTTGTTGTTTTTTGTTGTTAACGTTAATGATAATGTTTATGTTAAAAACGTACAAACCAAACTGTGGGATCTTGGAACTGTTGTTAAGATTGTAAGTCATTGTACATATTTAGTTAATGTTAATAATGTTATTAAACTTACTCATGCCGACAGCATTAGACTAGTAAATGTAGATGCTAACATAAATAGAGATAGTAGTGATAGAAGGCTAAATGAAACTGTGCCCACTCAGCAATCTGCTGAAACTCAGCAACCTGCTGAAATACCTGTGTCTAACCAGCAGTCTGCCGAGATAATGAGTCCGAGTTATGTTACTACAGATAGTCTACCCTCTACCAGTTTCAGTACGAATACAAACAGTAATTCAGAGGCTACTTCTATAAAAGAGGCTACTCCGATAAAGTATATTGTATATTATTGTAACGTCCTTGTATATTATTGTAACGTCCTTTTTCAAACCTGGAGCCCTAATTGAAGATGTTATTTCGGATGCAGCTAAACTCTCAGGAAGTTTTAACAAATCTGATTATGTTGTAATTTTTGCAGGAATAAAAAATGCACTTTGCGGTCGACAAATTGATCATGGCAAAATAAATAAAATGTGTAATGACCTTAACAATACTAGTGTGATTTTTATTGGCGCAGCCTACTGTGCAAACAGAAACATTTTGAATAAGATTATATATGACTTTAATGTAAACCTGGTGAAAATATCGCGTAACTACCATAATATACAGTATGTAGAAACTAATCGAGTTCTAAGTGATGGGCAATTAATAAACAGGAAACCAGACCTGAAATATGGATTCAAAACGCTATTGTTTGAGCACATTTACACAACGATTATAACAAATAAATTCGTTAATTACAAGAATTTAACATTTATTGACTGTATTGAAGCCGATGATCGTCCAAGTATTAAGAAAAATGGGATATTAAGTGAGATCCGATGTGTTGGTGTAGAAGTTATGGATTTAATAGATTTAACAGATGTACAAGAAAATAGTGAATGTACTGAAATAATCGAGGAATCTCCTATCAACTGTAGTCAACGAGTAAAAAAAGATAGTCGTAAGAACTTTCATCAAACTGTAGGTACCCCAATAAATAATAGTAATAATTTTTTTCGTTCCTAACAATATAAATATTCTCCACCAGAACATTCAGTGTTTGTCAAATAAACTGTTGAATTTAGAAGTAGTTTTTAGTAAAAATAATTTTGATTTTATTATGTTGTCTGAACACTGGCAAAACTCTGAGCAAATTAAGACTATTAATTTCGAAAATTTGGTTATGATTAATTCCTACTGTCGCACTCGCATGAAACATGGCGGTGTTGCTATCTACAAAAGAAATAGTTTTCAGTCTAACATACAACTAATTCCTGTCTCAGAATTCTGCAGAGATGGTATTTTAGAATGTTGTTGTATAGAAATAGTTTCTCACAAAATTATTTTAGCTGTTATTTATCGCCCACCCTTGGATAATTTTAATTTATTTTTAAGCCTTTGTAGCGGTATGTTTAATAGAATATCTGACGACAATAAATTAATAATAATAGGTGGGGATTTTAATCTAGACTTTTTGAGTGTTAATACTAATGTTACACTTTTTACTGATTTAATTTTGTCCTATAATTTAAATATAACTATAAAAGTACCAACGAGGGTAACTGAAAGTAGTAGTACCTGTATCGACAATTTTGTTATAAGTGCAAATATAAATAATTATGTAGTAGAAACTGTTGACTTCAATTTATCAGATCATTTTTCACAAACACTACAAATTAAAGTAGATAGAAACTTAGAAAAAGACGTATATAGGTACTACAGGAATTTTTGTGAGGATAACATTGCGTTATTTAATGGTTATCTAGAAAAAGAAAATTGGGTGGAAGTTTACAATGAAACTTGTGCAAATACAGCCGTTGATAATTTTCTTAACATACTTTTGTATTATCTCGAGCTGTGTTTTCCAGTAAAACGTTTTCGTAAAAAATATAAATATGATGGGTATGAATAGATATCACATGAGTTAATTGAAACTAAAAATCGTATTAGCTTATATAATGATTTAGCACAAAAATACCCAGAATTTAAAAACTTGAGTCGCGAGGTAAACAATATGTATAAAGTGAAATTAGAAAAAGCAAAAAAAGAATATCATGACAAACAGATTAGGGAAGCTAGTAATAGATCGAGGGCTATGTGGAGCGTTATCAAAAAACTGCAAGGAAAAGATAAACCTAAAACTGATATACATATTGTCCAGAATAATGTTAATATTTCAGATGAGGAAGCTGCAAGAATTTTAATGAACATTTCATCAATTCGATAAAAAATAATGATTCAGAAAAAGACTATGACTTTCTTAGATCTAATGTACAAGTTTGCCAGAAGTCGTTTTTTATGTCACCATTAACAGAATCCGATGTCTTAACGTTAATTAATAACCTTAAAAATTCTAACGCGTGTGGTTGTGACGAAATTTCTAATAATTTGATTAAAAAATGTAAATTCCCTCTTTCTAGTCCACTAACTTATATTTTAAACTTATCTTTTCAAAATGGAATTTTTCCTAGTAGATTTAAATTAGCTATTGTCCTGCCCTTTTATAAGAAGGGAGATCCTAACGACTACGCAAACTATAGAGGAATAAACTTACTACCGAGCCTTTCAAAGTTATTCGAACTTAGTGTTAAAGAACAGTTAACAGCAATTTTAAGTCAAAATAATATATTATCCTCGGCGCAACATGGCTTTACTATGGACAAAAGTATAGAAACAGCTTTATGTGCTTTCCATGAAAAGATTATTAATGCTTTAGACAATAAACTTTTTACTCTAGGCCTGTTTGTGGATTTTTCCCGCGCATTTGATTGTGTCGATCATGATCTATTATTAGAAAAATTAAATAGATATGGAATTCGTGGTACTCCTCTGAAATTTTTCATGCCATATCTAGAGAATCGGACACAAGTTGTCAAAGTTAATAATGTGTATAGCAGTAATTGTAGGGTTGATAAAGGAGTGCCTCAGGGCTCAATTCTGGGGCCTTTATTATTTATAATTTTTGCCAACGACTTAACGTTTTATTTGAAAAATATTCCTGGCTTATATCTTGTCTGTTATGCTGATGATACGAATATTTTGCTTACTGGAGAATCTGTTAAATATCTGCGAGCTCTCACTGAAAGAACTTATGATATGATTATTACCTGGGCTAATAAGAATTGTCTCTTTTTAAATACAAATAAAACTATCTATTTACCATTCTCAATTCTAAAAATTACAACGGATTTTACAGATGAATTTACTGTTAACAATGATATGAATGTAGTGTTGTGCAATTCAACAAAAATGCTTGGTGTTCACTTTGATAGAAATTTGCAATGGGACTGTCATATAGATGCACTAACCAAGAAATTGTCAAGTTGCTGTTATGACTTACGTTTTTTAGCTAATCACTGTAGTCGGGATGTTCTATTAACTTTATACTATGCGAATTTCCATTCCCATCTGAGATTCGGTATAATCAACTGGGGTAATAGTACGCAAGTTCATCGCATATTCGTTTTACAAAAATACGCAGTTCGAATAATTGCAAAACTAAATTACCGTGAGTCTTGCAGAAATTCCTTTAAACAATTGTGTATTCTTAATGTTGCTGGTACATATATATTTGAATTATGCTCGTTCATTTACAAAAACAAATCTTTATTTTCTATACATAAATTAAACCATGAATATAATACCAGGCATAAAGATTTTCTGCAGCCAAATGCACATCAAACTACTATGTACCAAAAAAATTTCTTCTATAAGGGTTGTAAATTTTATAACAATTTGAATGATGACATAACATCCTCGCCTAATATATATATATTTTTAAAAGAAGATTAAGGAAATACCTTATCAATAAAAATTGTTATACTGTGGATGAATTTTTTTACATAATTTTTTTCTTTTTTTACTGTTTGTTTATTTTTATATACAATGTATTAATATGAGTATACACTATTGTTGTCATCTGACTGTGTAATGTTGTTTTTTCACTTTGTTCTATTTATAATTAGTGCATACTTGTATGTCTGAAGTTTTGACTTTTGCTGTATTTCTTGTATAATGTTTGTGTCATTGTAACCACTATGCAATTATAATGGAGCAATAAATGAATTATTATTATTATTATTATTATTATTATTATACTGTAACTAGATCAGGTAGGATCGTTAAGCCTCCTAACAAACTTTCTTACAATAAATAAGAAAAAGAGAAATGTTATGAACTAAGGCCTAAATATGATATTAGTTTTATATCAGATAGGCTGTGGTTGTTAGGAAAAAGGGTTGTTATTATTATGATGACAGATTGTTAATAAGTTATGATAGTTGCTGATTGAATAAAGTTATTTAATAAGAAGATCGTCTTATTTTCAATATTCAGTATATTGTTGTATACTCATGAATACATAACACTACACTCAATATATTTAGGTAATCCTGTACGTAGTCTAAATATGGATTGTTTATATTTATGTTTATATCACCTACAATTATATTAATGTCATATTTTTTCATGTTGTTTTCAAAAAATGTTTTTAATTCGTTATTAAAAGAATATGGACACGTTGAAGGAGGCCGGTACATAGCTAAAATATTTATAGTTTTCCCTGAATTTAAAATTTTTACGTTTAATACATTAATATTTCCAAAGTGTATTGTGTTATATTCATAAAAGATGCATTTATATAAAGTACCACCCCATCATTCTGATTTATGTCACCAAAATTGTAAAGGATGTCGTAACCTTCTTTATTAAACAAATCTAAGTTATGGATTCTCCAACATTCACTTAAGACTAATATGTCAAAATCGATGTCCTGCTGACTCAAAATATGTTAAATTCATCAATATTTTTTGCTATACTTCTAATATTGTTATGAATTAATTTAAAAGTATTGTTCTCGTTTGGTATCATTAATTTAAGTTCAGAGTTATTATTGATAACATGTGTTTGGATATATTATATTGAAGTTCTCTAATATGTGGATCCATTTTTTTCTTATTATCTAAGGTTATTAATTTTAAAATAAACAAATAGTTTCCTAGTCATTAAGTAAATATAAATTTGCTTTTATAATGCTAATTTAAAGTATATCAACATGCACAACGTATTAAAACATAAAATGTAAAAGTTAAGTTTATTTATTTATTTATTTATTTATTTACTACATTTGGGATACAAACAGAATGTACACATTCCACAAGAGTACCCACTATGAAATCATAGTTTTAGTGAGAATAACATAAATATTTCACATTATACATAATACATACTTAATGCACATAACATCCAATATATGTATATTTTATCTAAACTATACTTACAATATTTCAACACTATCATAATAAACAATATAAAATACAAAATACAATGATTGCAACTACCTACCCATTGTTAAGGAAATAACTCTTTAAAGTATTTTTTAACGAAATAATCGATGTATCAAATAAATCTATTTCAGCACCACAATTATTGAAATGTCGTACTATGCGGCATAAAGGCAAGTTAAGACTTAAATTTGTGCGACTAAAAGGCTATACAAATAAATTATTATTTCTAAATTGCCTAATTGGTGTATAGAAAAGGATAGATGATAATAAATCTGGGCTATCTATCATATTATTTATAATTTTGTATAGGAGTAATAACTCGGCTATAATTCTTCTGTCGTACAGTGATACAATTTTAAAGTGTGATCTTAACGTTTTATACTTATTATCATTTGCAAACGGTATATTAAATTTCCATGCCAAAAATCTCAGAAATTTGTTCTGGATATTTTCTATCCTACTTATATAACATGGGTATTGCGGGTTCCAAACAGATGAAGCGAAATTGAGTTTACTGTAAACGAAAGCATAGTAAACTGATATTATCGATTTAGGATTTTTAAACTCTTTACAATTTCTAACGATAAAACCGAGCATTCTATTAGCTCCATTAATCATTTTGTCTATATGAGGTTGGAAGGACCATTTTACGTCCAAAAGGACACCTAAATCTCTAATTTCATTGACAGACTTGAGGTTCATGCTGTTAATCTCATATATAAAATTGACAGTATTTCGATTTCTTGTAAACGATATAGAATAACATTTGTCAGAATTAATGGTAATATCTTTCTGTCTACAGTATGCACATAATCTGTTTAAATCGCTTTGAATTTTATGACACTTCTCTATTGAATGTATTGTTAGGAACAGTTTTAGGTCATCAGCGTACATTAAGAATTTACAGAACAAGAAACACTTATCAATGTCATTAACATATATGTTAAAAAGTAATGGCCCAAGATGGCTTCCCTGAGGCACACCAGAGGTTACATTGAATGGAAAAGACTTATGACCCAAAACTGTAACTATTTGCGACCTATTGGAAATGTATGAATATATCCAACGCAGGAAGTCGCCCCTCACACCGACTTCAGCTAATGACAGCATCAGCTTTGAGTGGTTAATTCTGTCAAAGGCTTTACTAAAGTCGGTATAAACGGCATCCACCTGCGTCTGATTATCCATAGCCTTACCTACGTACTCTGAATAACATACTAAATTACTTTCAACAGAACGTTTGGGAAAAAATCCGTGTTGTTCATTTATAATTAAATTCTTAACTTCACTTAGTATAATATTATGCACAAATAGCTCTAACATCTTGGCAAAGATATTCAATTTGCTGATAGGACGGTAATTGGTCACATGATTTTTTGCGCCCGAGCCTTTAAAGATTGGTACAACAAATGCTACTTTCCATTTATCTGGGAAATGTCCTGTTTTCAATGATGCATTAAAAATAAGTTTTAGAGGATGACATAAACTTTCTTTACATTTTTTGATGAAATAAGGAGATAAGCCATCTGGCCCGGCTCCTTTTCTTGTGTCCAGTGCCTCTATGGATTTCATTATATCTGAGGTACTTATGTAATCATAACTAGATTTGGCATTAGTAAAAAAGTTGACAGGTAGAGTATCATTGTTATTATTATTATATACACTACTGAAATAATCAGCAAATAGAGCACAAATTTCAGGCTCCCCATTACCAGTTCTATCGTCATAACACATGCTAATTGGTAGATTATTATCGCCTTTCTTTTTATTTGAAATAAATTTCCAAAAAGTATTCTTATCACTAGTTACATCAGATTCAACATTTTTAATATAGTTATCATAATCATCTTTTATTAATTTTTTAGATTTTGCCCTTAAGAGAGAAAATTTGTTATAATCATTTATATTGCTATATTTTTTCCATTTTTTATGTAATTTATTTTTCTCCTTTATAGTTTTTATAGTAACAGTTTTAAAGTATATTGGAAACCTAGTGCTTTTTGGATTATATAATGGAACAAATCTATTTATTATTTCATATAGTTTCTCATAAAAAATATCTAACATGATTTTTAGATTATGATTAGAAAAATTTGTTTCCCAGTTTATTTTCTGTAATTCATTATTTATTTCAGTGTATTTAGCTTTGTTAAAATTAAATTGTTTCGAAGATATTTTGTGAAAATATTTTACATTAGAATTATCCATAGAAAATTCTAAGGCAGGATGGTGTAGATCCTCTTTTACTAATGAATCTGTAGTATGTCTAATATTGCAAATTCTATTTTTATTACACAGTATTAAGTCTAGACATTTATTATTGTGATTAGTTACATTATTAAATTGGTAAAGTTCACAAAATATAAACTAATGTTATATACTTGTTTTCCACATTAGTAGGTTCAAAATAAATTTCATTAAAAACAGGTTCCCAAGTTACAGAAGACATATTGAAATCTCCTAACATAATTACAGTATTATTCAAAAATATATGCTGATTTTGTACTAATTTTCTTAAGAAAGTTTCATATGATTGGACAAAGTCAAGACCCGGTGGTAAATATACGGTACATAGAAATATTTTTTGTGAATTCAAATTCAAATTCATTTTATTCAAATTTTTTGCATGTATCATAATATATTACAATTAGAGAAGTAGCACCTAAGCCAAATAAGGCTTGTTTTGTGCTAATCTTAAATTATACACTTAATATTATACATATTATATGTTACATCATTCTTGAAATAAGAATTTAAATAAATTTAAAAGAAAAAGTTTTAAAAGAAATAGAATACAAGTAAATTATATGAGAGTAGGGGAAGTATCAGGAGGATGTAATATACACAAAAACGGTAGGTAATTTAGCTGGGCAATTGGATAACTACTCAAATAACTCAGAAGTCGTAATAAATTGTTTAACACAGTATCGAAATTTTGTTTTATTTTTAATATTTTTTATATATAGTGGCAATTTATTGTAGAATAGTGGTCCTTGATAATCAATAAAATTCTGTTGTGATGTTATATTATATTTGTTTATTTTTAAATTTAAATTCATGACGAACCTGGTGCTGTGTAAGTGACTGGGAAAAACATATTTATTAATATTTTTATTTACAAATATGATGCTTTCTAGTATATATATGTTTTTTATACTTAAACAGCAACTTTCTTTAAATAATTGTTCACTAGGGTACATATGGCTCTTTTTCATGATAATTTTTAGGATATATTTTTGTATAACATTAAGTGGTTTTATTGCATTTTCGTATGCACCTCCCCATGCTATTATACCATATCTAATTATAGATTCCACTAAGGCGCTGTATACATTCAGTAATGTTTTTGTAGTTAAAATTTCCCGCAACTGATAAAATTTTCTTATTGTTACCAGACAGCGATAACCACAGATCCTCTGCCTCGGACTGCAACTCTGGATGATGGATTACACTGATGGTGTTTTTCACTGCTATAAGGACACCACCGCCGTCTCTCTTACTAGAGGAGGCTGTCTCACGATCACGACGATATACAGTATATTCCTCATTAAACAGTTCACTTGAAAAAACACTAGAGTTAAGATTGGTTTCCGTTAAACTTATAACATCATAATCATTTTCGATAGTATTATGGAGAAATTCTACAGTTTTAGTACGTAAGCCACGAGTGTTCTGGTAATAAAAAGTAACATATTTATTTAAGTCTGCATTAACCATTGAGGATTAAAAGTATACTTGTGTTATATGAGATATAGAAACAAAAAACAAGAAACAAAAAGGGTGATTTACAAGTTCTTAACAATTTCACTATTTGTAACGCGTATAACTCGGGACGTTTCGTTTTTTTCTAACGAAGATATTGCCATTTTTCACCCAAGTAAACTTATAGTTTTTGTTTCTGGCGGCATCCCTGGCTTTTTTGTACAGTATTTTATTATAAAGTGTTAAATGTTCATTTAGTGGGCTCGCATACCGCAGCAATACGCAACTAGCAACGGGCAACAAGCAATAAGCAATATTATTGTCCATATGTATTTCACATACATTTCTATCGCAACTCGTACACCGACGCAACGTGATATTGTTATCGCCTGTGTAAAGCAATCTATGTTGCTAGCGACATGACTTGCGTGTTGAAATACAATAATGTTGCCGGTAGTTTAGCAATATGTAGGTAGATTTGTCTCCAAGAACACAAGAAGTATATGTTTTTTGAGTGTTGTTTTATTTATTTGACATGTCGGACGATCCAGCATCCAGTACCTGGACTCATCCGATAGCAGTTCTGAAACTGGGTGGGATGAGCCTTTAATTCTTCGGCACATATACTTGCTCCATGATTCTTGAGCACTTGAAATGATGGATGAATCCAATATCGTCTTCGTTTCCTATTTCTTCGCCTGCCACAACATTACCACTTCGTCCTCATCAGACGACATTTTGAACTAGTGATATTTTATTATTTTGGTGTGCGAGATAGCATAAAATGCATTGCCTGTTGCTTATTGCCTATTGCTGGTTGCTCATTGCTTATTGCTCCGGTATGCGAGCCCACTTATGTATAATTTATTTGATATTCCCTCAATTATTAGTCCACGATCTGAAAAGCCGTCATTAAGTCGGTGACTTCTCGACGCTGCTAGAATTTTATCTCTGTCATACCGTGATTGAAAGCGCACGATAATATTTTTTCCATGTTTTTTTTGTTGTTCATTTTCACGACCTGGTACTCTGTGTACATATTCAATATTTTCCTGCTAAATTTCGCATTTTAGATACTTAAATATATTCTGAACAATTACTAAAGTATTTTCACTCTCCTTGTCAGGTACCCCCTGAATTTCCAAATTGTTTAAACGAGAGAACTGGTCTAATTCATTCACTTTAGAACTCATGCAGGACATTTCCTTTTTTAAGTAATTATTTTCTGCAATGAGAACGTCAGTTTTCTTCGTATAATCATTTATTTTATTTTATTTAGTTTCGAATTCAGTAACTTTATCGCTACAAAAAGTTACTGATCTCATTAAGGAGTTTTGTTCCCCATGCATTTGTGTTATTTCATTCTTGATTTCCTTCATCATCGCAAATAAGGTCGTGTTAGTAGTAGGAAGAAGGTCTGAATCATTAAGTGGTATAGCATCATCCGCATCGGCTTCCTGGCTCGACGACATATTGCGGTTGCCTCCACGATTTCTGCACTGTTGACATTTCCAAAACATACCAGGCTCCTGTAGCATAACCAGCTGATCGCTATTTAAGTCGACACAGTGCGCATGGAAGTATGAACGACAAAAACCCAAGCATTGAAGGCCGGGATGTTTTTTGTTCAAATTAGATGAACAAATCTTACATTTGTGAGACATTTTAACTCACAAAAACGGTGTAACTAACGAAGATATCAGGAGTTTAATAATTACAAATTGTTAATCACGATATACACTACACTTATGTATAACTTTAAAGTAATTCTAATCACTCTAACCCACTAAAACAATTTAATACCTTGGATATGCAAAAATACGTGACAACCATACGGCGGTCACACTCACTTTTGTCCAAGTTATAAGTATAATAATAGTATAATAATATCATATAAAGTAAAATAAAAGTAAAATATGAGACTATGCAGAGCTACACCGCAGATCTATATATTTAATGTGAATTTATTTGTTTTGTTTTTAGTTTTTGTTGGTATTTAGCCTGCTTGATTGTTTGACAACTTTATTAACTGGTTGACTGGCTTTCACAATTCTTCTTCTCCTAGAACTCTCTACTATCTCCATTTCAAATATTTCTGTTGTTTTCTCCTTGTTGAATCTCGTCTCGTGTTGGTGTAGGTGGGGCGCTGTTGTGTGTCCTAGGGATAGATTGCTTGGGGCTCGATTTAGGGCTGCGTAGTTCTATGTCTTCTTTATTATTTTCTACATCTGTTGGTTCATCTTTATCTGTATCATCTTCCTCATCGGCTAATATTGGACATAATGCTCTATGTTGTAAACATGTCAAAGAATTAAAAAGGTACGACTCAACTGAGCGGTTTTTTCATTTATTACAAAATAAAACACATTAAACCAAGGTACAAAAAAATATTTTTTATAGAAAAACAGTACTTAAACACAGTGCTTTCAAAAGATAATTATGAATTAAATATGGTCAACTTGGTCTTCCTCTAGGCATTCGCAGAAGCTTTGTTCCTCGTTGTCGTCTCGTGCTCCTTCTAGAATTTGTGGCGCAGCATTTAAAGCATGGTCAAAGAAATTAAAACATGATAACGAAATATTATTTTCCCGGTCGATCCCAAATCGTGCTTGGAGCATCACTTTTTTTGTCTTATTTGATTAAATTCACAAGTGGGACGTCAGATGGCTCTTGTAGGCAATAACTGCATGTATCGCATGCTGGAGAACCAAAGCCCAAATTAAATTTGGTTACAAATATTTTGGTGAAAAATGTTTTTTTAACTTTGTACTTATTATCAACCGTTGTGTTATATAGTTTGAAAAGGCTGTTTATGTTCAGGGAAGATGGCAAATAAGGTCTCTTACTTTTATTACGCGCGTAATGACTTTCACATGCTTTTAATTTGGAAATGAATGCGTACACCTTCAACCTTTTCTCAGAGTATTTGTTAGCTTTGTGGTCTCCACCTCTTATATCTTCTACTCCCTTTCCACTCAGTACCCCCTCTGCTATCGTATTTAGTCGTCTTTGGCCTATTTGAAATAATGTACCAAAAAACTTGGAGCAAACTGGCAGTTTTTTCTTGTCTGCTGACCACAAAAAGTATTTGACTGTAAAACGGCGCCGTTTCCTTTTTCTTTGTTCCTCTTGACCGCGAACACGACTTCGTTTAGCGAATCCAACATCCATCAAAAAGTATAGCCGCTTGTCCTGTTCTCTTCTGTCTAGTTTAAAGAACACATTTCTTTTGGCTCTCGCAAGCACGTTTCTTGAAGTATCGCCACATTTAAAAAATGTGTCTCCTCCTGGAGGTCCTGGATGCCGGCAAAGGGAACGAAAATTAACAAGCAATGGGTCATTGTCTTTATATCCAGAAACAAAAAAACTTCAAAATCAAATTTTTGTTCATTGACTTGCTGAATCGAAGTCGTTATAAAACAAACACGTATATACTTGCCTTTCTTCGTAATCCAGTTCTCATTTAGTCTTTCGTCGCAACTTTTTCTCGATCCTTGACTATTCTCTCCTACAGAGACACTGATCAAGGTTTTCCATCATATTGTATAGGCAACCAGAACTATTAACTACTTACTAGTAATGCAATTTAACAAAAAAATAAACACTTGAACATGTGTACTAAACTCGAACGACTAACGACAGAATTAAAATCAGGTGATGTTTGCACGATGTAAAGCGAATTTGCCGCCTCCTGGTGGCCAAGTACCATAATGCGTTTTGATGTGACAACTCTTCCGGACATGCGTTTCGATGTGAACATCATATTTTGCATTAAAATTACATAGGGATATAACGCTATTTGATTCATTCTGGGTTTGCAGAAGTATAAAAGAGGTGAAAATAAATCCAAAACCGCAACAAACTGAATTTTGTCCGCGGGTGGACATAATGCGTTTTGATAGGTTGCTCCTCAATTCTTGAGCACTATATCCTTGTCCATAATGTCCATTGATTACAACCTGGTTATTTTTTAAATTCTTAGAACGAGCCTTTTTAAGCTGCTGGCGTAATATTTTCTTTTCTTTTCTTTCTTCAATAGTGAGCTACTCAGAAATGCTAATATTTGTCCCTTTTAATTTTTTGCAGTTTTTAAGGATATCCTGCTTTTTTAAATATGACAACAATTTTACTGTGACTCGTCTCTTTGTAGTTTGTTTACCGATGGTATAAACGTTGTTTATGTCGCATATTGGAGGTGCTACATCAAGGTGATTGTTAAGTGTGTTAACGACAAAATTTCCAAAATTTTCAGAAGGGCAATCTAGCCCAAATATTATGATATTGTTCTTTCTCAGCTCCTTCTCTAGTTTTTCATATTTAGTTAAGTCCTTATATTTAGTGTCAAACTCCGTATTTATTTTATTTAGCTCTTCTTCAAAGTGTCTCTTTAGTTCTGTAATTGCCCTTTTTACATTTTGGTTTATGTCGTCGGTTTGTTTCCTGTTTGCTTCCGCAAATGTTTTCTTATTGCTCTCCTCAAGTGTGTTTATTAATTTGTTCAGCAACTCATCGTTTATCATTTTTTTTTGTGGTTTGGCGAGTAAAAACAGCTAGGTTTCTTATTGACTGTCTATCGCAACTTTTTTTGTTGAGTTGATTAAACAGCTAATTCACAAGCACTTTACACTATGTAGTTATAGATTATCATTAGATAACTGTATTTTTGGCACTTACCAGTGCAGCAATAAATGGTTTTCTGACGTGTCTTACAATTAACCCCGTGTTAAACGAATGATCGAACTCTTTTCAAAATTAATTATGAAACCTAAATACTCTAAAATGTCACATGCTTTCTTAGCATGTGCTTGGCATTGTTGTTTAGATTCACCAAAAATAATTAAATCGTCCAAATATATTGAACATGAGTAGAAGAGTAATACCGGATCCGAGGCTCCCCCCACCACTTTTGCTCCCCCCCACCACTTTTTCTGGGGTGGGGGCAATTATAGTGGGGGGAGGTAATTTGTAATTGCAATAAATGTAATTAGAATAATTAGATTGGGAGGTAATTTGTAATTGTGTAATTAGTAATTTGTAATTGCGTAATTAGTAATTTGTAATTGTGTAATTGGATTATTTCGCTGTAATTAGACTAGTATAATTGCAATATATCTAATAAATGTAATTAGTCTGGAGGGGGGATAATTAAAACCCAATTGTCGCGAGAAATGAAAGTAATTGGATTATTGCGCTGAGAAATGAAAGTAATTGAATTATTGCGCTCTAATGTAATTGCGTAATTAGTAATTTGTAAATGTGTAATTAGACTATTTGCGCGTTAATTACACTATTTTATATAGTCTGGAGGGGGTTAATTAAAAAACCCAATTGTTGCGAGAAATGAAAGTAATTGGATTATTGCAATTAAACTAGTATAATTGCAATATATCTAATTGAATTGGTACAATTGTATATTAATTAGTACATCAATTGGAGAAATGAAAGTTTATTACGCTGTAATTAGACTAGTATAATTGCAATATATCTAATTGAATTGGTACAATTGTATATTAATTAGTGCATCAATTGCTAAATTATGCGCTCTTAATTGTCAAAAATATATGTCATTCAATATCGCTAACAAGGGATCTGGTAACCAAAGTCAGCTTTTATGCGATTCGAATAGGACAAAAGGTTTGAACCGCATACTAAAGGAGTCATTCATTGCCGCTGACAACGTTATTTACTGTCACATAATTTCTAGAAACAGGTGCCTATCTGAAAATCAAATCACTCGTATTTCACATACCCTACTGTCACTGTGCCTTTACAAATTATTAAAATTCCAAATTGTAGGTAGTCTTCGACCAGTATTCCATTAAAAAAGGCACACTTTCTATACTTTCCGACGTTGATTCTATTTTTTTTATTATTATGGCGATTTAGTGATCGATTTATTAGAGCTTAATTTGATTATAATTTAGAATATGAAGGTTTTAGAGCAAGGAGCTAATTCACTATTAAATATAAATTACCAACTCGATCACAAAGTATATTTGCAGTCTGGTGGGGGGATAATTAAAACCCAATTGCCGCGAGAAATGAAAGTAGTTGGATTATTTGCACATTAATTACACTAATTGAATTGGAGCAATTGTTGTATATTAATTAGTGCATCAATTGCTAAATTATGCGCTCTTAATTGTCAAAAATATATGTCTGTCAATATCGCTAACAAGGGATCTGGTATATTAGCAGAAATGCATTTATTTTCTAGGGGTAAAAGAACAAGCGACATCGCATTTATTTTCTAATGATCAAAGATTAAATCAGCTTTTTAGTTTTTACTGTCGCATATCTCGAAACAAAATAGTTGGTTAAATTTATAGCTCCCATTTGTTCGACAGACAATAGGTTTGCATAAAGGACACAGGTACGTAGGCCGGGTGGCTCGCGCGAACGGTACCGACCTGAAATCGAGGGTATGCCATTAGGGCGGTCGACTTAAAACCGTCAATAATACAATTTGGTATTTAATTTCTAGTCGAAATGCATTCATTTTTCTAAGGACAAATATATTGCACAAAAGATTAGCCATCTCTTATCTAAACAAAAGATACGTCGATTTTTACAAAACAAAGCCACACAATTACCTGAAATTTTAAACTTAAAAATAACAGGTGAGAGTGTGATTCGAATAGGATAGAAGGTTTAGAACTGCCTACTATAAAGAAGTCATTCAATGCCGTTAACAAGGGTGGCAATATATTAGCTTATCAAAGATAGATATTGTCATAGTTTTAAAACATTTTCTATACGAGATAGTGGAGTACCTAACTAAGAATATTATTGAAAAATATCAACCAATCTGACAAAGAAGCTAATGTAGATACATAAATAATGTTCTTTTATTTTTATTGCCATATTTATTACATCAAATATTGTATGTATTATGTAGTTATGATGGTATATTTTATATTATATTATAAGGTTAAATAAATGAAATACACATTAAAAGATTACATTAATTTTATTTCCTATTTTTTATTACACAACTAAAAACAGCCATAGTATAATTAAAACAGTTTTATTTTAAAGACACAATTACAATTTTGAGAAAATAAACATAGACACTTAGTAGATCAAACTTTATGGTGTGATAAACTACCAAAATAATATGAAAAAAGTTCATATGTAAATGTGGGCCTGGAACACATAGTTCCGAGATACAGGGTGTTAAAGAAACATGCAAAATTTTTTGTTGTTTGAAACACTGAAATGATGGCGCACTATATTGCGCTCTAATTAGACTAGGTGCAATTTCTCGAAATTCTATGGTTTATTACCTTATAGAAAAGCAGTATATCTTAAGATATATTTACAGATCAGTATACGTCCAACTTGACGGCGTTTTAACAAAAGCAAGCGGAAACGATGACTACTTTGATAATACATTAAAAAGCAATATTTTAACGGAAATTACAGCGATACTTTAATAAAGCTCTGGAAATGTTTAATACAGGAAATTCATATCAACGGAAAAAATTAAAAAGCCTCCTATTATGTTGCAGAAATTATTGATTTAATCATGAATATCAGTTCAAATAAAATGCAACTAGTTACCGTATCCAAAGATTAGATATAAATAAAGTTTCTTTTAAAGTTTTTTTTTTGCATGACGAGTGCATTTACGGTATACATTGTTCATTGATGGTACTAAGTCGAAAACAACATGCAATTCCCACTTTACCGAAAAAAAAAAAAAAAAGTCAATTAATGCCGTTAACAAGGGTGGCAATATATTAGCTTATCAAAGATAGATATTGTCATAGTTTTAAAACATTTTCTATACGAGATAGTGGAGTACCTAAACTAAGAATATTATTGAAAAATATCAACCAATCTGACAAAGAAGCTAATGTAGATACATAAATAATGTTCTTTTATTTTTATTACCATATTTATTACATCAAATATTGTATGTATTATGTAGTTATGATGGTATATTTTATATTATATTATAAGGTTAAATAAATGAAATACACATTAAAAGATTACATTAATTTTATTTCCTATTTTTTTAAAACAGCCATAGTATAATTAAAACAGTTTTATTTTAAATACACAATTACATTTTTGAGAAAATAAACATAGACACTTAGTAGATCAAACTTTATGGTGTGATAAACTACCAAAATAATATGAAAAAAGTTCATATGTAAATGTGGGCCTGGAACACATAGTTCCGAGATACAGGGTGTTAAATAAACATGCAAAATTTTTTGTTGTTTGAAACACTGAAATGATGGCGCACTATATTGCGCTCTAATTAGACTAGGTGCAATTTCTCGAAATTCTATGGTTTATTACCTTATAGAAAAGCAGTATATCTTAAGATATATTTACAGATCAGTATACGTCCAACTTGACGGCGTTTTAACAAAAGCAAGCGGAAACGATGACTACTTTGATAATACATTAAAAAGCAATATTTTAACGGAAATTACAGCGATACTTTAATAAAGCTCTGGAAATGTTTAATACAGGAAATTCATATCAACGGAAAAAATTAAAAAGCCTCCTATTATGTTGCAGAAATTATTGATTTAATCATGAATATCAGTTCAAATAAAATGCAACTAGTTACCGTATCCAAAGATTAGATATAAATAAAGTTTCTTTTAAAGTTTTTTTTTTTGCATGACGAGTGCATTTACGGTATACATTGTTCATTGATGGTACTAAGTCGAAAACAACATGCAATTCCCACTTTACCGAAAAAAAAAAAAAAGTCAATTAATGCCGTTAACAAGGGTGGCAATATATTAGCTTATCAAAGATAGATATTGTCATAGTTTTAAAACATTTTCTATACGAGATAGTGGAGTACCTAACTAAGAATATTATTGAAAAATATCAACCAATCTGACAAAGAAGCTAATGTAGATACATAAATAATGTTCTTTTATTTTTATTACCATATTTATTACATCAAATATTGTATGTATTATGTAGTTATGATGGTATATTTTATATTATATTATAAGGTTAAATAAATGAAATACACATTAAAAGATTACATTAATTTTATTTCCTATTTTTTTAAAACAGCCATAGTATAATTAAAACAGTTTTATTTTAAATACACAATTACATTTTTGAGAAAATAAACATAGACACTTAGTAGATCAAACTTTATGGTGTGATAAACTACCAAAATAATATGAAAAAAGTTCATATGTAAATGTGGGCCTGGAACACATAGTTCCGAGATACAGGGTTGATTTAATCATGAATATCAGTTCAAATAAAATGCAACTAGTTACCGTATCCAAAGATTAGATATAAATAAAGTTTCTTTTAAAGTTTTTTTTTTTGCATGACGAGTGCATTTACGGTATACATTGTTCATTGATGGTACTAAGTCGAAAACAACATGCAATTCCCACTTTACCGAAAAAAAAAAAAGAAAAGTCAATTAATGCCGTTAACAAGGGTGGCAATATATTAGCTTATCAAAGATAGATATTGTCATAGTTTTAAAACATTTTCTATACGAGATAGTGGAGTACCTAACTAAGAATATTATTGAAAAATATCAACCAATCTGACAAAGAAGCTAATGTAGATACATAAATAATGTTCTTTTATTTTTATTACCATATTTATTACATCAAATATTGTATGTATTATGTAGTTATGATGGTATATTTTATATTATATTATAAGGTTAAATAAATGAAATACACATTAAAAGATTACATTAATTTTATTTCCTATTTTTTTATTACACAACTAAAAACAACCATAGTATAATTAAAACAGTTTTGGCAATTTATTGTGGATTACAGCAATAATGGTATAATTTCCCCTTCTTTGAAGTTGATGGTGATATATCAACATTGTTATTGGATGCCACATTTACATCGTTTACCTTACAATAGCAGCAAAACATTTTTCGAGGTATTGGACCGTCATTAGCATCAAAACTGCCTTCATGATCTTTAAGGTAATGTTCTGTGCAGTATTGATATTTTATTATATCGACATCGTTCTGAAGATGTGTAGGTAGCTTATCCCATACTAATGCAATTTCATGTGAAGCCAACCCAATCATCACTTCTTTGGGCATATCTACAAGTTGTTGTTTGCTCATCTTCAATAGACTACGCAAACGGGAGAATGCAATTAGTGAGTGGCCCATTCGCTTGATACCTTCTCGATCCATTGCTGGGGTTATAGTTTTCAGCTCCATGGCGTTTTATATTTCTTTCGTAGAGAGAAACTTTAAACACAAATGTCCACACTGTGTTAAAATTCTGTACACGTTTGTAGTTATATAATATTTGGTTGACCCTCCTTGAATCGTTATTGAAATATGTAACTAATTCTATAGGTGGGGGTAAATCACCAAAACTATCAATGTAATTTACTAAACTACCCCGTTTTCTCCTTCAGATGTCTCACTTGAAGTCTTGTTTTACTACCTAGCAGTTTGCTCGTCAATTTTACTGCTCAAGTGCTTAATTAGAATTGCTCAACGTAGAAAGTATCTGTTTATGCTAAATTAAAAAAAAAAATACGTAAAAACATCATGTGTGACTCATCAGTACCAACATCGCTAAAAGAAGCTGTCGATATGCTGCTTACTTCATTAAAATGCAGCTTAGGTGGTGAACTACATAAAGACAAATATAGTCTGGGCATAAATTATTGTGAACTTTATATCAGTGGTTATATTACGCTGAATAACTTTTGTGATTCAATGGTAAAATGTGGTCTTCATGAACAATTAAAGCAATATGTTTCCAAGTTTATAACTGATGAGGTACTCTATAATAAATATATCGGCGACGATGAGGTTGACTTAATAGAAAAAGAAAGCTCTCCACATCTTATTGCAGAAGCAATTTATTCGCTCCGTTTTATTTTGAGTCAAAGCCTGCAACTATATACTAATCCATTTGATGAAAATCGCCGTACCTATCTGAATAAAATGGGAATAAAATATTGTGATCTTTATATCTGGCACTATATTACGCTAGATAAATTTTGTACTTCGATGAACCAATTGGAGCTGCATGATCTATTAAAAGAACATCTGTCTGGACTTGTAAGTGATGAACTTCTCGATCTACTTCCCGATTACGAAGGAGCACTTTAATATAAATATTTAACAAAAATGTATTTTATATATGAATAAATATCTTGTACCAATATCTGTTTTTTATTTTAAGTAAAAACTTTTGATGAAACTGTACATTTTACAGCTAATAATAGATATTTAAATCATAAAAACATGTAATAAAGAACTTTGTTTTAACTAAGTATCTAAAATACATAACAGCAAGTGCAATAGAAATACTAAAGCGCCGTACAAAACACAAGCAATAAATTCAAGCAGCTGCCCTACTGTCACTGCGGCTTAACGACTTCGGTTTTGCCTCGGATTATTTGCGCTCCATTACTAAATGTATAAAATCCTAACCCATCAACCGGTGCAAGATATAGGTAGATTCTTTGAATATTCAAAATACAATTTAACTTAACTAATTATTATAAATTGCAAAAGAGCAAATAAGAAAAATCAACTGTATGACTTTAATACAGAGATAACTCCATATATGTGGTGAGACTGGATAAAACTTAGACAATTATGAATAAAATTTCTAACACGTCGACTTTACATGTGCATAAGGATGTATTACCTTTTGCGGCTTTAAAGCTAATAGATGACTTATATATAGAGATTATTCAGTTTAAGTAATTGTATGTATAATTAGGATGATTGTAAAATTATTTTAGATGTAGGTATAGTTTAGTTAAAATAAAACTGTATATGAACACAAAATCATGCAATTTGGGCTATGAAACGCCTAGTTCCGAGATAAAGAAACACGTAAAATAAATTTCAAAATGGAAAATATCAATGGTTTCATAATTCCGACCATTTGTAGTGCACAGCAAAAGACACAGTTCCCCGAAATCCTATGGTTTATTACCTACTTAATAGACTAGAAATATAACTCTTATCTATAGATCTGTATACGCCCAACTTTAACAATGGCTAATACGGCCAGTGGGTCGACATATCTATAGATCTGTATACGCCCAACTTTAACAATGGCTAATACGGCCAGTGGGTCGACTTTCCGAAAAAAAAAAAAAAAAAAAAAAAAGGGGTACAGCTACCGGACACTTATAAAGCGTGGCTCTCTAACAAAAGGTTACGACAACCCAATACAAATGGATCTTAGAAAAATATAGTCATGGTATAAAATACTGTAACAATTATCCCCATGATTATATTACGTTGGATAAATTTTGTACTTCGATGAACCAATTGGAGCTGCACGATCTATTAAAAGAACATATGTCTGGACTTGTTAGTGATGAACTTCTCGATAACGAATGAGCAGTTTAATATAAATATTTAACAAAAATGTATTTTATATATGAATAAATATCTTGTAACAATATCTGTTTTTATTTTAAGTAAAAACTTTTGATGAAACTGTACATTTTACAGCTAATAATAGATATTTAAATCATAAAAACATGTAATAAAGAACTTTGTTTTTAACTAAGTATCTAAAATACATAACAGCAAGTTTTATACTCATGTCTAAAGAAATTGTAGTATATATAATAAACTTAAAAATATTTTTATTTTGTTTACATTTTAACATTAAGGAAATAAATTAGACAAATATTAATTGAGTACATTCGTTTTATTATTTATTTATTATACATAAAAAAAAATATTTCATATGACATAACCATGTAATGATACAATAATATATTTTCTAGACAGTGGCAATTTTAAACAAGAGAAGCTCTATCAACCCACGAGTTGCGTTCTTTACAACCCACGAGTTGCGTTCTTTAGAGAGTCCACAAAGAATCCATTTGAATCTTTATTAAATTTTAATTATCCTCAATTATCCTTAATTACCCTTAATTATCCTTAATTATCCTTAATTATCCTTAATTATCCTTAATTATCCTTAATTATCCTTAATTATCCTTAATTATCCTTAATTATCCTTAATTATCCTTAATTATCCTTAATTATCCTTAATTATCCTTAATTATCTTTAATTACCCTTAATTATCCTTAATTATCCTTAATTACCCTTAATTATCCTTAATTATCCTTAATTACCCTTAATTATCATTAATTATCCTTAATTATATTTTAATTATCCTTAATTATTTATAATGATACAATAATATATTTTTTAGACAGTGACATATATTCTAATTATCCTTAATTATTCATAATGATACAATAATATATTTTCTAGACAGTGACAATGGGGACCTTACATATAATTTCTTTTACTTCCAAAAGCTAATAAACCACATCTTTTAGTAAATTTAAGAGTCTCTTCGCATATATTTTTGAAAAGAAAAGAGAATTTCCAGTCTAATTTTCCATTTAAAATTCAAACACAGATCTTTAAATTGACGTCACACGAAAACGCCTTGCCATTGGTGGTGATGTCATGAAGCAGGTCGCCATATACGTTTTTGATGCTTCTCGTCTAATGGCACTTTAATAAATGTTTTTTTTTGCTGGTGTGGAAATCGTAGTACTTTTACAATCGGGTACCATGCAATATCGATAAACCATTGTCTTTCAATATGACGCTCTATGAGGATTACACAGCTCAATTGCATTCAAGAAAATTAAGAAAATAAAACAACGTGCAAACCGTCCAGTGTAAACAATCAACACCTCCTAAAACACGCAAGGACTCAGCGCTCATTATTATGCATCATTACATCTTGGCTGAATATGACTCAGCGCTCATTATTATGCATCATTACATCTTGGCTGAATATTTGTTTACTTTAAAGGATAACCTGAATTGAAATTTACATGTATAGGGTGGTATTTTCGATTTAAATATTTAATTTGAGTTTTCAGTGCATAACGTTTGAAATTTAACAATTAATCACTTTTTGCTTTAAAAAAAAAGGTTAATAAAAGTATTAATAACCTCCAGACATTGAACTGTCAATTTCGACTGTCAAACACTTGTTGAACTACGCTGCTGGCAAGGCTTGCGCTGCTGACTACCCAAAGTCCATCCATATGCGTCAACTGTAGTGGAGGCATTCATTAACAGTATGGTATTTTTGTTTTGTTTTGATAAAACACTAAAATATGACAATAAAATATTTTATTCAATAATGCCCATGTGTCGTAAAGTGTTTATATATATTTGAAAATCTACGCCTAGGCGCATGTTAATTCTTATCGCCTCAACTATATCTCGTGGGTTAGTTTCAAAGTCCCAGTCTAATACTTCTTCATTTTTCATCTTCTCCAAAGGTTTTGTAACATGTTCTTCGATTGATGGTGTCTTTCGAGGTGCTACAGACGGTGCAGCAAATTTTTTCAACTCTCCATTTGTTTGTGTTTTATTTCTTGTAATAGATAAATATTTTTCTCTAGGTGAGGATACATTAGACACTTTATTATTGTAATTTTCCCTTTGATCTTCCTCGTCAGTCGTTTTAAGTGGCAAATTAATGTTTTTGCAGGTCGCCTTCATACTATTGGATGAAATATGCAACTCATCGACGCGATGTACTCTTTGCGCATGACTAATTAAATTATCTTTTCTATTAAATGTTTTATCACACAAATCACACTGGAAAGAGATGTTTCTATGAACAATTGCATGTCTACTTCGACTACTGGACCAATGGAATGTTTTGTTGCAAACATGATATTTATAATACATGTTTATCCTCCACTATATGGCATCAAATAACTAAAAAGTAATAGGTCTTCCGTATATTATCCTCATATTATTCTTATTGTCCTTAAATTTATCCTTATTTTATTCTTTTTTTTGCCCTTACATTATCCGTATTTATTCTTCTTGTCCTGACATTAACCATAAGACAAGTTGTTTAGCAAAGTTAGCCGCATCAGAAAAACCAAATAATAATGAGACTTGTAACTAACTATGCACACCTTATTCAACCGTATAAGGAAAAAAAAAAATGCGAGAAAAAAAAAAAAAAAAAAAAAAAAAAAAAAAAAAAAAAAAACCTCGTTCAAAGATCATCGACACCAAAAACAAAAAAAAACCTCGTTTGGGGTGATATTTCCACACATGGGTACGATTACACAAACGAAAAATCTTATTATTCTTAATTTGTATCCTTATTTCTTATCCATCCTTTTTATCCTTAAGTTTTATCCTTACGTTAACCCTATTTTATCCTTAAATGTGGATTTTCTTTATGAGATATGAATTTGGGCACAAAGAACTTTAACAAATTCTACAGTGCGCGCCACCCGACTAGGAACACGGGACGGGGAATGAACGGGCAGCCGCACTCGATAAAGTGTCCTCGTTACGGGTGAGAATCGGATAGAACGCACAACGGTACAAAGGACGAGACTCGATCGAGGTGCGTTTGCCCATTCATTTTGAAGTCCCATGTTCCTAGTCGGCTGGCGCGCACTGTATAGTTGGTGGTGACGCCCCTTTCTATGACGTCAGGGTCCTATTATAAAATAAGTGGCAACCACAAAACGAACATCATTAAAACTTCATACATAGCACAATAACGTTAAAAGGGGGAATATAATGGTTTTACCAAAGGAATGGAAATTAAAACCACTAATTGCTGCACATCCATACAGCTATAATAAGTCAAAAATGTGTCATAATTGCTTTTGTGCTTGGCGTAAAGATAGGATTAACCCATATACCGGCCTATGTAGAAGATGTTTAAAAGAGAATCCCATACAAAATAAAGTGAAGAATAAAGAGTTTCAAGGTAGCCGTCCAAGTGGAATGCAATGCCGAAGTTGTCTACAAGTGCTCAAATGGGTGAATTTTGGCATATGTCGAGATGTGTGTGAAGCCTGCAAAATAAATAGATCGCAATTAAGGCAGCGGTGTACATATTGCAATAAATATGAAGACGATTGTTGGAATAATATGTGCATGAAATGTATGACAGGAGCAAGTATACTTTGTGATCGAGTTGGTTTATTTTATAGCAGCTGGAATCACCACAATAAAAATTGTTGGTGCCATAATTATAGGTAAAACATATTGAATATTTTATGTGTTTATATAGGGTACTATATCTATTGTAAATATATTTTTTGAAAATGTAACAACATATTTATAGTAAATTTTCATAAAATAAATAATTATACAAAAAATTACTCTTTATTTAATTTAATATCTATGGAAAATATGCTAATAATCAATTAGCTTTTACCAAGGATATGCAAGATTAAGAGCAGCTGATATATCAACCAAAGTCGCAGTATTTTTTGTATAGGATGCAATATACAGGGTGATTCGTGAGGAGAGGGTCGTACTTTACCAACAGATAGGGAACATTGAGGTGATCTTAAATCCCCATATAGTAATGGCTATAGCGGCTTCGTTTCCGAAATACAGGGTGTTTTATATTTTTTGGAAGAATTTTCTTTTCGCCATATATCTGTAATGCGTAAACCGAATTCAATGAAATTTTGTATTCTTGTTACAGTAGTCATTCACCATCAAATGCGTGGGATATTAATAAAATATCAGGGCCGGACCCAGAATAAAATTATGTTTAAATTATTCCTAGAAAATAACACTCAGTATACTGTTTATGAAATTCTCGATATTGAAATATTAATTTACATCTAGAAAGATACAAGATCCCATAAAAAAATATTTTGGCACCATTTCATTGTTTAAGTAAAAAAATTAAATTGTTGAGGAATCAATTTTTTTTTTTTGAAAAATTGAGAGAAAATAGTCAGATATCAGTAACATATATTTTTTTCTTCTCTGTTTGCACTATCTTTTATTCGTATCACATGATGGTACCTAGTAAAATTATAAAAATGTTTAGTAATGATTGTGTAATTAATAATCTTAAAAAAATAACACATAATAAAAATTAACAATTTAACAGTCAAATTTACTAAATACAATTAAATTTTTTGAATCACAGTCTGTTTTCAAAGTGACCACCGCCAAATGCGATACATTTTCTTGATCGATTTGTCATTTGATTTATAATTTTTCTAACAATTTCTAAATTGTTATTAATTTCATTGCAAAAGTGCTCAATTCTTGCAATCAGCTGTTCTCTGGTGTTTATTTTTTTTTGTGTACGTCATTTTTAAATAACCCCACAAAAAATAGTCAAGGGGTGTGAGATCTGGTGATCTCGGGGGCCATGCAACAGGACTGAAGTGACTATTTTCTCTCAATTTTTCAAAAAAAAATTGATTAATCAACAATTTAATTTTATTACTTAAACAATGAAATGGTGCCAAAATATTTTTTTATGGGATCTTGTATCTTTCTAGATGTAAATTAATATTTCAATATCGAGAATTTCATAAACAGTATACAGAGTGTTATTTTCTAGGAATAATTTAAAAATAATTTTATTCTGGGTCCGGCCCTGATATTTTATTAATATCCCACGCATTTGATGGTGAATGACTACTGTAACAAAAATACAAAATTTTATTGATTTCCGTTTACGCATTACAAATATATCGGGAAAAGAAAATTCTCAAAAAAATTTAAAACACCCTGTATTTCGGAAACGAAGCCGCTATAGCCATTACTATATGAGGATTTAAGATCACCTCAATGTTCCCTATCTGTTGGTAAAGTACGACCCTCTCCTCACGAATCACCCTGTATTTAAATGGCTTTTGATAGCTTTCCAAGAAGCTGTTTACTATTTAAGGTCTTTGTGTTAATTTATGGTCGTTATATCTCCCCGCCTTTCCACTACATGATCAAGTTGGTAGTACCTCGATTCTTCAAAGTATTTAACTGTTATGGAATACAGAAGCGGCAGCTCGTTTTACCATATAAATCACTGCAATAGGCTGACTTGCTAGCTGTAGATGATTCACGATGTAAAATGATTTTGTGTTGCGACTACATATTTTTATAGTAGTCGAAAGAGTATGAATCATTTTTAGGATTATCGAAGCACACAAAAGCGTCCGTTGAAATATATGGTCTATGTATGTAGAGTATATTTTGGGGGTATCGCATGTAGCAAGTGGCTTTCTTGGTGTCAAGTAAAAACATTTTATCAACAATAATCACGGTGTACTTGCAAATGTTTATTTTCTCAAAAATGTAATTGTGTATTTAAAATAAAACTGTTTTAATTATACTATGGCTGTTTTTTAGTTGTGTAATAAAAAATAGGAAATAAAATTAATGTAATCTTTTAATGTGTATTTCATTTATTTAACCTTATAATATAATATAAAATATACCATCATAACTACATATACATACAATATTAAATTTAATGTAATAAATTTGACAATAAAAATAAAAGAACATAATTTATGTATCTACATTAGCTTCTTTGTCAGATTGGTTGATATTTTTCAATGATATTCTTAGGTATGTACTCCACTATGCCACATAGAAAGTGTTTTAGACCCACTGTGCCCACATGTTCACAAAACTCATCCAAATTTTAATACGTCGAACTACTTCAGCATCGAAGCAGACATTTATGTGATAATTTAAAGAATGTTGTGAATCCCTCCTTATGTCATCTAGTTTACAAGACAATCTTTCAATGGCAGATTTAATGCCTTCTATCAGACTTCATGTTTGAGTTGAATATTGCATCCACATCTTTGCTACCTAAGTACCTAGAAATTAAAAATAAAAATGTAAAAAAAATATATATAAAACAGTACTAATTGGACTTACGTTGCAGCTGTCGGCGTACACGAAATAAGAAATATATTGTACTATCTGAATCTTTGTAAGCTAACAAGTGATTCTATTTTTAAAAGACTCCATTGTTCCATTTCTACTTAATACTTAACTAACTTAAATACTATTATGATTATTTTTGTTTAAGAATTAAACACCGAAACGTATTAGTGGACTAGATTTTGCTCCAGGATAAGCCGGAGAACTTTGTCCTAAATATGTTAATGTAGTTTTACCATTTGACGAATTTATTTTATCGATAGTGTTCGGACATATAATTCCCACAAGCCGTTTCGGTAAAAATGATTTAAAAGTCGTTATTGAGCTTTCCTCAAACAAAGTTACTATGATTGATTTTCCAAATCTTGTATTAACCAAAGACATTTTTTTAATGAGATAAGGTTTATTTAAAGTTAACGCTGAAATGGATCTTTGCTCTAAAACCTGTATATTTTGATTTATTAGCTCATTAAGTGCTAATAAGTCAACTTCGGAAATTGCCATATTTAAATGAATACAATGAAAGAATTACGAGTAAATTTGCACACTTGAAATCACTGCAATAGGCTGACTTGCTAGCTGTAGATGATTCACGATATAAAATGATTTTGTGTTGCTACTACATCTTTTTATAGTAGTCGAGCTACCCCCACTACTTGGAATACACATACACTGATTACAACTACAATTGCATTATACCACTTAACGGATGAAACCTTATCTGTTCTTGTAACAGTTTTTATGGTAAATAAATTTTTTCTATTTCTATTTTTTTTTTCTAATCCCCCCTTACGATTGTTTTCCAAATATTGTATTAACCAAAGACATTTTTAATAATGTAAGGTTTATTTAAAATTAACAATGAAATGGACCTTTGTTCTAAAACCTGTATAGTATATTTTGATTTATTAGCTCTTTAAGTGCTAATAAGTCAACTTCGGGTAACCCCCCTTCCCTTTTTGTTTAGGACCAAATAACATAAAAACAGATTTACTTGCATTTAATTTATGATTTTGGCAGCTGTTATATCATCCAAATCGCTGTAGGTATTTCTTTTGTTTAGGGCGCAATACATTTAAAATGGCTTTTGAATGCTTTTGAATGCTTTTGAAGAAGCCGTTTACTATTTAATGCCATTGTGTTAATTTATGGTCGTTTTACGCTTGACAGCAAAACAAAAATCATGGACCCGGTAGCAATACACTTCAACTATCAAATATTAGTATGAATTCGGAAAGTACCATAGTGGTAAACCCTATACTATATGTTAAAGATTGTAAATTAATATGCTGTAAATCAATGAAAAATTAATTTTTGTATGTTGAAGTTGAAAGAATTCGAATAGAACCAATTATAATCCATCCTGATTCGATTTCGATTGATTTGTAGAGTCGCAAAGAATAGTATAATACTAAAGTCGGTACACCCTATATGTTTGCAGCTGTCGGCGTACATGAAATAAGAAATATATTGTACTATCTTGATTCACAATATAAAATGATTTTGTGTTGTGACTACATTTTTTTTTTTTTATACTTGGAATATAGTATAGTTAGTAAATTACATTGATAGTTTTGGTGATTTACCCCCACCTATAGAATTAGTTACATATTTCAATAACGATTCAAGGAGGGTCAACCAAATATTATATAACTACAAACGTGTACAGAATTTTAACACAGTGTGGACATTTGTGTTTAAAGTTTCTCTCTACGAAAGAAATATAAAACGCCATGGAGCTGAAAACTATAACTCCAGCAATGGATCGAGAAGGTATCAAGCGAATGGGCCACTCACTAATTGCATTCTCCCGTTTGCGTAGTCTATTGAAGATGAGCAAACAACAACTTGTAGATATGCCCAAAGAAGTGATGATTGGGTTGGCTTCACATGAAATTGCATTAGTATGGGATAAGCTACCTACACATCTTCAGAACGATGTCGATATAATAAAATATCAATACTGCACAGAACATTACCTTAAAGATCATGAAGGCAGTTTTGATGCTAATGACGGTCCAATACCTCGAAAAATGTTTTGCTGCTATTGTAAGGTAAACGATGTAAATGTGGCATCCAATAACAATGTTGATATATCACCATCAACTTCAAAGAAGGGGAAATTATACCATTATTGCTGTAATCCACAATAAATTGGGTAACGCAATTTAATTACATCAATCATGTCGTACACGTTCACACTAGCGAGCCGCTAAATGTAATTGTGTATTTAAAATAAAACTGTTTTAATTATACTATGGTTGTTTTTAGTTGTGTAATAAAAAAATAGGAAATAAAATTAATGTAATCTTTTAATGTGTATTTCATTTATTTAACCTTATAATATAATATAAAATATACCATCATAACTACATAATACATACAATATTTGATGTAATAAATATGGTAATAAAAATAAAAGAACATTATTTATGTATCTACATTAGCTTCTTTGTCAGATTGGTTGATATTTTTCAATAATATTCTTAGTTAGGTACTCCACTATCTCGTATAGAAAATGTTTTAAAACTATGACAATATCTATCTTTGATAAGCTAATATATTGCCACCCTTGTTAACGGTATTAATTGACTTTTTTTTTTAATGCACTCGTCATGCAAAAAAAAACTTTAAAAGAAACTTTATTTATATCTAATCTTTGGATACGGTAACTAGTTGCATTTTATTTGAACTGATATTCATGATTAAATCAATAATTTCTGCAACATAATAGGAGGCTTTTTAATTTTTTCCGTTGATATGAATTTCCTGTATTAAACATTTCCAGAGCTTTATTAAAGTATCGCTGTAATTTCCGTTAAAATATTGCTTTTTAATGTATTATCAAAGTAGTCATCGTTTCCGCTTGCTTTTGTTAAAACGCCGTCAAGTTGGACGTATACTGATCTGTAAATATATCTTAAGATATACTGCTTTTCTATAAGGTAATAAACCATAGAATTTCGAGAAATTGTACCTAGTCTAATTAGAGCGCAATATAGTGCGCCATCATTTCAGTGTTTCAAACAACAAAAAATTTTGCATGTTTCTTTAACACCCTGTATCTCGGAACTATGTGTTCCAGGCCCACATTTACATATGAACTTTTTTCATATTATTTTGGTAGTTTATCACACCATAAAGTTTGATCTACTAAGTGTCTATGTTTATTTTCTCAAAAATGTAATTGTGTATTTAAAATAAAACTGTTTTAATTATACTATGGCTGTTTTTAGTTGTGTAATAAAAAATAGGAAATAAAATTAATGTAATCTTTTAATGTGTATTTCATTTATTTAACCTTATAATATAATATAAAATATACCATCATAACTACATAATACATACAATATTTGATGTAATAAATATGGCAATAAAAATAAAAGAACATTATTTATGTATCTACATTAGCTTCTTTGTCAGATTGGTTGATATTTTTCAATAATATTCTTAGTTAGGTACTCCACTATCTCGTATAGAAAATGTTTTAAAACTATGACAATATCTATCTTTGATAAGCTAATATATTGCCACCCTTGTTAACGGCATTGAATGACTTCTTTATAGTAGGCAGTTCTAAACCTTCTATCCTATTCGAATCACACTCTCACCTGTTATTTTTAAGTTTAAAATTTCAGGTAATTGTGTGGCTTTGTTTTGTAAAAATCGACGTATCTTTTGTTTAGATAAGAGATGGCTAATCTTTTGTGCAATATATTTGTCCTTAGAAAAATGAATGCATTTCGACTAGAAATTAAATACCAAATTGTATTATTGACGGTTTTAAGTCGACCGCCCTAATGGCATACCCTCGATTTCAGGTCGGTACCGTTCGCGCGAGCCACCCGGCCTACGTACCTGTGTCCTTTATGCAAACCTATTGTCTGTCGAACAAATGGGAGCTATAAATTTAACCAACTATTTTGTTTCGAGATATGCGACAGTAAAAACTAAAAAGCTGATTTAATCTTTGATCATTAGAAAATAAATGCGATGTCGCTTGTTCTTTTACCCCTAGAAAATAAATGCATTTCTGCTAATATACCAGATCCCTTGTTAGCGATATTGACAGACATATATTTTTGACAATTAAGAGCGCATAATTTAGCAATTGATGCACTAATTAATATACAACAATTGCTCCAATTCAATTAGTGTAGTTAATGTGCAAATAATCCAACTACTTTCATTTCTCGCGGCAATTGGGTTTTAATTATCCCCCCACCAGACTGCAAATATACTTTGTGATCGAGTTGGTAATTTATATTTAATAGTGAATTAGCTCCTTGCTCTAAAACCTTCATATTCTAAATTATAATCAAATTAAGCTCTAATAAATCGATCACTAAATCGCCATAATAATAAAAAAATAGAATCAACGTCGGAAAGTATAGAAAGTGTGCCTTTTTTAATGGAATACTGGTCGAAGACTACCTACAATTTGGAATTTTAATAATTTGTAAAGGCACAGTGACAGTAGGGTATGTGAAATACGAGTGATTTGATTTTCAGATAGGCACCTGTTTCGAGAAATTATGTGACAGTAAATAACGTTGTCAGCGGCAATGAATGACTCCTTTAGTATGCGGTTCAAACCTTTTGTCCTATTCGAATCGCATAAAAGCTGACTTTGGTTACCAGATCCCTTGTTAGCGATATTGAATGACATATATTTTTGACAATTAAGAGCGCATAATTTAGCAATTGATGCACTAATTAATATACAATTGTACCAATTCAATTATATGACTGATGGTCGAGATGGTAGAGTACCTGCCTCTCACCCAAAAGTCCCGGGTTCGAATCCCGGTCGTGGCAATGGAAAATACTGTGAGAGGGATTTTTCCATTATACACGGATATTGGATGTGTGTCCCTTGTCTTTAAATGTGTAGCCCCCTCCCGCACAAGGCTCAGCCTTCTGGGATAAAGGGGGTCGTAATTACATGTGGTGTATTTATTAATTAGATATATTGCAATTATACTAGTCTAATTACAGCGTAATAAACTTTCATTTCTCCAATTGATGTACTAATTAATATACAATTGTACCAATTCAATTAGATATATTGCAATTATACTAGTTTAATTGCAATAATCCAATTACTTTCATTTCTCGCAACAATCGGGTTTTTTAATTAACCCCCTCCAGACTATATAAAATAGTGTAATTAACGTGCAAATAGTCTAATTACACATTTACAAATTACTAATTACGCAATTACATTAGAGCGCAATAATTCAATTACTTTCATTTCTCAGCGCAATAATCCAATTACTTTCATTTCTCGCGACAATTGGGTTCTAATTATCCCCCCTCCAGACTAATTACATTTATTAGATATATTGCAATTATACTAGTCTAATTACAGCGAAATAATCCAATTACACAATTACAAATTACTAATTACGCAATTACAAATTACTAATTACACAATTACAAATTACCTCCCAATCTAATTATTCTAATTACATTTATTGCAATTACAAATTACCTCCCCCACTATAATTGCCCCCCACCCCAGAAAAAAGTGGTGGGGGGAGCAAAAGTGGTGGGGGGAGCCTCGGATCCGGTATTACTCTTCTACTAACATGACACCTTATTTTGCCGAACTTTGTAAATACATAAATTTGCGTCACCAAAATACCCTCACTATACCACGTCACAAAAAGGAAATTTTTAAGCGGTCTTTTTCCTACAATATAGCAACTTGCGGCGATGTTCTGGATATGTTTAGTTTTCCAATGTCGTATGACACATTCAAAGCTAAATATAAAAGATTTTTGTATGATCATCAATAATTATTAATTTTTTTCTTTTATTTGGCATTATATTATCGTTAAATATCGTTTGTTATAAGTATTACGTATATAAGTTTATGTACATTTTTTCCCCCAGGCCTATGTGGCAGAATTGGTACTTGTACCTAACATACGGCCTTTTATTTACCCTAATTTTTAGAATTAAGTTTCTGAATTAAATATATTGATACCTCTGTTGTTGTTTGGGTAAATAATAAACATATTATTATTATTATTATTATTATTATAAGGAATAGGTGCCAAACCAAATGGTGCACAAGTAAATTCATATAACACACCGTTATATCTAAAACGAAGGTACTTTCTATAGTTAGGATGAATTGAAATAAGAAAATAGGCATCTCTTAAGTCGAGGGTTACCATATAACAATCTTTTTCAATTAATTTTGTAACAGTTCTAAAATCCTCCATTTTAAAATTAAGAGTTTTAATAAACTCATTTAACTGTTTCAAATTTAAAATAAAGCGATGCTTTCCATTTGGCTTTGTGATCAAGAAATATGGGGACAAAAACTGATGTTTCTCATCCTTACAACTTACAATTGCTCCCTGTTTGAGTAATAAACTTATAGAATTATCCATATCTCTGTTAACAGCCTCCTTTGTTTTTGAATGAACTTCAATAGGTTCTTATAAAAAACGATAATTTGTACCCTTTCAGCCATTCTAATATTTTAATGTCAGGATTTAACATAGGCAAGCTTTTCCACCTATCATAAAAAAATCTGCCTGCAATACTCACCTCATCTAATGCCTTGTTCGTTGATAACGTTGGTAACCCGATTTCTTGTTGTGAGATGGCCCGTAATACCTCACGTCTCTCTTCCCTCGAGGTGGGCCTTTCCAGTTTAAATTTCTACTTGGCTGACCTTTACTTTCTGCTTTAGGTTTAGAGAAACTAGATTGAGAAGGTCTGTTAATTTTTAAATCCTTACTCGATTTCTCCACCTCTTTGGCTGCTTAAACCTTTCTCCAAAATTTGACCCAAACAAATTAGAATCAATGACACTGGTTCTTGCTATATTCATAGCCGATGCATTTAGCTGTGGAACTAAAAAACTTCTTCTCTGCTCTGAAAATGTATGAAACAAATCGGTTAATATTTTCCCGGTGTCGCTAAGTATTGGCACCAGTGATTTAACAAAGTTACCCTCGTCTACTAATACCATGTTTAATGCCGTACCTAATGCTGTTATCCCAGTGCTCATCTGTGTTTGCATGGCCGTTTGGTACTTCTCTTTCTTCATAGAGAGGTCTGAAACAACCTGAGTTATTTCTGGATTTAAGATAGGTGTCTGTAGGCCAGCACAATTTTTTGGTAGTGGATATTTTGCAATTAATTCGGTTCTAATCTCCTTTGTTAGACCCTTACTTAGTATATTTTGCCATCTTGGGGCTAATGCGTTGTGTAATTCAGTACTTTCCACCTCATCGGCCTCTGGATCGTCTCCTAAACAATTAAGAATCGCCCGATCCAAATTAGGATCATCAATTGATGATGATTGATGATCAAGCTATTAGGAGAGTTTTCTTTATTTTCAGTTCCAATCTTTTTCTTTTGGGCGTACCCATCTTCCCATCTAAAATAAATAAATTTTCATGAACTTCTTTTCTTATCTCAAATAAGTTGCGTTTCGCCCAGAACACAAAAGAATAATGAAGTCCTGTGAAGTTGGCAATATACTCATAGAGGTGGAGAAGGTAGTAAAACCTGAAATTTAAACGTTGTGTGCCATCTAATACCCAAAAGTATTTATTACTACATAGTCAAAATACAGTAATCTCGAGAACGAAGCGCCGATGAAATATAATTATACTATTATGAAGTGTACCTAGCCTAGCAAAGGTATTGGCATTTTCGATGTCACTTAATAATTTGCAAAATTATGTTTAATATTAAACTAAGTTGATCTAGGACATTTCTAGATTCTAAATAATCGTTAAACTGAAAAATAAATTTATTTAATTCAGGACGAATTTTATTCAGCCCAGAAGTTATTACTTCTTGGTTATTTTTAATTAATGTGACTGTTCTATTGAAATTATCAATAATTTCGGTGGTGAGAGAGATTTCTTTGTTTAAATTTTGAACAATTCCTTGTGATTGTTTTCTAAATCAGAGATAGCTTGATCATAGTGAGCAGCATCGTTTGCATCCAAGTTACCTGAAATACTTTTTATTATAGTGCCTAATTCGTTAAGACCACGCTTAACTCTGCCAGTGGGATTTAGTGAGTTGAATTTTTGATCAGCTGAATTTAATTGAAAATTTAGGGCTCTATTGAAATTGTCTAGTTCAAAGTAATAAGGATGACTTAAGCCGTCATTTATGGCAAGTGTGACATTTGCATATTGTTCTTTAAGTATTTTAATTTCGTTTCTAATGGGATCTAGGTCATAGTAGTGGATAAAAGTATGTGTTTTAAATTTTATTTTAGCTGCGCCCAATTTATAGGGAAGGACTCCCGGGTTCTTGCTGAGGTTGGTTATCTTTACTTCTTGAAGCATGACCGCCGGCATTGTCGGCAGGATGATCAGGTGATTCCTGCAACATGTTTCTTTTTTAGGCCTGGGTGTTTTTATATTTTGTTTATGTAGAGTGTTATAAGTGGTTTTTACTTTTATATTTTTATTTCAAACAACTTTCTCCTTGGTAAAAATCTTGGGTTTATTTTATTACGAGTTTTAGTGGTAATCTTTCTGTATACATCTGAGTTCGGTTCGTAAGTCAGGGGGTTGTGTCGTTCTTGTCTTTTGTTATGACTTTCGATGGTATGGTCTTTTTATTGAGCTAATTGTTCGTTTAATGTTTTATAAATTTCTTTCTTTGTTTCGCGATGTTCTTGGATATAGTTATTTATTATCGTAGTGTTAATCCCATGTGGGTTGTTCATATTGAAGAAGAAAAACACAAAGGTCTTGTTCCCACAAAATTATTTTTTGTTGATTATTTATTTTCTTTTCTTTTTTTTTTAACCGGTTTCGTGATCAATCTATTACATCACATTATCAGGCTTCAAGACTACAAATAGGAAAACTTATGTAAAACACTTTAACAATACGATTAATACATTTTATACAATAAGTTAAGATTTTCATTAAATATGTAGGTAGTTAAATATAAATAAACAAGTAAAACTATTATGATATCAGATATTGTTTTTATATATAAAAAATGTGTTTGTAAATAAGATAAAAAGTTAATAACAAAAGATACCTACTAAAGAAATTAAAGTCAAATGAAATTGTAAATAATTTATAAGTTAAATATAGAAACAAAATACTTACATTTCATACCAAAGGTTTGTCAAAATTAGCATTAATGAAAAATTTGTGGCGCAAATTATACAAAATAGAAAACTACAAATATATAGAACACATTATTGAAGTCATATGATATATTAGATGAAACAGATAAACATATTTAAAATGGTTGACCAGGCGTAAGAATCAAAATCATTAATACAAATCCTAGAACAAAACTGAGAACGTAAGTGATGATTGAAAATTTAACTGTGAATTAAGTGAAACAGAATTAGGGTTTTTTATTTCTCTAAGAATTTCAAGACTCTCCAAATTGTTACGCAAACTGCCTTTTCCTGATAAATGTAAAATTTTTATATCATTATTGTAATTATGGTTATTGTCTATAAGGTGTTTGGCGAAATGGGAAAAACCAGAGGATGAATGTGTACAGCTAAGTGCTCTTTAAGTATCGTCTTAAAACACCTAAACGTACAGCCTACATACGTAGCATTGCAAGAAACACAAGACAACTTGTACACTCCACTAAATAAATCAATGAAATAATTTTCTAAGCGACTTGTTGAAATTTGAGCATAGAGCCGTTTTCTAGATGGAAATATTTGTCTAGATGCCGGTTTTGCGGGCGAGTGTAAAAGAAAATCTATTTTTATTTGGTGGTCAAACGAGTTTAGAGACTTTTCTGAAGTTGGCATGTCTTGCATTGGTGTTATTTTTTCCTTTCTTGTATTCCACTTCGTAGTCGAACTCTTCTAGTTTCAGCCTCCAGCGAACCAGCCTTGAATTTGGTTCTTTTAGAGACATTAGCCATTTTAGGGGTTTGTGGTAAGTGACAATTTTAAATCTTCGTCCATATAAATACGGCCGGAAGTACTTCGTTGCCCATACGATTGCCAAAAATTCTTTTTCAATCGTGCTAAAGTTCTGCTCCGAGTCGTTTAATGTTCTTGAGGCGAAAGCCACAGGTTTGTCCCTTCCTATTGTTCCTTGTGATAGTATTGCACCTACAGCTACATTACTTGCATCCGTAGTTAAAATAAAGTCCTTAGTAAAGTCCGGGTACTGAAGAACTGGTTCGTTGGTCAGTAATTTCTTACAGTCTTCAAAACATTTTATAAACTGGGGTGAATGTTCAATTTTTGCGTCCTTCTCTAAACAGAGCGTTAAAGGTTTTGTGATTCGCGCGAAGTCCCTTATAAACTTCCTGTAATAGCCTAGTAAACCGAGAAGACCTTTGATTTCTTTCACTGTTTTAGGCAGCGGGAATTTTTCGATTGCAGCGATTTTGTCTGGGTTCGATTTCACTCCTTCAGGTGTAACAATATGGCCAAGGTAAGCTACTCTTTTTTTCATGAACTCCGATTTGTCCAGTTGTATCTTGAAGTTGGTATCCCTAAGACGCTGAAATATTTTCGATAAGTTAACGAGGTGTTCTTGCAGAGATGTAGAGTATATAATAATGTCGTCTAGATACACCAAACAAATTTCATTTTGTAATCCACGTAAAATATTGACCATAATCCGCTGGAACGTTGCTGGTGCATTCTTGAGACCAAATGGCATCGTTGAATGCAGTTTTCGGGATATCTTCGGGATTCATCTCTATTTGATGAAATCCGCTGGCCAAGTCGAGTGTCGAATAGTAATTGCACCTTCCTAATTTATCCAAAACGTCGGTTATATTAGGAAGTGGGTAGCGGTCATCTATCGTCTTCTCGTTCAACTTTCTGTAGTCGACAACGATTCTCCATTTCTCCTTGCCTGATGCATCGGCCTTCTTGGGAACAATCCATATCGATGATGTCCATGGAGAGTTGCTTGGACGTATAATTTTTTGTTCCAACATTGAGTTTATTTGGCGTTCTACTTCGGGTTTATGCACAAAAGGATATCTGTACGAGTTCGTGTACACCGGTAATTCGTCCTTTGTTTTTATACTATTATTATTCTATTTGATTAGTGAAAGTTAGCGATTGATTTTCCATATGAAAAATATCTGAATATTTTCTGCATAATTTAAGAATATGTTGTTTTTCTTCCGCATTCATATGTGAAGTTCGGATTAAGTTATCAACATCTAACTTTTTGTCGTCAGTAGACATCGTTACATCTGCGTGATATAATTCGTAATTATTTTTTTCAAAAGGTATAGTTTTGATTGGATTTGTTAATGAGATAGTAATTTCTTTATCGGTTTTATTTGAAATTTCAACTAAAGCTAACCCGTTTTCTGCGGATGACAATGTTTCAGGTATTTCACAGTTTTGCATCTGTTGGTGGGGAATAATTACGTCACCATTTTTTTGGTTAACTGGGATATTTGTCACAGTTCGCGTATGTAGATTAATTTTTAGTTTTAGTAAAATTTGTTGACCTGACTGCTGATAATGAATTGGAATTATGGATTTGGGAGTAACCAATCTTGAATTTACGAAGTCTAGTTTGGCATTCAAAAGCTTTAAATTGTCAAGTCCAATAAGTCCGTCATAAACGTTATGAAAATTAAACAGATAGAACTTTAAATTTTCATTTTGGTTAAATTCTGGAAAAATCGGAATTCCTGCACAATAGTCGTGAGAGAGTTGTTTTATTTGAAAGATTGTGGATACACTAAGTGGTTCATAAGAAATGTTGTTATAATAATGTTTCGAGGCAATTTCTGGATTTAAAAATGATTTAGTACTACCTGTATCTATAAGAAGTTTTAAAGAGGGTTTTGAAATTTGCATGTATGGTAGCTCTTTTTTGTCTGTGGACATATAATATTCTACTATGTCTCGTTCATTGGATTGAGATCCTCTTGAAAATTTTCGTATTGTTCTTCGACGGGATAAGAATATTCATAGGTCTGTTCTTCGGACATTAAAAGTCAGGTGTCTCGTCATTTTGTTGGTCGTCGTAATGTTCGGTAGTAAATAATTAATTCGAAACAGTATTGGGCCTGTGACCATTATTTCGGAAAGCATTATTTTGAAAAGAATTGTTTTGATAGAGTCGTTTAAATTGCGAGGTCGTATTTCGGGTCGATACGCTCATTGGAGTTGGTTCATTTTGTGAGGCATTGGGGTTAGGTTTCCAAACATTTTGGGATCTACCAAATATTTGAGTATTTGTCGGAAATCTTTGAGCTGGTGGATTTGGGTGTCTCTGAATGTTCACAGGACCACGAGGAAATCGTGAATTCTGTCGTTGTGCAAAGGTCATTGGTCTTGGTTGTAGTCGTTTGTTGAAATGGGGAAGTAAAATAATTTTGCGAATGCATTGGGTTATAATAATTGTGGTTGCTGAAACTACAAAATTAGATTGATTTGAGATATTGGAGATATTTGATATTATCTTCCTCACCAATGTACTGTATTGTTTGGGCAAGAGTGTTTGGTCTCAATGCACGAATTGTCGCACCTAATGGTTCTTTTAGACCAGCTAATAATGTTGTTAATGCCTGTTTAGTAAAGAATGTATGTTTGCATTATCGTTCGGCAGCGTTGCAATGCAAATCAATGTAATTACAAATTGTATTTAACAAATGAATAATATTTTCATGAAACTGATATGGAGTTTCATTTGGTTTTTGCCTTAAATTTACTAAATCTTGGTTTAAACAATTTTCATTCCTCTGATCACCGAAATTTTTTAATAGAGCATCCTTTATTTCGTCCCAATTGTTAGCACCATGTATTGCAACAATTTTCTCTGCTCGGTCTTTTAATTTATTTAGAATACCGTTTATTAACAAAGTCTTTTGAAAATTGTCCCTATTTTGTATGTCAAAATAATGATTTAATAGTGACTCACAAACATTAATGAATCTATGTAATTTACTAGGACATCCATTAAATTTTGGAATAACGGATAAGTTTTTCATATCTAGCACTGGTACCGGCATTATAATTACTTTTAGTTAAAACTTAATTATTAGAATTCTTCAAATTATATTTATTACTTAATTTATTGTTGAAAAATTTTACTAAATCTAACTCTAAATCCAATTGTTTTCGCAAGTGGAATCAATGGACAGAGAGGAGTCTGATAAGAACAAATGTCTACTCACATCAACGGTTGCATCGGCTGCTAATCCTTTTAAGTTTTCCTTGATGGAGTTCTTTCGGTTAGCACCTGATATATTTTTTGAAGTTCACTTTTTCGTTTAAGAGTTGAAACTCACAGGATTGTCTACTATAGATTTTCCACGAAAAATCCGATCCGACTGCGCCACTTAAATACCTCAGAGCCGAGTTACCGTTTTTAAAAAACAAATTTTCCAAAAGTGGAATTTTGTATTATAAAATTTAATGCAAGCGACTAACATAAATGTTACATCAGAACTGAAACTATTTCTAACAAACTAGATCCACAAGGCATTTATGCAATATAAGCATTTTACAAAGAATAGATAAAAGCATCACTGTTTTATATGTCTTATATAGGGAGGCCACACATAACTAGCGTCAAAATATTTACATAATAGAATAAACACAAAAGCATGAGTATGAGTAGGTACATTTACAAATAAATAAAGTGCAAAATAAGTTGTAAAATAAAACTTTATATAATTATATATAAATAATAACGTTATTAAACACAAGATATCATGTAAAAAATACAATCATCTACCTAATTTACCTAAAATATATAACATTTTCGTTCAGTTTTGCTACTAAACTTTCAAATAAAACTCCTCTTTGTAATATAAATAAATATTATCTACCTGCCTATAATCTATTTTGACTATCACAATTTTTGTGGTAACAATAAAGTTTAAAATAAAAATCTTGGTATTTTGATTCTGCATTCCTATAACATGGAATAATTGACTAGGTACTTTACATTTAGGAGCAATAGAAACACGTGAAATCTAAGTTTATCACTTAATCATAATCCATACCAATAAATTCTGTACACATTAGGTAATACTGACGGCAACTCGGTATGCCAAAAATAAAAAATAAATTTTCCTGAGGACGAATTTCCTAGGTCGGGGTTGCCACAAGATATATATGCTAAAAAAGTGCTTGGGCGCCAGTGGCAACCGCTAGAAATTTTGGCAGAGTCGCGCACTCAGTTTCATCTTAGGGTGGTCTGGTCGCGTCATCAATTTAGTGGATTGGGAAGGTGACTTGCACTTAACTGTATAAGATGGTCTGTGGTGAACTTAAGTTTGCTCAGAAAAATAATAAAGGTTTCACTGTAACCGCACAGGGCTGATTAGTTATGTTGAAGTTAGTTGAAATACACTAGTTCATTCACAAGTTAAAGTAAAGTAATAAAATAAAGTTAAAGCAATGTTATTTCAAGGATGAGGTTCGTACCAGAAGGGTACGGCCAACACACAAGCCCTTGTATTATTTAATGTCACTATTTGGCCGAGCCACCTGAAATGGAGCAGGTTCGTTGATCGGTTCAAACACCTCGTAAAGTTATGGAATTTATTAGTCACAAAATCAATACCAAAAGCCCAAAATAAACGTTAAAATAAAAGTACAGCATGCCAACCAGAAAAAAATAAAACAATAAGGCTGCAACTCAAAACAGTGCATTGGGGGAACGCAAACACAATTAACTTAAAATGCGTGCAAAATAATAAATGTACGTAGCGCACAACAGTTATGGGCCACCGAAACAAAACCGCAAGCTTACCATCCGGTAGTATGGGCAGCTTCTCTTCGTGTAATCCTTATATGATAGGTACAACACAACCACTGACACAAAATTTATCTCACACGGTTTACGACTTGTAGGTTTAAAAATATTTTTTTCGTTTTTATGGTTAACACCGATGGCAATCACTGAGGTCCGCAGTATAAGTCGTCAGTAGGTAGAAATAGTCACTGGGCTATTAATTCACGATAGAGTATGATTAGTTCGAGAGCAAAATGTTAGAAGTCAATCACTTGGTCTGATAAATACGCGATAAGAACACTATAAGTGAGATGTAAAACGTTAAAAGTTAATTAGTACGGGTAACTGCCGAAAGTCACTGTCTAATAGTGAAAAATCTCCAGCTAGAACGCCAGGAGAGACTCTAGGCGGAAACATACTACTATCACGTCACGTGAGCTCACGTGCTCTCACGTTTTTTCAATAGCACGTGTTGTTATGGTATATAAACACATTACTGTAACGTGATATGCCAATATCATCACCAGTTTGGTGTATTGTGTTGTAATTATGGAGTATGCTAGCTCAACAAGTTTGTCTGATTGTGAAGAAGATTTAGAAAATGCAGCTGCATTTTTTACGGTTAATCGAGAAGAAAGAACAGAATGGGTTCTCGGAATAAATACACATCGAGAAGAATTGTGAGAATATCACCGATTAGTTCAAGAACTGAGACAGAATCCTAGTCGTTTTCACATGTATTTCAGAATGACTGTAGAAGAATTTGATAGTTTACATGACGTTATTAAACACGACATTCAAAAGCAAAATACTCAATTTCGTAGGGCAGTTAGCACTGAAGAAAGATTAACCGTATGTTTGAGGTAAGACATTTTATTTAAAAAATGTGTACATTTTGTTAAAGCAATTATCTGGTGTCATATGAGTGAAAAAAGGTCATTTCATATAATGGTGGTCTACGTTCTTCTTCTGTAGAAATTCAACGTGTATTTTCCACACTTGATTCATCTGGAGGCGAAAAAATAGGCTGCAAGGTAGACGATGATGATGTTGAAGCTGAAGGTTGGGGAACAAATCGTTGTGTGTAAAATCTGTGTAGTTAAATTGCTGCCTTTCACTACATCTTATTTCAGCCTGTAGCACTGCATTGCTCAATGCAAGTTGATGTGCGCTTGTTCAATTTTTGACTGCTGTTTTGTCATTCTCGACATACTTAAAAAAACATATCAGTTTCGTCCATGGCATCTAATACGGTGCGTTTGTTTGACTGCATATTTTTTTCTTCATAGCTGCAGATTCCTTCATTATATCTACCATTTGTTGTGCCGAACTTTTTGTCTTAGGTGGTCGATATTGTACTGTTGGTGTTGGTACATTATCGATCTGCTCTTCACGTTGCAAATCAGTCTCGGTCGGCTGTGTGTCCCGCTCATGTCGTTTATCACTTTCTACTTCCTGGGTATCAGAGTTTTCTTCACTGCTGTCGGGTTCTTAATTATAATTATATAATTTTCGACTTCGTTTTGGGAATCAAGCAAGTTACTGTGCATCTTTCGGCCTTCTAAATATGGCAACAGAAATTCCATTTGCTTCTCGCACTTCCAAGCGTTAATTTTTTTCACAGCCTGGCCACTTTTTTTCTGAAGACGTCTATTTCTTGCGTTCATAAAACATGTACGACGCTTTTCCCACTTTTCTTTGGCTGCTTCCGCTGAAAGAAAATGTTAACAAAATATTTTTTTTATTTCAGATTTTTGGCAACTGGAAATTCTTTTAGAAGTATTGGATTTAGTTGCAGATTAGGTTTCAGCACTGTTCGAAATATAATAATTGATGTTTGTGATGCTATTTGGAAAAACTTGGATCCCATTGTAATGCCCAAACCCACAGAAGAGATGTGGCTACAAAATGCAGAAAGGTCCAAGCAAATATGGAATTATCCTAATTGCATAGCCGCCATAGACGGAAAACATATAAACATTCAGTGCCCTGTTAATATTAACGTACCCAGGAGAAGCAGTATAAGTAGATTTAAGCAAAAGATCCCAATTAGACATAAGCACACAAGCTAACCCAGTAAACACATGATGTGTGGCATTCTGTTGGCCCAGTAGAGTTATTGATGGTTTTGTGATGTTGCTGGTTAAGCATTAATGGTCCATTACAAGTTGTGTACAGTCCTACCAGTAGTTTATGAATGACGTTTTGCCATTTTAGTACCAATAATGGTTTACTGAGTTTCTGCCAGTATTTTATATATTCCATTATTGCCATTTCAGTACCAATAATGGTTCATTGCTGGCGCAATCTACTTGAGTCTGCGCTTGCGCGTCACATTCCGTACCACCACTATCATTCGCCATTTTAACCTATGGTGGCGTCAGTCGTCAATGTCGTTAGTAAATAAAAGTGTTTAACTGTTTAAGCAATTGTTAGTGTAAAGTGTTTGAAATATGGATAATAGGTACTGATAAACAGTATCTATAATTTAGAAGTAAAAATTAAAACCGTCATATCTTTTCCTGCCGCCTCCTTCATTACAAATATCTCTCAAAAAAGTTACGAAACATCAAGAAAACAGGGTTATTAACCGACAAACCCGAACAATTAGTTTCTCTAGTAAGTGAAGTGAAACAACGAAAAAAAAAAAATTATTGTGATAATCCTTATTTGTTATACAGGTAACGTACGTCAGCTGAACTTTTTGAGTGGATATCGATTTGTGTCTTTTGGTATAGAAAAACCCTATAACTGTGATAGGCCGCGCCTAATCTACCCAAACACCGGTCACCTGCACTTTTTGGCAAAAACTAGTTCTTAGCTTAGGTAGATTTAGGTAAGCAATGAACTAAAAATCATATGTATATGTAATTATATGTAAGTATATTGATGTTTACCTTGGAAAAAAGTTTTTTGTTATAGTTTTAATGATACAAATTGTTTTTATTTGTTTTACAATAAATATGTTAATATATAAATATACTGCCTTTCATTGAGAAAATAACATTTGTATATATTTTTATTTAATATGTTCAAATACTAAAATGTGAATAGCACTCAGTGGCGGCTTTGAAAAATGGGATCTATTTAATTTGTAAATGGTTTGTAAAATATGTGCTGTTGGCTATTTAGTGTGCTAATATAGGTACAGTGTGCTTAGTGGCGACTGATGAAATTTAGTTTGTAATTTCTACTTATTGTAGCGTGGGTCAAGCGATATTTTAAATAACTACCAAGACTAAATAAAGAAGTTTTGCAGAACAAAATTGAGCTTAAAATTTGCGAAAACAGTTGCCAAAAATGGGATTGCCTTCCCTGATAATAAATGTTGTGGATAATTTGAAAAATGTTTGCAAAACATTTTTTTCAGATTTCAGATTGTAAATTTTGTTTTTGATAAAATTTATATACTTATCGTATTTTTAAATGTCAACTTTATAAAATATTAATACAAATTGAAATCCGTAGATAAATTTGACATCTGAATTTGAAAGAAAGTTTGGCAAACATTTTTCAAATTATATCTACAAAATTATCAGGGGCAGCAAACCCATTTTTGGCAACTGTTTTCGCATATTTCAAGTTCAATTCTGCAGAACTTCTTCATTCAGTCTTAGTAGGTAGTTAATTTAAAGTGTCGCTTGACCCTCGCTCCAATACGAAGAAATGACAAATTAGATTTCACCAGTCGCCACTGATAGCACTGTACCTATATTGGCACACGAAATGGCCAATAGCACAGAGACAGTACTGGTTAGACACTGGTAACAGATTATTGGTCTTGGAGTGGCTGAATAATGGCTGAATTGTGGTCTAATAATGGCCCAATGTTAATTAAATGAAATACCACTGGAGGCTAAGCAGTGGCGACACATTACTGGTTAATCTCGAATTTCACTTCAGTTCCTAAACACCAAAATTCCTTCTTTTTACCTGATATGCATGATTCCGTGCATATCAGGATTTTTTATAAAATTTATAAGACGATTTTCAGTACACTTTCCAAAATTCCCTTTATCTTTTTCGGCCATTATCTCATGTTTAAACGAACGCATCCAGGCACGATGCAGCATGTAGAGACGACCAAGGACATGCATTGTCCTCAGCCAGTACCGATTCCTCGAAGGACGGACTGCGCGACAACAATGATCATAGCGCAGATGATCATTGCCATAAGCCGGTCTAACAGATCACAGGAATACTCCACATCGGCGCGAGAGTGAATCTACCGTAGATCGGTAGCTCTTAATCAGATCTACCAGAGACTGATCCACCTTCGTGGTAGCACTGATCTACGGAAGCATAGGTTCACTCTACCCTCGCGTTCTGGAATTCCTAGTGAGTCCGTGACCTACGGCTTCCAAGGATGGTTGAGCTGGCCTCGCCTACCCATTGGTCATCGTCTCTACCGGGATCGTGTCTGACAGCACATTTTGAAATTTTAGGAACTGACTTAAAAAGTGAAATTGCGGAATTTTGCGGTGCCACGTGGCGACGTGAAGTGGTCTCGGGTCTTTTTCATATATTATATAGTGGGAGACCTCCCAATGATCTCGCAAAATAGAAATACGGTATTTTTGGTTAAATCAAGCCAGGATATGCCTCAGTGCGGTACGCACGGGTACCGGGGCACTTCCCCATTATTACCAGGTGACCGTCTCGTGAGATAGCATTCGAGGAGTTTCTCCTTTTACGAATTATCCACAAGCGTCTAACGGCATACCTCTTATACCTTAAATTTCTAGTAGCGATTTCAAGCATTCATAAACCCCACTCACTAAATTGCCAGTCACGTCCATGTAATAATTCTCTTTCGGCAATTGATCACTCTCCTTTAAGCGCGGCCGTCGCGGTCGCTGACCCCTTGTGGGGGTATCGTGGCTATGGTGGTAGACCTTGCTAGGTGAGGCTCTATATGTGTAATGATGATTATCTAATATATATATATATATCTTTATCTATTACCAATGTCTTCTTTTATTGCATTCTAGTATTAGTCTGGTATTTGTGTTGACCCCATAACTTACGACCCTCGCAATTGCGTCGGTTTGACCATTCGGCTGAAGCCAAAGAAGAGTGAACGAACAAGTCCTGTCTGGGCAGGAGTCAGAAGTGAATTTTGTATTGTGCATAGTGTCTATCTAGTGTTGTATCTTTAGTTCAGGAAGTTGCGAAACCTGTATACGAGGAAGCATTCATTGTCGACGGTTACCGTTAATCTATCGATTGTCGAGACATATTAAAAGCTCGTCACGACCTGCGTTGAATTCAACGGCCAAGAGTTAAGCCAGATGTTGTGAAAGCGGTTGGTTGACTTAATACGAATATCGGCCGTTCCCTCCAACTATTACTGGTTATAACGAATGGTTAACTAACGTTGACACAGCCTTAGCAAATTAGTTTAGTTATTAAACGTTGATCAATTAACACCGGTTCTTCATATTACACCTATAAGCGGCAACACTCTGTAGTTCTCTAAGCACTGGTTGATGCTGACTATAAATGTATTGCTGTTGATGTTGGCTCCTATGGTCGAAACAATGATGAGGGTATTTTTACCAAATCAAATATTGGAACTATGTTAGAAAATAATTTGTTACATGTACCAGGAAAATCTCCTCTGGAACCAAACGGAGAACCACACCAACTGGTGTTTGATGTATCCAGTTTCTTATACACTGCATTTGCGTTGGTGATGGGCGTCACTATTTCTGCACCTTCTCCATCCTCGAGTCCATTTGCCTGCTTGAGGATTGTTCCCATAGTAATAATGTCCGTGTGAACTTGTCTTTGTTGGTAGATTTCTTTACCCATTGTGTGTCCTATAAAGTCGCTAATAACAGTTTGCATATTCTGCGGCAGCATCGAAGTTGCAGTGGCCAAGTGTTTCCTAAGTTTATGGGCATGTAACTGATTATAATTGATGTTATATTTACTGCAAATCAATTTAAGGGCTTGATCCCCCTTAAAGTATGGGAGTCTTTTCGATCTCGGATTGGCGAAAAGATACTTGTAGTCCTTTGGTATGTTCACTTTTTCCCTATTGTCCAACATAAAATCTAGTGCATTAGTTAATTTAAGGGGTATCAAGTTTGAAGCTTTTTTGTTCAATTTTCCCTCTGCCACAAATCGTCCCAAGGTATTGGCCGTTTCTTTATCGTGATCCGATAGTTTCTCTATATAATAATACTAATAAAATGTCTTTATTTTTTTCCATATAAAACATTATATAAAATGATTGAAAAAGATGGCGATATTCAGCTTTTGAAAAAGATGGCGATATTCAGCTTCGCTGCTCTTCTATATAACCATCTCAGTTAACAATCTAGCAAACAAAACATTCATATACAATACAATAATAATAATAATAGGTGCGCAAGTATTATAGGAGTACCATTATGTCCGTTTATTCAATATGTAGGTTTTTACCTCTTTTCTGAAGGTTACCAAGGAGGTAAGGTGTTTAATATTGTTTGGCAAGTCATTAAAAAGTTTTGCGGCGTTATAGCTGAAGGAACGTTCGAATAAGCAAGAATTGTGTCCAGGTACACTAAAAAGTTCACAATGGCGTGTAGAGCATACATGGATATCACTACCTTTAATAAGTTTCTTATGTAAATAAGAGGGCAACTGTGTAGACATTATTTTAAATATAAGACATGCTATATGAACTTGATACCTCTCATGGAGTGTTAGCCATTCAGATTGATTAAATTTATTTGTGATGTGATCAAATTTACGTAGATAGTAACAAAATCTAATGCACGCGTTTTGAACTTTCTGTAGACTTTCTTTATCTCGTTGCAATAGAGCATCACAATAAGCTAAATAGGAAAGAATTAAGGAATCACATAATCTTAATTTAACATCAGTACTTAAAATGTCTTTATGCATGTAAAGAATTTTTAGCTTACCAAATGATTTCTGAATTAAATTGGAAACATGTTTTGAAAATCTCAGTTGAACATCTAAGTAAATGCCCAAATTTTTACAGTTATCAATTGGTGTCAAAATTAAATTTTTTAAAACTATCTTAAAGTTAGTGTCTTGCAAAATTACATCCCTATTTTTACCAAATAGCAAAACTTGCGTTTTCGATTCATTCAAAACTAGTCCATGCGCTTTAGATATTCTAGATATCAATGTAAGATCAGAATTAATATATTTGACAGCTTGATTTGTTTCGATGGGCAGAAATGAATAATAAATTTGTGTATCATCTGCATATTGATGAGACTGACAGTATTCCAAATGCTTATAAAAATCAGCAGTGTATATCGAGAAGAGTAACGGTCCAAGTATACTGCTCTGTGGAACTCCTTGTGTTATATCAATAAAATCCGAAAATTTATTATTAATCCCTACTCGCTGACGCCTCCCATGAAGATAATTTTGAAAAAATAATAAAGCTGACGCACTAACTCCAAAATAGTTCAGCTTAGTACACATAACATTATGGTTTAAAGTATCGAATGCTTTACTAAAATCTAAGAGTACCAAGCATACATTTTTTTTTGCATCACATGCTCTAAATATGTCATCAGTAACTTGGAGCATCGCTGTTGTTATGCTATGATGAGAACGAAAACCAGACTGTGTAGCAGGTAATATATTATTAGCATTCAAATAATTACTTAATTGATCATGGACAATTTTTTCGAGAATTTTCGAAATAGTAGGCAGTATACTGATAGGCCGAAAATGTGACACGTCAGAGGGGTTGTTCATTTTTGGTATAGGAATAACATTTGCTGCCTTCCACTGAAACGGAAAAGTACTGGTCAATAAGCATTTGTTAATTATAAAAGTTAAGTGCTTACTCAGCTGTGGGATGACCAGAGACAACATAGTTAGATCCAGCCCATCCGTACCTTTCGCATTAGATTTAATGAGTGTTATTATTTTTTCAACTCTTTCTACTGTCACTTCTTTAAAGTTATATTTTGAATGGAGATTAGGAATCATCACTTTATTAAAATAGGAATCAGAAATTAACGCATTATTTTGATTGTCTAATTTTGGTGCACTATTTACAAAAAAGTTATTAAATTCTGCTGGACCAGCAATGTCAGGGTTTGTATTTTCCACAGTAGAGTTAATATTTAAATATTTTAACGTCCGCCAAAAAGTTTTGGGATCAGTTTTAAATTTGTGTTGTAAATAAGCCTTTTTTTCAGTTTTTACACATACATTTACAAAATTTCGCAATTTCCGGTATTCACGTAGACAACCTTCTGTTTGCCTTCGTTTATACTTAATACAGGCCTTATCCCTAAGTTTCATTAAGAGCTTGAGATTAGGTGTTAACCAAGGTGCAGGTGATTTAGTAATTCTCGCGGTTTTAAATGGAGCATGCAGATCATATAAAGCAGTTAAATTATTATTCCAAAATTCTATAATTTGATCGACATCGTCCATACCATAAATATAATCCCAGTCGACATTCTGCAAATATTTTAAGAAGGCATCATAATCAAGATTAGAAAAATCTCTATAAGGACGAAAAATCGTACATTGTTTTTTACTTTCAATTTTTAGGTTGCAAGTTACTAAGGAATGGTCAGAAATATCATCCATATTGCAAACTTCTGAATCTGATATAATATTACAATTTGAGACAATAACATCTAAAAGTGTCGCTGAATTTTTTGTTATGCGAGTCGCCTTCGTAATAACCTGGTTTAATCCATATTTATTTAAAAAATTATTAAATTGTACACAGTTGTAATCTGTTACATTCAAGAGATCCACATTGAGATCGCCTCCAAATATTACACTATCATAATCAGGTAAAAAGTTTATTAAAATGCTTTCCAAATCATCAAGACAACTTTTTAAATTGGTATTTGGCGGCCTATATAGTGTACCAAAACACAATTTCTTACCTCCTATTTTTATACTTATCCAGAGGTGCTTCAGCGAACTATCTATTAGTGGGGTGGCAAGTACGGAAAATTTTAAAGAATTTTTTATATAAAATGCGACCCCACCTCCTCTTCCATTACGATCATTTCTGATTAAATTAAAACCAGATATATTAAGGCCCTCATCAGGAATATTCAGACTTAACCATGTTTCTGATATACCAGTAACCACAATAAGACTCCTTGGTAATAACTTCAGAAAAAATATCAAAACCTGTGCACAAATATTGAGCATTAAAATGAGAAAAACTAAAACATTTATTTTTTTGCATAAATTAATAAAAAGCTCAACTTTATTCTGTATCCTAGGACACCCAGTATTTATGTTCTTCCGCCACCCTCGATAAGTTTTTATATTCGATTGTCAATGTTTTGTGGCAATCTCCAGGTCTTTTTCGGTTAAAGACCATTATATATGTCAATATTAATCTTGCCAGTCTTGTGTATGTTGAGATTAAACGATCGATGAGCATGAGCAAGGCTTCATCAAATTCTTTCTCAATCATATTCATAAGATTTGCCACTTCTTTAGTTGTAGGAGCTGTTCCAATTTAGCTCTCTGGTTTGTCGTCCTATTTAGATGAATCTTCCCCGCCGCCACTCTGGAAAAGCCCATGATGTTTTTTCGCGATGCACCCGTGACTGAACAATAAACGTTGTACATGTGTTTTTAATGATTTTCTAGAATAGTAACCATTACATGTGGGGCACGTTACTAAATTTGTCGTATCGGGTTTGTGGTGCGTCTGGACGGATATTGCATTAGCCGTTTCAACCACTAGATTGTGTTTACGATCGCCATCCTTCCTCAATTGTTCGAAAGCATTGTGATAACGAGGGAAAGACTTTCCTATGATGAAAAAATATATATATAAATGGAAATATATAAATAAAAATTATTAAAATTAAAAACAATAAATTATATTATAGGTAGATAATTGAAATTATATTACATGTTACAAAAAGAGGTGCCTTTTATTTTTCTAAATCGTTATTCAGTTTCAAAAGCACAAGAGAGAAGATACAAAGTACTTCTTAAATAGGTAGTCGTTTGGCCAGAATGGACTATTTTAGTGTGGAGTCATAAATTCGGCAACCAACAATACAAACTGTCATACTAAAATGGTGTCATATTTTTTTACGAATTTGACCCTATTCGCCCATTAGATAGAAATAGACTCCGCCCCATTAATTTTATGGCAGCACAGAACGGTACACGCAATAGTCAGTTTTACACGATGGAATTAATGAAAGTTGTGCCAGCTTCAACAAAATTTGTTTATTATACGTGTTTCATTTTATACTACAGCTATACTATATTTATATAATGTTTATTCCCATTAAAGCTTCTATTATACAGCCGTACTTAATATTAGGTGATGAAGCATTTCCGCTTAAATACATCATCTATTTAGTAAAAAAAGCACTACGTGGTAATTAATGTAATAAAATATTTAATTACAGATTATCTCGGGCTAGAAGAGTTGTAGGAAACGCATTTGGAATTCTCGTCGCCCGTTGGACAGTATTCCGAAAATCCTTTGAAGTAAAACCTGAGCTCGTAGATAAATTAGTGCTTGCTTCATACTGTCTTCATAACCTATTGCGTTCAGATGCAGCGGAACCAGTTATGGAAACAGAAAGGCTACCTGTAGTAGCTTTTGACAATTTAGATGGAATAAGAAGATATCCTGCTAAATATGCTTCTCAAGTTCGAGAAAAGTTTAGAGCATATTTTAATTCACCTTCTGGTAGTGTGCCTTGGCAGGCAAATATGATTCGCAGCGGAAGTATACACCCGGACATCTAAACTCGTTTATGTATAGGTATACTAACCACTACGTATAAAAGTAAATAAAAATACCTGTTATTTTTTAAGTCTTTTGCCACTTCCTCCCAACTTTCTTGTCGAATACGCTTATCCCTGTATTCACTATTTGTATGGTTATATAAAACTTCATGTGTTCTAACACATTCAATCAATTTTTCATCCATTTTTATTAAAATTCACTTTATCGGAGAATCGAAACCTAACAACACGTGCTGTCACACTAGCTGAGAAATGAAACTTTTCAGATTTTACAAACGTGAGGTCTTGCGTGCGCAGGGTGACGTGATGTAACATGCGTGCGGTATCAGTAGTGTGTTTCTGTCTCATTTAAATACAAGCAAAATTTGAGGTTTACATTTATTCGTTGTGACGTTATTGTGTGACAGCACGTAAGCTCACGTGACGTGATAGTAGTATGTTTCCGCCTTGACTGACTGTGGTTTGATAGCGCGAGTTTTATGACTGGCCGACCGTCGGGTTTGGGTCCTATATTTACAAACTATTAGAGGCTCCGCACATCGCTCTCGTGTCGAGCCAATGGGAGCGAGGCACCCTGATATACTCCCAGCTCACTGCTGGGCGAGCCGCATTCGAGTCATTCGACTTACACATGAAATACCACCTTGTGCACTTATCGTATCCAATATTCTTAAGTCCATCATCTTCCGCGTCGCTATCTAATACCTCTTAACAGCTGTGACACGTTTGTTTCACTTTGATGGGTGCTTCGTCTGCAGATTTTGAATGCTACGTTTTTTTAACCTTTTTGGGTGGATTCCTTTTCTTTTCTAAGGCTTTCTTCTGCCTCTAGTCTTTTTTTCTTAACTTTTCTTCAGCCTCCGCCTTTTGACGATTCTCTTTGTCTTCTAGGAATTTACGATAAATTGCTGAAGATATTGCAGATGGAAGACGTTCTTTTTCTTTTGTAACTTTTTCCTTTTTATGGGATTTAGCCAGAACAAATGATCCTTAAAACTCAAGTTTTCAAGTGCGAGCTTGGACCTTGTTCCTGCACGATTAATTCTATTTCTCGACAAAGGATTTTCGGTTTGATCTTCGAATACTTGTCGTACTTCTTCTAGGTCTTCATTTTCTTTATCGATTGCGTTGTCAAAATGTTTTTCACATTTGGACACTGATCTGCTCAAATTTTTTACATCGTTGTTATTTTCATTATCTATATCTGTGGGCGATTTATTGGCACTATCTTCGGAAACGGAACGTGTCTTATTTCCTCCCATGTTTTCTTTCTTTTCTTTGTTATCATTCTGATGTGACGAGGTTTTAGTGAGTTTAGGTTCTTTGGCCCTGTTTCAGTATTGACTTAGTTTTATCTTATATTCCTCACTCTCTTCATTCTTTTCTCTTCTATCTTCATTTTGTTTAGAAATTTCTCTGGTTTTATCATAATGAGGTGTTAACGGGCTTGGATTCTTTGACCCCGTTTCAGTATTGCCATCATTTTTCTTCTATTCTTCCCTTTTCTCTTCTTGTTCTCCTCTATCTTCATTTTGTTCTAACATATCATTTCCCATTATGTTTTCCCGACGAATGTTTTCATGAGATACTTGTTGCTCTAAGCTCTTTAACTCCTCTTCAGTATTGACAACTTTTTTCTTATGTTCCTCTTCCATTCAATTTAATGTTTGTGACACTATAGTATATAAGTTTCATGTTTTGTTTTTCTCCTTACTTTTATATTGTTGTTGTTGTTTGACTCGTTCTACACCGCAAGGTATTATTGAATAAAGATGTATTATTTTTTTTTTTTTCGGTTTCCCGATACTGGACAGTCTCCGTGGCCTCCGACACCACACAGAGAGAGCGCCAGCGAATAATCTACAGCCACTCCCCACATCCCGCAGGGTTAGTGACTGTAGATTCCAGACTCGTGTGCCTAAGTAGACGGAGGGAACCCAGGATGACCGCCTTCTGCATTTGACCACCCAACCACTCTGCCGATTTTTGGAAGGCAGGCATGGTCCTCAATGCGGAGAGCAGCGTGGGCTTCATACCTCCGAGTACATCGACTATCAGGACGACCATCTTGACAGAGTAGCCACTTGGAGCTCGTACCGGAGATTATAACGGTTTAACCCCGCTAATAAAAGAACCAATTATTTCTGACAAATTTATTAACTAATTTGGTACACCAAGCAATGAGACTTTCCAGGGGAAGCAAACAATGGTCTAGGTTTTTATATTATAAGAACAACTTAAACTACACCTAGCCGTACGGCGCAAGAAATGTCAACTAAACAAGTAAAGTAAATAATCAACTAATAAATTATACACAATGAGATACAACTCAAAGTATCTTGCAAAGTAAATTAACAAGGTAAATCGCCAAGAGCGATTTGTTTTGTTGTAATTTTACGGTAAAACTAAATTCAACAATTTGATTTGCACAAGGCAATGGAGATACAAATTAACTCCCAAATTAACAAAGGATTTGTCAAACGTAATTCCGTTTGGTTAATCAGTAAAGACCGCCAAGGCGAGGTGGTTAAAATATATAACTTTTCTTAAATATTCAGTACAGCCCAAAGGCCAAGAAAACGAAGATACACCAGGTAACAATTTTCACATAGGTGAGCTCATACCAAAACGCAAATTTGTTGGACGCCACAATATCTCTGGTTTATTTTATACAGGGGAGATTTTGAAAAACCTGTATTTTCGGCAGTATAGCTTCAGGCAAAGCAAAATGTCAACCAAAAATTAGAAACTTCTTACTTAAATTCTGGAACAATACTGCATGTCACAGAGTTTTACCACTTGTTTTTCTACATAATCGCCAAACGGACGTTGACGATACACTTCCACTCAGAGCTCAACACGTAATGACGTTCCCCGCGTCGAATATCGTTTTTAATCCAACTTCCCTAAGATTCAGAATACCAAATCTTTCGTAGTCGGTGTCTGTACTTGCCACGGAGAGAATCCTTTATTTGGTTCACATCCTGGATGTGGCGTTGTTCCACACCCAGGTATATGTGTAGGTCTCTCCGGCATCCAGATCTCGTAGGATGCTTCCGTCTGCGAGCTGCGCATCTTCGTGGAATTTCCCGCATCGTCCTCTCTTGAGGTGGACGACTGCGCATTTGTCCAACCGAAACTCCATTGCAATTGCTCGCGTGTATTCCTCGACCACCCTGAGAGCATTTTGAAGTTCTCGCTTTCCGGAGGTATAGAGTTTAAGGTCATCCATATAAAATAGATGGGTGACCTTATGCCTCCGGTTGATGAGTGGCCCACACTGATACCCGCGAGTTTGGCGGAATCCAACAGATAGTGGCAGCAGTGAGATGCAGAAGAGGAACGGACTCAGAGCTTGGACCTTGTTCCTGCACGATTAATTCTATTTCTCGACAAAGGATTTTCGGTTTGATCTTCGAATACTTGTCGTACTTCTTCTAGGTCTTCATTTTCTTTATCGATTGCGTTGTCAAAATGTTTTTCACATTTGGACACTGATCTGCTCAAATTTTTTACATCGTTGTTATTTTCATTATCTATATCTGTGGGCGATTTATTGGCACTATCTTCGGAAACGGAACGTGTCTTATTTCCTCCCATGTTTTCTTTCTTTTCTTTGTTATCATTCTGATGTGACGAGGTTTTAGTGAGTTTAGGTTCTTTGGCCCTGTTTCAGTATTGACTTAGTTTTATCTTATATTCCTCACTCTCTTCATTCTTTTCTCTTCTATCTTCATTTTGTTTAGAAATTTCTCTGGTTTTATCATAATGAGGTGTTAACGGGCTTGGATTCTTTGACCCCGTTTCAGTATTGCCATCATTTTTCTTCTATTCTTCCCTTTTCTCTTCTTGTTCTCCTCTATCTTCATTTTGTTCTAACATATCATTTCCCATTATGTTTTCCCGACGAATGTTTTCATGAGATACTTGTTGCTCTAAGCTCTTTAACTCCTCTTCAGTATTGACAACTTTTTTCTTATGTTCCTCTTCCATTCAATTTAATGTTTGTGACACTATAGTATATAAGTTTCATGTTTTGTTTTTCTCCTTACTTTTATATTGTTGTTGTTGTTTGACTCGTTCTACACCGCAAGGTATTATTGAATAAAGATGTATTATTTTTTTTTTTTTCGGTTTCCCGATACTGGACAGTCTCCGTGGCCTCCGACACCACACAGAGAGAGCGCCAGCGAATAATCTACAGCCACTCCCCACATCCCGCAGGGTTAGTGACTGTAGATTCCAGACTCGTGTGCCTAAGTAGACGGAGGGAACCCAGGATGACCGCCTTCTGCATTTGACCACCCAACCACTCTGCCGATTTTTGGAAGGCAGGCATGGTCCTCAATGCGGAGAGCAGCGTGGGCTTCATACCTCCGAGTACATCGACTATCAGGACGACCATCTTGACAGAGTAGCCACTTGGAGCTCGTACCGGAGATTATAACGGTTTAACCCCGCTAATAAAAGAACCAATTATTTCTGACAAATTTATTAACTAATTTGGTACACCAAGCAATGAGACTTTCCAGGGGAAGCAAACAATGGTCTAGGTTTTTATATTATAAGAACAACTTAAACTACACCTAGCCGTACGGCGCAAGAAATGTCAACTAAACAAGTAAAGTAAATAATCAACTAATAAATTATACACAATGAGATACAACTCAAAGTATCTTGCAAAGTAAATTAACAAGGTAAATCGCCAAGAGCGATTTGTTTTGTTGTAATTTTACGGTAAAACTAAATTCAACAATTTGATTTGCACAAGGCAATGGAGATACAAATTAACTCCCAAATTAACAAAGGATTTGTCAAACGTAATTCCGTTTGGTTAATCAGTAAAGACCGCCAAGGCGAGGTGGTTAAAATATATAACTTTTCTTAAATATTCAGTACAGCCCAAAGGCCAAGAAAACGAAGATACACCAGGTAACAATTTTCACATAGGTGAGCTCATACCAAAACGCAAATTTGTTGGACGCCACAATATCTCTGGTTTATTTTATACAGGGGAGATTTTGAAAAACCTGTATTTTCGGCAGTATAGCTTCAGGCAAAGCAAAATGTCAACCAAAAATTAGAAACTTCTTACTTAAATTCTGGAACAATACTGCATGTCACAGAGTTTTACCACTTGTTTTTCTACATAATCGCCAAACGGACGTTGACGATACACTTCCACTCAGAGCTCAACACGTAATGACGTTCCCCGCGTCGAATATCGTTTTTAATCCAACTTCCCTAAGATTCAGAATACCAAATCTTTCGTAGTCGGTGTCTGTACTTGCCACGGAGAGAATCCTTTATTTGGTTCACATCCTGGATGTGGCGTTGTTCCACACCCAGGTATATGTGTAGGTCTCTCCGGCATCCAGATCTCGTAGGATGCTTCCGTCTGCGAGCTGCGCATCTTCGTGGAATTTCCCGCATCGTCCTCTCTTGAGGTGGACGACTGCGCATTTGTCCAACCAAACTCCATTGCAATTGCTCGCGTGTATTCCTCGACCACCCTGAGAGCATTTTGAAGTTCTCGCTTTCCGGAGGTATAGAGTTTAAGGTCATCCATATAAAATAGATGGGTGACCTTATGCCTCCGGTTGATGAGTGGCCCACACTGATACCCGCGAGTTTGGCGGAATCCAACAGATAGTGGCAGCAGTGAGATGCAGAAGAGGAACGGACTCAGAGAGTCACCCTGAAACACTCCTCTACTAAATGTCACCAACTCTCTCGAAACTCGCTCGGCACCGGATGTTATCGTAAAGCGAGTTCTCCAAAGCGGCAACAGTTGTTCAATGCACCTCACTAGTGGTGCTGGTACCGCAAGACATCCGAACAAGTGTAACAATAGCTCATGGGATGTTGTATCAAATGCCTTGCGATAATCAATCCAGGCCACTGATAGATTCCGCTTGTATTGTACATAATCCGATATGGGTCATTGACCTATGTAACCTGATCCGTGACACCTGTTCATTAATACCGGATATATGAAACGTGTATGTAACCCGATATGGGTCATTGACCTATGTAACACGATACCTATGTATATTAATTTGATACTGCCAGAAATATGCTTACATGTGCATTCATTTGATACCACCAGTAACCCGATAAGAGTCATTGACCTATGTAACCTGATATGTATATTAATTTGATACCGCCGGAAATGTGCTTACATGTGCATTAAATTGACACCACCGGAAACTAGACATGGGTCGTTGACCTATGTAACCTGATCCGTGACACTTGTTCATTAATACCAAGATATATGAAACGTGTTTGTAACCCGATATGGGTCATTGACCTATGTAATGTTAACGAACGCAGCTGAAGCAGTATAAGTAGCTATAAGTCCAAAGATCCCTTTTAGTTATAAGCATACAAGCATAAGGCTTGAATGGTGTGTATGGAACATCTGTTCCATATACACCATTTTTTTACCAAAAGTATCACAATTTTCACCTCAGTTCCCAAACATCAAAATTCCATCTTTTTACCTGATATGCAAGATTCCGTGCATATCAGGATTTTTTATAAATCACAAGACGATTTTCAGTACAGATACCAAAATTCCCTTTATCTTTTTCGGCCATTATCCCATACTTGAACGAACGCATCCAGGCACGATGCAGCATGTAGAGACGACCAAGGATATGCATTATCCTCTGCCAAGTGCCGAATCCTCAATGGACGGACTGGGGTTTTAATTCATCTTCACAAGCCGGTCTAACGGATCACGAGTGAAGAATCCACAAAGGCGCGAGAGTGAATCTACCGTAGATCGGTAGCTCTTGATCAGATCTACCATAGACTGATCTACCTTCGTGGTCGCGCTGGTCTACGGAAGAATAGGTTCACTCTACCCTCGCGTTCTGGAATTCCTCGTGAGTCCGTGACCAAAGGCTTCATTGGAAGGTTGAGCAGGCCTCGCCTTTCTATTGGTCATCGTCTCTGCCGGGATCGTGTCTGCTAGCACCATTTTAAATTTTGGGAGCTGACTTGAAAAGTGAAATTGCGAGATTTTCCGATGCCACGTGGCGACATGAAGTGGTACCGGAACCTTTCCGTATATATAGGGGGAGACCTCCCATTGATATCGCATATGCGAAATAGGGTATTTTTGGTAAAATTACGCTAGGATAAGCCGCAGTGCGGTACGCACGGGTACCGGGGCATTCCCCCATTAATACCAAGTGACCGCCTCGTGAAATCACATTCGAGAGAATTCCTTTCTGAAAGGTCCACGGACGTCTAACGGTGCATATTTGAACTTTTGGAGAATATTACAATAAATTTTAAGTAAAGGTGCTTACCTATTTCATTCATAAATCCCACTCACTAAATTGCCATTCACGTCCATGTAATATAATTCTCTTTCGGCAATCGATCACTTTCTTTTAAGCGCGGCCGTCGCGGTCGCTGACCCCTTGTGGGGGGTATCGTGGTTATGGTGGTAGACCTTGCTAGGTGAGGCTTTATATGCATTATGATGATTATTTAATATATATCATTATTTAATACCTATGTCTTCTTTTATTGCATCTAGTATTAGTCTAGTATTTGAGTTGACCCCATAACTTACGACCCTCGCAATTGCGTCGGTTTGACCCTTCGGCTGAAGCCAAAGAAGAGTGAACGAACTAAACCTGTCTGGGCAGGAGTCAGAAGTGAATTGTGTATAGTGCATAGTGTCTATATAGTGTCTTATATCTTTAATTCAGGAAGTTGCGAAACCTGTATACGAGGAAGCATTCATTGTCGACGGCTACTGTTAATCTATCGATATCGAGATATCGATATATTAAAAGCTCGTCACGACCTGCGTTGAATTCAACGGCCAAGAGTTAAATCAGATGTTGTGATAGCGGCTGGTTGACTTAATCGAATATCGGTCGTTCCCTCCAACTATGACTGGTTATAGCGAATGGTTAACTGAATCGTTGACACAGCCTTACTAATTTAGTTATTAAACGTTGATGTAACACGATACCTATGTATATTAATTTGATACTGCCGTAGATTTGCTTACATGTGCATTCATTTGATACCACCAGTAATCCTATAAGAGTCATTGATCTATGTAACCTGATATGTATATTAATTTGATGCCGCCGGAAATGTGCTTATATGTGCATTAATTTACCACCGGAAACTGGATATGTCATTGAACTATCCATATGTCTAGCCCGGTATGTCTATCTGTCGGCTATACCTATTAAACAATTCATAAGGTATATGTGGTCCTTGACAGTCCAATATGCAGTGCGTCCATAAAGTAATGCGTAAATTCATTATATTATAAAAAATATAATTGAAAATTCCCAAAACAGGTCGATATTTTATTTTAATTTACTGTTTTTTTCAAATAATTTAATATGGGTAGGAGTGGGGGTTAGGAGTGGGGGACATTGGTGGGGATAGGAGTGGGGGCAGTGGTGGGGATAGGAGTGGGGGCAGTGGGGGTTCAGGAGTGGGAGCAGTGGTGGGGGGTTCAGGCGTGGGGGGTCAGTGGTGGGGGGTTCAGGAGTGGGGGTTTGTCACAGCATTCTTATATCTTAACTACTACTCACCAAGTCTCAAATTAACCATTATAAAGAAATCTAACAGTGAATAAAATTTGAAAAACCCATCAGTAAAGGGCTCTGAAACACCAAAAAGAAACAGAATATTTCGTGATTTTTTAACAATAAATTATTATTTAAACAACGTTCTGGAAGGCCAAAAATGGATCAAATTTAAGGTCATATGTATAATCAATAAATCTATCGATTTGTCCATATGACTTCTGTTAAGAATTACAATAAATTATTAATTCTACTGGACTAATATGAGCATGAAACGATAAGATATGCAGGTTATTCCATTTAAATAAACCAGGCATGATAGTTTAAAGTTTAACCATTTTGGTATCATCGCAACAAATATTCTGTATGAAATAATTTTAGTTTTAAAATATCTAGGAACAAAAGCTTTCTTATTCTGTGGAAATAATGCTCATACTAATTTTATTATTGAGGTGATCGAGCAACATTTTTTGTCAATTTCAACAATTTGGCAAGGAGTACAGCCTTCTAATATTTTAATGTTTACATAGATCATATTACCATGTATAATAAATATTACCATATTAACGAATGGCCTTCTTCTTGTATTCGGTTCTCTCTTCACTCCGATTGTCCTATAAAACAATGATATTTATTGCAGCTTGCTCCTTAATAATAACAATAATAACTTTCCACCCTGATAATGTAATTGATCAGTTCTTAACCAAAATACTTTTTGCTTTAAGTCTTTTTACTCAAAAAATTTAAATAGAATGCTCTGTAACTCATTATGTCGTCTGAAAAATTTACCGATGAGAAAAGAATGGAGGCCTTCTCTTCATGTACAACCACTAAATTACAATTTTACCTTTAATTTTTTGTATCCTGTGGTAATGGAGTAGGGGGTAGAAATGATGATGTAGGTGGGGGGGGGGGGGTTGTTAATGAGAATAAAAATATTATCGTATTTTTCATTTAAAGATAGGGTGGGGGTAGTAAAGGGGGGTGGCTAATGCAAACAAAAATTGAGACTCGGCTCCTCGTATACGTATACACTAAAAGCCAAGTTTAAGAACTTTTATTAGCTTACCTTACATATTTACCCTTATTTACCCCCATTTATCTCCAAGCCTTCAACGAAAAAAGTTCAAAATTAGTTAATCTTAGTTAATCTGGTTTAAGTACCAGATGCAAGAAATGTGGTAATAAATCGCAAAAAAGGAAGAGAAATAATTTATGAAATGCCACAATTAACATTTAAACAATATGTACCAAGCTTTTAGAGTAATTGTGAAAACAAAAAAGTTACAGAGAAACAGACAGAAACTTAAAATCGCAATGTTTCATAACATTCTAAGGCCATTTGGAAAAAAATTTTTAATTTTTTTATGAACTACTACCACTTTGTGGATGGGAAAGTAAAATAAAGATAGTTTAACACCGACTATTTAAAAAAAAGTAATTCTAAAAAATCATATTTTATGCATTTCATTACATTAGCTATTTATGTAATTTAAAAATAATATCTAATTAACTTACCATTTTTTATACGAGTACAAGACACTGTAAAGTTCTGCTGTGCTGTAATACAATGGTAATATTTTCATTTTGATCAGGCACTATGGCAAATTGTTACTTTTGATTACGTTGCTATTTTTTAAAATAACATTCGATTGGAGCTTTCAGATAACTCACCTCTTTCTTCTACACTCTGCAACCTATTTCTGTATTTACAAAATAAGTTAATATATATTATACTTAGATGGAAAACATTATGATCAGTAATATGATCATATATCCAAAGTTATTAATGTTATATAAAAGTTTAATATTACCACTCGTTTTTCCTTACACCTCGTAGGTTCCCAGTTTCCATGACAAAATGAATACCCCATCGAACAAAAAAAAATTAAAAGGTAAAAATGGTTGCAAAACATGTAAAAATCATGTCGTAGTAAGAAACGTTTTTTCGCTGACAGACCAAAGTTTGTGCATAAGAGATCTCAAACTGAATTAAGTCTGACAAATTTATTAATAAAAATTGTCAGCCAGACAATTAAAAAAAATTTGTTCATTATTTACCACAAATTGTGTAAATCTCAAGCAGTTGTTTTGAGAAGAAGAATCTTTTTTTTAGCCAAATTGAAATTTTTTTACATGTTTTGCAACCATTTTCACCTTTTCAATTTTTGTTGTTCGATGGGGTATCCATTTTGTCATGGGAGCTGCGACTATAAAATAAAAATGGCTTTTGTTAAGAGAGCGATTTGCACTTCGCTATAACAATAAGATCTCCATAATCTATAATTTGAGGTATATTTCCGGTTTAGCCAAAAATTATCTGTTGTCAAATGATAAATTGTACAAAAATATGATAGGAGCCTCTAGTTGGCCCGTTAAAATTTTAAAGCCTGCGTAAAATGTCACTGTTCGAATGTTACTATCTCGAAGTAATAATTAAAATATGATGAATGAAATTTTCTTAGACTTGCTCGTAGTATTTTTCTTCTATTTAAAAAAAAATGAAAATGTAACTTATTCTGCTTTTTCCTGATAACATGTTCACATTTTTCTACGTAATAACAAAATATAATTGATTCACTATAATCAGTTAAAATAAATAAATATAGAGATAGCTTTTACAAAGAAATGCCAATAAAAATATAGTTTTATTTCAATAGGTACTCATTAGAAACGAATGTTTCTATTCTAACCCAACAAACATCCACAAAATCTCTTTTATTCTTGTTAATGAATTCTTCACATTTTCCTTTCCGAAGCGCCCTTTTCAGCTTTATTTGATTTTGAAAGTAACTTCTCATAATAGTTTTCTGAATTTGTGTCCATCTTTATTTATTTATTTATTATTTATTAACAGTTTCGGTTACTCATACAGAAATCAACAAAGATTTACCGATTAAAGAGTAACACATTATTAAATTTACAAAAAAAGACACATCTTAAATAATACAGTATACACATAAAGTGGAAAAAACAGAAAAAATAAACTGAAAAAAAAACGTGACTATTTATACGTATGTATATAAACCGCTAAGAATTTTAACAAAAGATTGACTTTAACTTTGTCTACATTTTAATTTACAAAAACAGGTAATTTAAAAAGAGGGGGAAAAATATTCTAGTGCACAAAACATATTCTTGTAAGATACTGCAATATTATTACATGTTACTGACGTAATTTAGATAAACAAAGATTTTTCACACATGGTAAAGATGAGTGAAATATGTCCACATCCGAGAAGTACCTATTATATGAATCAAATATTCTATTTACTGGTGAATTTATCGCATAATTTGTTGAATTATTTTCGATGTAAAATGTACTGGTATTTCTGTGCAAGTAATGAGGAATTCTAAAAAGCATTTGACTGACACAAAAATCACTATCAACTTTGTTATTCACAACTTTATGTAAAAATGTTATATATGATAATTTTCTACGATTTTGCAATGAATCTATTTTGTAAAATTGCAAATTTTCATAATATGTATGATAAAATCTTTCACGGTGAAACTTGTAATTCAAAAAATTTATAATTTTTTTTTGGACCTTTTCTAACCTTATAGTATACTTAATGTAATATGGATTCCATATTATAGACAAATACTCAAGATTACTTCTGACCAACGAATTGTAAAGAATTATACAAGATTTTATTTTAGAAAAATCCCTAGTGGTGCGCATTAGAAAACCCAGATTTTTTAACGCTTTTTGAAGAATTCCTTCAATATGACTCTCAAAAGTCAATTTGCAGTCTAAAATTATACCCAAATCCTTCACGCTTTGAACAAACTGGAGTGATGTATTATTAATTTGATAATTAAAATTTAAAATAGTGTGTTTTCTTGAGAATATAATATAAGAACATTTTTTTATTTTTAAATATAATTGATTATGTAAGCAGAAGTCAGTCAGTCTGTCAACATCAGTAGAAGAGTAATACCGGACGGCGGGCACCCCCCACCACTTTTGCGCCCCCCACCACTTTTTTTTTGGGGTGGGGGGCAATTAGAGTGGGGGTAATTTGTAATTGCGTAATTAGTAATTTGTAATTGCGTAATTAGTAATTTGTAATTGCGTAATTGGATTATTTCGCTGTAATTAGACTAGTATAATTGCAATATATCTAATAAATGTAATTAGTCTGGAGGGGGATAATTAAAATCCAATTGTCGCGAGAAATGAAAGTAATTGGATTATTGCGCTGAGAAATGAAAGTAATTGAATTATTGCGCTGTAATTGCGTAATTAGTAATTTGTAATTGCGTAATTGGATTATTTCGCTGTAATTAGACTAGTATAATTGCAATATATCTAATAAATGTAATTAGTCTGGAGGGGGGATAATTAAAATCCAATTGTCGCGAGAAATGAAAGTAATTGGATTATTGCGCTGAGAAATGAAAGTAATTGAATTATTACGCTGTAATTGCGTAATTAGTAATTTGTAGATGTGTAATTAGACTATTTGCGCGTTAATTACACTATTTTATATAGTCTGGAGGGGGATAATTAAAACCCAATTGCCGCGAGAAATGAAAGTAATTGAATTATTGCGCTGTAATTGCGTAATTAGTAATTTGTAGATGTGTAATTAGACTATTTGCGCGTTAATTACACTATTTTATATAGTCTGGAGGGGGATAATTAAAACCCAATTGCCGCGAGAAATGAAAGTAATTGAATTATTGCGCTGTAATTGCGTAATTAGTAATTTGTAGATGTGTAATTAGACTATTTGCGCGTTAATTACACTATTTTATATAGTCTGGAGGGGGATAATTAAAAAACCCAATTGTTGCGAGAAATGAATGTAATTGGATTATTGCAATTAAACTAGTATAATTGCAATATATCTAATTGAATTGATACAATTATATATTAATTAGTACATCAATTGGAGAAAATGAAAGTTTATTACGCTGTAATTAGACTAGTATAATTGCAATATATCTAACATAATTTCACGAAACAGGTGCCTATCTGAAAATCAAACCACTCGTATTTCACATACCCTACTGTCACTGTGCCTTTACAAATTATTAAAATTCCAAATTGTAGGTAGTCTTCGACCAGCATTCCATTGACATCGCATTTATTTCCTAATGATCAAAGATTAAATCAGCTTTTTAGTTTTTACTGTCGCATATCTTGAAACAAAATAGTTGGTTAAATTTATAGCTCCCATTTGCGACAGACAATATGTCTGCATAGAGGACCAGTTTTATTTTAAATACACAATTACATTTTTGAGAAAATAAACATAGACACTTAGTAGATCAAACTTTATGGTGTGATAAACTACCAAAATAATATGAAAAAAGTTCATATGTAAATGTGGGCCGGCAACACATAGTTCCGAGATACAGGGTGTTAAAGAAACATGCAAAATTTTTTTTTGTTGTTTGAAACACTGAAATGATGGCACACTATATTGCGCTCTAATTAGACTAGGTGCAATTTCTCGAAATTCTATGGTTTATTACCTTATAGAAAAGCAGTATATCTTAAGATATATTTACAGATCAGTATACATCCAACTTGACGGCGTTTTAACAAAAGCAAGCGGAAACGATGACTACTTTGATAATGCATTAAAAAGCAATATTTTAACGGAAATTACAGCGATGCTTTAATAAAGCTCTGGATAATTATATGCCTCTTTTAATCTGTTTTACAGAATAATGGGGGTGGCTCTCTTCAACCGTCTGTAAAACTATTTAATGAAACCTAGTTAAAAATTCAGTTCCATAAAGAAGCTATGATAATTTATGATATAGTTAATCACGATCCATTTTATTATTCAACTCAAACATGAAGTCTGATAGAAGACATTAAATCTGCCATTGAAAGATTGTCTTGTAAACTAGATGACATAAGGAGGGATTCAAATAAAATACACATTAAAAGATTACATTCAATTTATTTCCTATTTTTATTACATAGCTAAAAATACCTTATTATAATTAGATTTCTGTAATTGCAATGTATACGCTTGTATACTAAAATATAAGGGCAGGTAGTTACACCTTTCAACAAAGCATCAATATTTGTTAACTGTATAATAAATAGGCGAAATAAATCCACAAAAATCACCTGTTAGTACAAAGCCCATAAAATATTTTTTCTTTTGTAAAAGGGACATTAAGGAAGACACGATAGTCAGTAAATATTGATTGTTATCAAATGGAATCCCTGTCTTTCGATCGTCCTTCCCCACGAGATTGATTAGATAAGAAAGATACGTTAAGATACATTTATATCGGTATTTGTTTAACGATCAGATCATTTTTTTGCAAAACTTTATTTTCCCATAGCTTAATTAAAAAAAAAAAAAATGCCTCGTCATTATAATAGATCTACAAATCAGACGGTTTATTGGTAATAATTACAGATGAACTAACTAAAGATGATGGACAATAGGTCGGCAATACACAAAAAAAAACCATTCAACTCAAACATGAAGTCTGATAGAAGACATTAAATCTGCCATTGAAAGATTGTCTTGTAAACTAGATGACATAAGGAGGGATTCAAATAAAATACACATTAAAAGATTACATTAATTTTATTTCCTATTTTTTATTACACAACTAAAAATACCATAGTATAATTAAACAGTTTTATTTTAAATACACAATTACATTTTTGAGAAAATAAACATAGACGCTTAGTAGATCAAACTTTATGGTGTGATAAACTACCAAAATAATATGAAAAAAGTTCATATGTAAATGTGGGCCGGGGACACATAGTTCCGAGATACAGGGTGTTAAAGAAACATGCAAAATTTTTTTTGTTGTTTGAAACACTGAAATGATGGCACACTATATTGCGCTCTAATTAGACTAGGTGCAATTTCTCGAAATTCTATGGTTTATTACCTTATAGAAAAGCAGTATATCTTAAGATATATTTACAGATCAGTATACATCCAACTTGACGGCGTTTTAACAAAAGCAAGCGGAAACGATGACTACTTTGATAATGCATTAAAAAGCAATATTTTAACGGAAATTACAGCGATGCTTTAATAAAGCTCTGGAAGTGTTTAATACAGGAAATTCATATCAACGGAAAAAATTAAAAGCCTCCTATTATGTTGCAGAAATTATTGATTTAATCATGAATATCGATTCAAATAAAATGCAACTAGTTATCGTATCCAAAGATTAGATATAAATAAAGTTTCTTTTAAAGTTTTTTTTGCATGACGGGTGCATTTACGGTATACATTGTTCATTGATGGTACTAAGTCGAAAACAACATGCAATTCCCACTTTACCGATAAAAAAAAAAAAGTCAATTAATGCTGCTAACAAGGTTTTGGCAATATATTGGCGTATCAAAGGTAGATATTGATATAGTTTTAAAACTAAAAAAAAAAATGGTTATCTTCATATGCAGTTAATGGTCATATTCTTTTATTACAAAATATTGAAATTATACGATTGCTGTGGCTCTCTACGACCCTGAGATTTGAGATGAACATTAAACACAAATAATACAAGGTTTCGTAAATAACCCCTACTTTATTTTATCGATTTCAATTCAAACAAATCTAAATAATTATATGCCTCTTTTAATCTGTTTTACTGAATAATGGGGATGGCTCTCTTCAACCGTCTGTAAAACTATTTAATGAAACCTAGTTAAAAATTCAGTTCCATAAAGAAGCTACGATAATTATGACTTAGTTAATCACGATCCATTTTATTATATTTTTATCAGTTTAAATACACTAATGTAAACAAACAACATTACTCGTCTGTCAAAATTTGGTACCAAAAATACGTTTTTTTATTATTTATTCCCTAGTTCGTTGAAAAATATCAACCAATCTGACAAAGAAGCTAATGTAGATACATAAATAATGTTCTTTTATTTTTATTATCATATTTATTACATCAAATATTGTATGTATTATGTAGTTATGATGGTATATTTTATATTATAAGGTTAAATAAATGAAATACACATTAAAAGATTACATTAATTTTATTTCCTATTTTTTTTTTATTACACAACTAAAAACAACCATAGTATAATTAAAACAGTTTTATTTTAAATACACAATTACATTTAGCGGCTCGCTAGTGTGAACGTGTACGACATGATTGATGTAATTAAATTGCGTTACCCAATTTATTGTGGATTACAGCAATAATGGTATAATTTCCTCTTCTTTGAAGTTGATGGTGATATATCAACATTGTTATTGGATACCACATTTACATCGTTTACCTTACAATAGCAGCAAAACATTTTTCGAGGTATTGGACCGTCATTAGCATCAAAACTGCCTTCATGATCTTTAAGGTAATGTTCTGTGCAGTATTGATATTTTATTATATCGACATCGTTCTGAAGATGTGTAGGTAGCTTATCCCATACTAATGCAATTTCATGTGAAGCCAACCCAATCATCACTTCTTTGGGTATATCAGCAAGTTGTTGTTTGCTCATCTTCAATAGACTACGCAAACGGGAGAATGCAATTAGTGAGTGGCCCATTCGCTTGATACCTTCTCGATCCATTGCTGGGGTTATAGTTTTCAGCTCCATGGTGTTTTATATTTCTTTCGTAGAGAGAAACTTTAAACACAAATGTCCACACCACACTGTGTTAAAATTCTGTACACGTTTGTAGTTATATAATATTTGGTTGACCCTCCTTGAATCGTTATTGAAATATGTAACTAATTCTATAGGTGGGGGTAAATCACCAAAACTATCAATGTAATTTACTAACTATACTATATTCCAAGTATAAAAAAAAAAAAGATGTAGTCACAACACAAAATCATTTTATATTGTGAATCAAGATAGTACAATATATTTCTTATTTCATGTACGTCGACAGCTGCAAACATATAGGGTGTACCGACTTTAGTATTATACTATTCTTTGCGACTCTACAAATCAATCGAAATCGAATCAGGATGGATTACAATTGGTTCTATTCGAATTCTTTCAACTTCAACATACAAAAATTAATTTTTCATTGATTTACAGCATATTAATTTACAATCTTTAACATATAGTATAGGGTTTACCACTATGGTACTTTCCGAATTCATACTAATATTTGATAGTTGAAGTGTATTGCTATCGGGTCCATGATTTTTGTTTTGCTGTCAAGCGTAAAACGGCCATAAATTAACACAATGGCATTAAATAGTAAACGGCTTCTTCAAAAGCATTCAAAAGCCCGGGTCCATGATTTTTGTTTTGCTGTCAAGCGTAAAACGACCATAAATTAACACAATGGCATTAAATAGTAAACGGCTTCTTCAAAAGCATTCAAAAGCATCCAAAAGCCATTTTAAATGTATTGCGCCCTAAACAAAAGAAATACCTACAGCAATTTGGTTGATATAACAGCTGCCAAAATCATAAATTAAATGCAAGTAAATCTGTTTTTATGTTATTTGGTCCTAAACAAAAAGGGAAGGGGGGTTACCCGAAGTTGACTTATTAGCACTTAAAGAGCTAATAAATCAAAATATACTATACAGGTTTTAGAACAAAGGTCCATTTCATTGTTAATTTTAAATAAACCTTACATTATTAAAAATGTCTTTGGTTAATACAATATTTGGAAAACAATCGTAAGTGGGGGTTAGAAAAAAAAATAGAAATAGAAAAAATTTATTTACCATAAAAACTGTTACAAGAACAGATAAGGTTTCATCCGTTAAGTGGTATAATGCAATTGTAGTTGTAATCAGTGTATGTGTATTCCAAGTAGTGGGGGTAGCTCGACTACTATAAAAAGATGTAGTAGCAACACAAAATCATTTTATATCGTGAATCATCTACAGCTAGCAAGTCAGCCTATTGCAGTGATTTCAAGTGTGCAAATTTACTCGTAATTCTTTCATTGTATTCATTTAAATATGGCAATTTCCGAAGTTGACTTATTAGCACTTAATGAGCTAATAAATCAAAATATACAGGTTTTAGAGCAAAGATCCATTTCAGCGTTAACTTTAAATAAACCTTATCTCATTAAAAAAATGTCTTTGGTTAATACAAGATTTGGAAAATCAATCATAGTAACTTTGTTTGAGGAAAGCTCAATAACGACTTTTAAATCATTTTTACCGAAACGGCTTGTGGGAATTATATGTCCAAACACTATCGATAAAATAAATTCGTCAAATGGTAAAACTACATTAACATATTTAGGACAAAGTTCTCCGGCTTATCCTGGAGCAAAATCTAGTCCACTAATACGTTTCGGTATTTAATTCTTAAACAAAAATAATCATAATAGTATTTAAGTTAGTTAAGTATTAAGTAGAAATGGAACAATGGAGTCTTTTAAAAATAGAATCACTTGTTAGCTTACAAAGATTCAGATAGTACAATATATTTCTTATTTCGTGTACGCCGACAGCTGCAACGTAAGTCCAATTAGTACTGTTTTATATATATATTTTTTACATTTTTATTTTTAATTTCTAGGTACTTAGGTAGCAAAGATGTGGATGCAATATTCAACTCAAACATGAAGTCTGATAGAAGACATTAAATCTGCCATTGAAAGATTGTCTTGTAAACTAGATGACATAAGGAGGGATTCACAACATTCTTTAAATTATCACATAAATGTCTGCTTCGATGCTGAAGTAGTTCGACGTATTAAAATATCAACCAATCTGACAAAGAAGCTAATGTAGATACATAAATTATGTTCTTTTATTTTTATTGTCAAATTTATTACATTAAATTTAATATTGTATGTATATGTAGTTATGATGGTATATTTTATATTATATTATAAGGTTAAATAAATGAAATACACATTAAAAGATTACATTAATTTTATTTCCTATTTTTTATTACACAACTAAAAAACAGCCATAGTATAATTAAAACAGTTTTATTTTAAATACACAATTACATTTTTGAGAAAATAAACATTTGCAAGTACACCGTGATTATTGTTGATAAAATGTTTTTACTTACTTGCTCCTGTCATACATTGATTATTAGCATATTTTCCATAGATATTAAATTAAAAAAAGAGTAATTGTACTTGATTAACGTAAATAATTTCACACCCTCATAACTTTTGCTGTTATAATCTTTCAATAAAATTCACATGTATCTAAATGTTGGCATGTTGCAATCGTTGTCTTCTCGATGAAGTAATGAACAGATTAAATAGCACAATCTTTGTACTAGATTAGAATTAAATAAGGGATACTATTTACAAGGTAAGTAATATATTAAAATTTCACTTTTAAAATTTATTATAAACTTATTTATAATATAATAACGTAAAACATTGTAGATTTGTTAAATAATTAATTATGGGGTATAACGTAAAACATTGTAGATTTGTAAAATAATTAATTATGGGGTAACATAGAAACATGTAGAGTAGATAATAAGTATATGGGGGAAATTTTAACATAAGATGACACATTTTTATACCTATATAATTTTAGGTTTCCTCCCTTACTTTATCCTTACATTATCCTTACATTATCCTTACTTTATCCTTACTTTATCCTTACATTATCCTTACATTATCCTTACTTTATCCTTACATTATCCTTACTTTATCCTTACTTTATCCATACATTATCCTTACTTTATCCTTACTTTATCCTTACATTATCCTTACTTTATCCTTACTTTATCCTTACTTTATCCTTACTTTATCCTTACATTATCCTTACTTTATCCTTACTTTGTCCTTACATTATCCTTACTTTATCCTTACTTTATCCTTACATTATCCTTACTTTATCCTTACTTTATCCATACATTATCCTTACTTTATCCTTACTTTATCCTTACTTTATCCTTACTTTATCCTTACTTTATCCTTACTTTATCCTTACATTATCCTTACTTTATCCTTACTTTATCCTTACTTTATCCTTACTTTATCCTTACATTATCCTTACTTTATCCTTACTTTGTCCTTACATTATCCTTACTTTATCCTTACTTTATCCTTACATTATCCTTACTTTATCCTTACTTTATCCATACATTATCCTTACTTTATCCTTACTTTATCCTTACATTATCCTTACTTTATCCTTACTTTATCCTTACTTTATCCTTACATTATCCTTACTTTATCCTTACTTTGTCCTTACATTATCCTTACTTTATCCTTACTTTATCCTTACATTATCCTTACTTTATCCTTACTTTATCCATACATTATCCTTACTTTATCCTTACTTTATCCTTACATTATCCTTACTTTATCCTTCCTTTATCCTTACTTTATCCTTTATCCATACTTTATCCGTACTTTATCCTTACTTTATCCTTGTTTTATCCTTGCTTATTGCTTTATCCTTATATTATCCTCATTTTACCCTGAAATAAAGATTACATTTATGCAATATTGCTTTTGTGTATTTTTCTATTAGTAGTACTCTAGTTTATTTACTTTATGAAATCTGAATGTGACAAAGCGACAATACAGTAATTTAATTTAGACAATATGAGTGACTCACAAAGTTTGACCAGGAAGTCCAAGATGCCCCTCCAGATAGTAGCATTGACAGACCTATAACACCGCCATCTTCATCGTATTGGATAGATGAGGATTTAGGTCAGGATCTGGAAGATCAAGATAACTCCCCAGACAGCAGCACTGATAGACCAACATCACCATCAGCATGGTCAATGGAAACGGTGTTCTACGATCCAGACGGCCAACCATCACCGGACCAGAGTCATTGGTCAGATTATCAGCTCTTAATAGGATGCGATGAGGAAGCAGATTAGACATATGTACATATAAATTAATTGTAAATGATTTTTAATACGTAGTTTTAGATGATGCACTGCAAATAATTTAATAAATAATTTTAACTAATAAATTAATTGTAAATCATTTAATAAATAGTTTACTTAATAAACTCAAACAATACTGCAGTAAATTGCAGTTATTTCCTTAAATGAATATTCTCATATGATTTTTTCTCGAACTCAAGCTTATAATAAATTTGGTTCTATTCATAAAATACATGCCTCTAATGTGATCAAATACATCCAATGACTCTACTATTATGACGACACTGTAAATAAATAATACATAGGACACGTAGAATAGTATAGACTATTATTATCAAATATCATTTATGTATGGAGTCCATAATTTTATAATTTATGTGCAGGGTAGTTCTTTATATTGTGATCAACATCGGAAAGTATAGAAAGTATGCCTTTTTAATGGAACACCCCGTATATATTTTTAGAAAGTGTACCATTTTAATGGAACGCCCTATATGTTTTTGCAAATGTAATTGTGTATTTAAAATAAAACTGTTTTAATTATACTATGGCTGTTTTTTAGTTGTGTAATAAAAAATAGGAAATAAAATTAATGTAATCTTTTAATGTGTATTTCATTTATTTAACCTTATAATATAATATAAAATATACCATCATAACTACATATACATACAATATTAAATTTAATGTAATAAATTTGACAATAAAAATAAAAGAACATAATTTATGTATCTACATTAGCTTCTTTGTCAGATTGGTTGATATTTTAATACGTCGAACTACTTCAGCATCGAAGCAGACATTTATGTGATAATTTAAAGAATGTTGTGAATCCCTCCTTATGTCATCTAGTTTACAAGACAATCTTTCAATGGCAGATTTAATGTCTTCTATCAGACTTCATGTTTGAGTTGAATATTGCATCCACATCTTTGCTACCTAAGTACCTAGAAATTAAAAATAAAAATGTAAAAAATATATATATAAAACAGTACTAATTGGACTTACGTTGCAGCTGTCGGCGTACACGAAATAAGAAATATATTGTACTATCTGAATCTTTGTAAGCTAACAAGTGATTCTATTTTTAAAAGACTCCATTGTTCCATTTCTACTTAATACTTAACTAACTTAAATACTATTATGATTATTTTTGTTTAAGAATTAAATACCGAAACGTATTAGTGGACTAGATTTTGCTCCAGGATAAGCCGGAGAACTTTGTCCTAAATATGTTAATGTAGTTTTACCATTTGACGAATTTATTTTATCGATAGTGTTTGGACATATAATTCCCACAAGCCGTTTCGGTAAAAATGATTTAAAAGTCGTTACTGAGCTTTCCTCAAACAAAGTTACTATGATTGATTTTCCAAATCTTGTATTAACCAAAGACATTTTTTTAATGAGATAAGGTTTATTTAAAGTTAACGCTGAAATGGATCTTTGCTCTAAAACCTGTATATTTTGATTTATTAGCTCATTAAGTGCTAATAAGTCAACTTCGGAAATTGCCATATTTAAATGAATACAATGAAAGAATTACGAGTAAATTTGCACACTTGAAATCACTGCAATAGGCTGACTTGCTAGCTGTAGATGATTCACGATATAAAATGATTTTGTGTTGCTACTACATCTTTTTATAGTAGTCGAGCTACCCCCACTAATTGGAATACACATACACTGATTACAACTACAATTGCATTATACCACTTAACGGATGAAACCTTATCTGTTCTTGTAACAGTTTTTATGGTAAATAAATTTTTTCTATTTCTATTTTTTTTTCTAACCCCCACTTACGATTGTTTTCCAAATATTGTATTAACCAAAGACATTTTTAATAATGTAAGGTTTATTTAAAATTAACAATGAAATGGACCTTTGTTCTAAAACCTGTATAGTATATTTTGATTTATTAGCTCTTTAAGTGCTAATAAGTCAACTTCGGGTAACCCCCCTTCCCTTTTTGTTTAGGACCAAATAACATAAAAACAGATTTACTTGCATTTAATTTATGATTTTGGCAGCTGTTATATCAACCAAATTGCTGTAGGTATTTCTTTTGTTTAGGGCGCAATACATTTAAAATGGCTTTTGGATGCTTTTGAATGCTTTTGAAGAAGCCGTTTACTATTTAATGCCATTGTGTTAATTTATGGTCGTTTTACGCTTGACAGCAAAACAAAAATCATGGACCCGGGCTTTTGAATGCTTTTGAAGAAGCCGTTTACTATTTAATGCCATTGTGTTAATTTATGGCCGTTTTACGCTTGACAGCAAAACAAAAATCATGGACCCGATAGCAATACACTTCAACTATCAAATATTAGTATGAATTCGGAAAGTACCATAGTGGTAAACCCTATACTATATGTTAAAGATTGTAAATTAATATGCTGTAAATCAATGAAAAATTAATTTTTGTATGTTGAAGTTGAAAGAATTCGAATAGAACCAATTGTAATCCATCCTGATTCGATTTCGATTGATTTGTAGAGTCGCAAAGAATAGTATAATACTAAAGTCGGTACACCCTATATGTTTGCAGCTGTCGACGTACATGAAATAAGAAATATATTGTACTATCTTGATTCACAATATAAAATGATTTTGTGTTGTGACTACATCTTTTTTTTTTATACTTGGAATATAGTATAGTTAGTAAATTACATTGATAGTTTTGGTGATTTACCCCCACCTATAGAATTAGTTACATATTTCAATAACGATTCAAGGAGGGTCAACCAAATATTATATAACTACAAACGTGTACAGAATTTTAACACAGTGTGGTGTGGACATTTGTGTTTAAAGTTTCTCTCTACGAAAGAAATATAAAACACCATGGAGCTGAAAACTATAACCCCAGCAATGGATCGAGAAGGTATCAAGCGAATGGGCCACTCACTAATTGCATTCTCCCGTTTGCGTAGTCTATTGAAGATGAGCAAACAACAACTTGCTGATATACCCAAAGAAGTGATGATTGGGTTGGCTTCACATGAAATTGCATTAGTATGGGATAAGCTACCTACACATCTTCAGAACGATGTCGATATAATAAAATATCAATACTGCACAGAACATTACCTTAAAGATCATGAAGGCAGTTTTGATGCTAATGACGGTCCAATACCTCGAAAAATGTTTTGCTGCTATTGTAAGGTAAACGATGTAAATGTGGTATCCAATAACAATGTTGATATATCACCATCAACTTCAAAGAAGAGGAAATTATACCATTATTGCTGTAATCCACAATAAATTGGGTAACGCAATTTAATTACATCAATCATGTCGTACACGTTCACACTAGCGAGCCGCTAAATGTAATTGTGTATTTAAAATAAAACTGTTTTAATTATACTATGGTTGTTTTTAGTTGTGTAATAAAAAAAAAATAGGAAATAAAATTAATGTAATCTTTTAATGTGTATTTCATTTATTTAACCTTATAATATAAAATATACCATCATAACTACATAATACATACAATATTTGATGTAATAAATATGATAATAAAAATAAAAGAACATTATTTATGTATCTACATTAGCTTCTTTGTCAGATTGGTTGATATTTTTCAACGAACTAGGGAATAAATAATAAAAAAACGTATTTTTGGTACCAAATTTTGACAGACGAGTAATGTTGTTTGTTTACATTAGTGTATTTAAACTGATAAAAATATAATAAAATGGATCGTGATTAACTAAGTCATAATTATCGTAGCTTCTTTATGGAACTGAATTTTTAACTAGGTTTCATTAAATAGTTTTACAGACGGTTGAAGAGAGCCATCCCCATTATTCAGTAAAACAGATTAAAAGAGGCATATAATTATTTAGATTTGTTTGAATTGAAATCGATAAAATAAAGTAGGGGTTATTTACGAAACCTTGTATTATTTGTGTTTAATGTTCATCTCAAATCTCAGGGTCGTAGAGAGCCACAGCAATCGTATAATTTCAATATTTTGTAATAAAAGAATATGACCATTAACTGCATATGAAGATAACCATTTTTTTTTTTAGTTTTAAAACTATATCAATATCTACCTTTGATACGCCAATATATTGCCAAAACCTTGTTAGCAGCATTAATTGACTTTTTTTTTTTTTATCGGTAAAGTGGGAATTGCATGTTGTTTTCGACTTAGTACCATCAATGAACAATGTATACCGTAAATGCACCCGTCATGCAAAAAAAACTTTAAAAGAAACTTTATTTATATCTAATCTTTGGATACGATAACTAGTTGCATTTTATTTGAATCGATATTCATGATTAAATCAATAATTTCTGCAACATAATAGGAGGCTTTTAATTTTTTCCGTTGATATGAATTTCCTGTATTAAACACTTCCAGAGCTTTATTAAAGCATCGCTGTAATTTCCGTTAAAATATTGCTTTTTAATGCATTATCAAAGTAGTCATCGTTTCCGCTTGCTTTTGTTAAAACGCCGTCAAGTTGGATGTATACTGATCTGTAAATATATCTTAAGATATACTGCTTTTCTATAAGGTAATAAACCATAGAATTTCGAGAAATTGCACCTAGTCTAATTAGAGCGCAATATAGTGTGCCATCATTTCAGTGTTTCAAACAACAAAAAAAATTTTGCATGTTTCTTTAACACCCTGTATCTCGGAACTATGTGTCCCCGGCCCACATTTACATATGAACTTTTTTCATATTATTTTGGTAGTTTATCACACCATAAAGTTTGATCTACTAAGCGTCTATGTTTATTTTCTCAAAAATGTAATTGTGTATTTAAAATAAAACTGTTTAATTATACTATGGTATTTTTAGTTGTGTAATAAAAAATAGGAAATAAAATTAATGTAATCTTTTAATGTGTATTTTATTTGAATCCCTCCTTATGTCATCTAGTTTACAAGACAATCTTTCAATGGCAGATTTAATGTCTTCTATCAGACTTCATGTTTGAGTTGAATGGTTTTTTTTTGTGTATTGCCGACCTATTGTCCATCATCTTTAGTTAGTTCATCTGTAATTATTACCAATAAACCGTCTGATTTGTAGATCTATTATAATGACGAGGCATTTTTTTTTTTTTAATTAAGCTATGGGAAAATAAAGTTTTGCAAAAAAATGATCTGATCGTTAAACAAATACCGATATAAATGTATCTTAACGTATCTTTCTTATCTAATCAATCTCGTGGGGAAGGACGATCGAAAGACAGGGATTCCATTTGATAACAATCAATATTTACTGACTATCGTGTCTTCCTTAATGTCCCTTTTACAAAAGAAAAAATATTTTATGGGCTTTGTACTAACAGGTGATTTTTGTGGATTTATTTCGCCTATTTATTATACAGTTAACAAATATTGATGCTTTGTTGAAAGGTGTAACTACCTGCCCTTATATTTTAGTATACAAGCGTATACATTGCAATTACAGAAATCTAATTATAATAAGGTATTTTTAGCTATGTAATAAAAATAGGAAATAAATTGAATGTAATCTTTTAATGTGTATTTTATTTGAATCCCTCCTTATGTCATCTAGTTTACAAGACAATCTTTCAATGGCAGATTTAATGTCTTCTATCAGACTTCATGTTTGAGTTGAATAATAAAATGGATCGTGATTAACTATATCATAAATTATCATAGCTTCTTTATGGAACTGAATTTTTAACTAGGTTTCATTAAATAGTTTTACAGACGGTTAAAGAGAGCCACCCCCATTATTCTGTAAAACAGATTAAAAGAGGCATATAATTATCCAGAGCTTTATTAAAGCATCGCTGTAATTTCCGTTAAAATATTGCTTTTTAATGCATTATCAAAGTAGTCATCGTTTCCGCTTGCTTTTGTTAAAACGCCGTCAAGTTGGATGTATACTGATCTGTAAATATATCTTAAGATATACTGCTTTTCTATAAGGTAATAAACCATAGAATTTCGAGAAATTGCACCTAGTCTAATTAGAGCGCAACATAGTGTGCCATCATTTCAGTGTTTCAAACAACAAAAAAAAATTTTGCATGTTTCTTTAACACCCTGTATCTCGGAACTATGTGTTGCCGGCCCACATTTACATATGAACTTTTTTCATATTATTTTGGTAGTTTATCACACCATAAAGTTTGATCTACTAAGTGTCTATGTTTATTTTCTCAAAAATGTAATTGTGTATTTAAAATAAAACTGGTCCTCTATGCAGACATATTGTCTGTCGCAAATGGGAGCTATAAATTTAACCAACTATTTTGTTTCAAGATATGCGACAGTAAAAACTAAAAAGCTGATTTAATCTTTGATCATTAGGAAATAAATGCGATGTCAATGGAATGCTGGTCGAAGACTACCTACAATTTGGAATTTTAATAATTTGTAAAGGCACAGTGACAGTAGGGTATGTGAAATACGAGTGGTTTGATTTTCAGATAGGCACCTGTTTCGTGAAATTATGTTAGATATATTGCAATTATACTAGTCTAATTACAGCGTAATAAACTTTCATTTTCTCCAATTGATGTACTAATTAATATATAATTGTATCAATTCAATTAGATATATTGCAATTATACTAGTTTAATTGCAATAATCCAATTACATTCATTTCTCGCAACAATTGGGTTTTTTAATTAACCCCCTCCAGACTATATAAAATAGTGTAATTAACGCGCAAATAGTCTAATTACACATTTACAAATTACTAATTACGCAATTACAGCGCAATAATTCAATTACTTTCATTTCTCGCGGCAATTGGGTTTTAATTATCCCCCTCCAGACTATATAAAATAGTGTAATTAACGCGCAAATAGTCTAATTACACATCTACAAATTACTAATTACGCAATTACAGCGCAATAATTCAATTACTTTCATTTCTCGCGGCAATTGGGTTTTAATTATCCCCCTCCAGACTATATAAAATAGTGTAATTAACGCGCAAATAGTCTAATTACACATCTACAAATTACTAATTACGCAATTACAGCGCAATAATTCAATTACTTTCATTTCTCGCGGCAATTGGGTTTTAATTATCCCCCTCCAGACTATATAAAATAGTGTAATTAACGCGCAAATAGTCTAATTACACATCTACAAATTACTAATTACGCAATTACAGCGCAATAATTCAATTACTTTCATTTCTCAGCGCAATAATCCAATTACTTTCATTTCTCGCGACAATTGGGTTTTAATTATCCCCCCTCCAGACTAATTACATTTATTAGATATATTGCAATTATACTAGTCTAATTACAGCGAAATAATCCAATTACACAATTACAAATTACTAATTACGCAATTACAAATTACTAATTACGCAATTACAAATTACCTCCCAATCTAATTATTCTAATTACATTTATTGCAATTACAAATTACCTCCCCCCACTATAATTGCCCCCCACCCCAGAAAAAGTGGTGGGGGGCGCAAAAGTGGTGGGGGGTGTCCCTGGTCCGGTATTACTTATCTACTAACATCACTTTGTAAAAGTAACTGCTGTGCTGGACTTTCAATAATCTTGAATAATTTTAAGTTCAATTTCAATTCAATTCAATTCAATTTCATTTTATTCTCATATGACAAACAAAATATTTGTATAAGAAACGTCAACATTTATGCCTACGGCTAAATAAAGAACATAGAAAAAAAAAAGAGACATGCAACAATAAAGTGAATACAAGTATAATTACATTATATCAATTAAAATATTCCCCGCTATTGTAGAGACATTTATCAATTAAAAATAGCTTAAGTTTTTTCTTAAATATATTTTCTTTGTTTATCGATTTTATATCCTTTGGGAGACGGTTAAATATTCTGGCACCTATACGGCTGGGGGCTTTAAAAGTAATATTTAATAAATACCTTTACATGTGTGGGTGCTGGGTACGCCAGCGATGCTCCGTATTAGTGGAGTTCACATGATATCAAATTGTGATTTCCGTTTGCACTTCGAGGTTAAAAGCTAAAACCTATTTCAAATGATTCGTTACCTTCTGGAACATCATAATCCGATGGTCGTCAAAAGGTCGTCCTGTACGGGGTGGCTGTAGGGGATGAAATGTGAAAAACACCCTAAAAATTTTTTTTTCACTATTTTAATCTACAGAACATGAGGATCACTTTTATTAAAGCAAATTATGCTTTAGACTAAGGCAAATATTAGAAAAAAAATATTAAACAATTCGGAAAGCACGGAGTTAAATGGGCGACGTCTAAGTTTATCGTACGCTGGTGAAAAGTGTCTTATTGAACAGGCAATGTTTTCGCTTAACACCGCACTAGCTACTTTATTCTCATTATGATCAAAAAACACCCTTTAATAACGTTGTAGATTGGAATTTCAGGATGCTAAGGCACTTTTTACTTTTTTAATATGACCGCTCCCCAATTTTTGAATGGGTTTTTTAGGAGCGCCCGCACAAGATCGTTTAAGGTCGACATTCGTTTGTTTTCGTACCGGGAGAGATATTTTTAAGGTCCATTATCGGCTGTTTTCGCAGTAAAGACGTGCATTTGACTAACTATATGAAAAATACGAACTAAACTGTATTAGGTATGTATTTTATTTAAACGAAATATTATTTTTTATATGAATTTATTTTGCTTTAAATAGTTTATAGTACAGTTACTTGGTGATCTCCAGTTACTTGGTGATATCATTTCTAACTAATTCTATAGTTGTTTTAAATTAAAATATTTTTGGATAGTTTGATTCAAAATGGGTCAAATACCTATCAAATATTAAAAAGGAATAAGGGTGCTTTCCGTTGGGGTGCGTTTCACCCCAACTTAGGAGTTTCGAAAAGATAAAAAGTGACTGTTGGAACGTGTGGATCATCGAATTCTACTCCAAAACACCTCTCTATAACGTACTTTTTGCTTTAATACTCGCCGAGTTAAAGGGATTAAAAACGTTGATTTTTAAACAGAAGACACTGATTTTTCTAAGGTTTTAAATAAGCAAATTACTCAAAGAGGATCACATTTTCGAAAAAGTTAGCTAATGAAATAAATGAAATAAAAATTAGTTTAGGCTCATCGTAGTCGAGATACAGTAGGTGCATTTGAATGTAGACTTGAAAAGGGCACGCGTTCAAATAATCATAACTCTAGTTTAAAAAACCTTTTGACGTGTATCTTGAATCAAATTGAAACTTATTACAGTAGCTTAAAATTGTGTTTTGGCTGCTAAATCAAAAATGATACAAGGAAAATAAAGGCAAAATTTTAATTTTTGACAAAATAAGTGCCCGTTTCTTTGGTTCAGTAAATTCCAAATTGAAAATATAAAATTCCAAATTATGTTTTTTGTTAGTCATTATTATGTATACGCTCAAATTTTTTTGACCGTGATGGATGCATTATCTAAAAGATTTTACACTAAATGTATTTTGAAAATTTTTGAAATAATGAATTTTATGGCTTTGAAGTTAAAAAACTTAGCAGGGAAGAATCTCTTCAAAGAATGTTACCAAAGACAAACAATAATGACAATAAACTAAGGAAAATGCTACAGTTTTTTATTATTTTTTTTAATAATTGACGCATTTAAGATGAATATAGAAAAACTGACAACCTTTGTACTGCTTTGACCTACCTGATATTAAAGAGAATTAAAAGACCTTCAAAATGATTTTTATTGATGATTTTTAGCGTTAATTGCAAAGGAGATATGACCGAAATAAGAAGCGCGCCTCATTTTAGCAAATTACGATATTGCTCGTTTTGCGGTAATTTATTAGTCTCTGAAATTCGTTAATTATTGATATATTAACTTTAGGGGTGGTTTTCATCCTCTTAGGGGTAAGATCAATTATTTTTCTTATTAAGGGATGAGTTTTATATCGACCATATTGAGGGTCCAACATAAAATTTTTTATTTCTTATTTCACATTCGTGATCAGCGACTCCAAAAACATAAATAAGTTTAAATAATTTATTCTCAGTACCTACTTGGTTAATTATTGAATATTTTAAACTTTGTAGTGGCCTGCAGTGTGAAATTATCATGCATCGGTTCCTGCATGTGTGTGGGACAAAAAACCCTTTGTAATAATCCCAAAATCAAGGAAACTCGTCTTATTTTTGAAATAGTTGAAGAATCGTTAGAATCTGAATTCGAAAAATTTAATGACAGACACTATGTTCAAACTGTTTAAACCATAATGATAATATCATATAAACAGTAATAATCTGTTCAAGTGAAATACACAATATAATTAATATAATTACTTTATATTATACAGTTTATTCATATTTTTCATACAATTGGTCAAATGAAGGTGTTTATTGCGCAAACAGGCGATAATAGGCTTTAAAACACCGTCATAGAGGTTTTTCTTTTGGAGTAGAATTCGATGATCCACGCGTTCCAACAGTCACTTTTTATTTTTTCGAAACTCCTAAGTTGTGGTGAAACTCACCCCCAACGAAAAACACCCTTATTCCTTTTTAATATTTGATATTTGACCCATTTTGAATCAAACTATCCTAAAATATTTTAATTCAAAACAGCTATAAAATTAGTTAAGATCACCAAGTAACTGTACTATGAACTATTTAATGCAAAATAAATTCATATAAAAAATATTTCGTTTAAATAAAATACATAACCTAATACAGTTTAGTTAGTGTTTTTCATATAGTTAGTCAAATGCACGTATTTACTGCGAAAACAGACGATAATGGACCTTAAAAATATCTCTCCCGGTACGAAAACAAACGAATGTCGACCTTAAAAGATCTTGTGCGGGCGCTCCTAAAAAACCCATTCAAAAATTGGGGAGCGGTCATATTAAAAAAGTAAAAAGTACCTTAGCATCCTGAAATTCCAATCTAAAACGTTATTAAAGGGTGTTTTTTGATCATAATGAGAATAAAGTAGCTAGTGCGGTGTTAAGCGAAAACATTGCCTGTTCAATAAGACACTTTTCACCAGCGTACGATAAACTTAGACGTCGCCCATTTAACTCCGTGCTTTCCGAATTGTTTAATATTTTTTTTCTAATATTTGCCTTAGTCTGAAGCATATTTTGCTTTAATAAAAGTGATCCTCATGTTCTATAGATTAAAATAGTGGAAAAAAAATGTTTAGGGTGTTTTTCACATTTCATCCCCTACAGCCACCCCGTACAGGACGACATTTTGACGACCATCGGATTTTGATGTTCCAGAAGGTAACGAATCATTTGAAATAGGTTTTAGCTTTTAACCTCGAAGTGCAAACGGAAATCATTTCTAGAGGGTTTTGGAGCGGCCGTGGACTCTACTATATAATTCGTTTTTGATTCACAAATACGTCATGTGAAAGGGTCGAGTCTCCCCAGAAACAGATGCCGTATCTCAGCCTACTTTCTACTTGAGCGTAATATAACATAATTAGTTGTTCTATAGTAAAAATGGGTTTTAAATTTATGAATAAAAAATAAACAGAAGATAATTTGGAAGATAAAAATTTGCAATGTGTTTTCCAGCTTAAACATGGTTCGAGGTACAGCCCTAGGAACTTACAGTTACTGTCTTGACTAGCATTGATACAGAATGTATCTTCAGTATCGATGGATAAATTGATATCGTCTGTTTTGTTTTGGGCTGGGTGAAACCTGATTAACTGGGTTTTATCACTATTAAAAAATAGAGAGATGCTGTTAAACCAATTCATTAAATTAAGCAAAGCACTTTCGCATTTTTGTTTTAAGGTGTTGTCACATTTGTCTGATATTATAAGAGAGCGTCTGCGTATATTGTGAAGTATGCATCATTAGATGAACTAATGATGTCATTAATTTATAACAAAAAAAGAACTGGACCCAATACGGACCCCTGAACTACACCCATGTTTACTTCTGTTAAATCAGAGTTATAAGTACGCATCTCATTTTGATCTACGTGGTTAATACTAACATATTGTTTTCGAGATTTTAAAAATGATGAAACCCAGTTCAGTGAGTTTCCCCTTATTCCATAGATGGATAATTGCTTTATGAGAATATCCTGGTCGACGCAATCAAATGCCCTGCTAAGATCGCAGAAAATACCCACAGGGCATTCGCCTGCGTCGATATATTTAATTAACGTTTCATTGAAGCTGTACATGGCTGTAGCTGTGGATTTTCCGCGGCGGAATCCGTGTTGATTATCTGTAAGTATGTTGAATTTATTGATGAATGAAAGTAGTCTATCCAAAAAGGAGTATTCTAAAATTTTTGAGAAACCACTTGGGACTGTAACTGGTCTATAATTATCCAGCAAATGTGGATCTTTTTTTTTAAATATCGGGATAACTTTTCCTGTTTTTAGGCACGAAGGGAAAGTACCCGATAAGAAAGAGAGATTTACCAAATATGTTAAGGGATCTATTATCAGTAGTAAGTTATTTTTAATAATAAACATAGGAATGTCATCGGGCCCTGAAGATTTCTTATTTTTAAATTTAGCAACTAAAAGGTTGTACAATTCCATATGAGTAAATGGATTTAAAAATAAAGTATTTAAATTGTACTTATCGTTTATATTAATTGGGGTTTTTGGTAATGGGATTAGATTTTTTATTTCTAGCGGAGTATTTATAAAGAAATTATTAAAAAGTGACGCAAGTTCATCCGGATTTTCAATTTCTTCGTCATTATGTCTAATTGCTATATTGTTTTTAAAATTTTTGTTTGAATTTGTTAATTCCGATAAAACATTCCATGAAGTTTTTGTGGGATTATCTGATTGGGTTATTTTGTTTTGGTAGTATTCTCTCTTTTTATTTTTTATCAGAAAGAAATGATTCTTTTTTGCAAGTTTATACATAGCTTCTAAATTTGGGTACGAATTTTTTTAAAACATATAAGTCTTTTAGGTTTCTGCTGGATAATATTACATCATAATCTACCCATTTCTTGTGATTGTTTTTCATATTATAGCGTCGTAAGGGAAAGCAGGCATTAAAATGAAATAAAAATTGTGAAATAAAATAGTTAAAAGCGTCATCAATATTTTCAATTAAATATAGATTATTCCAATTTTCTTTTTGAAGTGACGACACAAAATTATCACTAGAATTTTGGTCGTAACTTCGTTTAAAAGAATATATATTATTTTGTTTTTGACGTTTAGATAGAGGCAATTCAAAAAAAACGTTTCTGTGGTCAGAGATAACGTTATCAAAGACACCTTCTAGGCCATCATCTGAGAAATTGATGAAAATATTATCAATTGTTGATAAAGAAATTCCTTGTACGCGGGTAGGCCACCCTACCACTTGACGCATGTTAAAACATGAAAATATATTGGCTAACTTACAAAATTCTCTGGACTCTTTATAGGCATCACAGTTGAAGTCCCCACACACGATAAAGTTTACAATTGGTTTATAGATACTCGCCAGAACCTCATAAAGTTTATCGCAAAAAATGTTTAAGTCCCCAGCAGGTGACCTATAACATGTTATAATTACGTAATTATTATTACTATTACTCCATGTAATTCCACAAATTTCAATATGTCTTTCAATACAAAAATTGCTTAAATCTAGACACTTCACAAAGATGCTATTTTTAACCCAAATACCAACACCACCTTTTTTCAAAGTAGGTCGACAGTAATAACTACAAAGCTTGTAGCCGTCGATATGTACAGAGCTTATGGAATTAGATTTTTTGTTAATTTCGGTAAAACATAAGAAATGTAAATTTTGATAATCATTTATATCTATTTGGAGTTCATTGATTTTTTCACAATTAATGCTGTCGATATTAAGTAACAAAATATTCGAATTGATTAATTCGTTCCCGTTTCCCCCCTGGTTATCTCTAAAAAACGTTGGATGCATGCGCCGTACGGCCACAGTTTAGGATCCATGGCTTTTTTAAAATTACTTTCAAATATTTTCACCTTAAATGAGGAATATAAATTTGGATGTCTTGAAGAGATCATTTCACAGCAGACCTCCGGAAAACTAGATTTTAAAAGTTCCTGAAGATCACTTGCGGTGGTGTCTGTATTAACCCTGTAGACATGTAATGTAACAACTTTGGGTACACCTCTGACTTTCATTGATTCTTCATTATTATTTCCGACGACAATAGGACGTCTAGGTTTACGCCTGTTGGGAACTTCTTTCCATTCACCTCCATTGGATTTTCTTACTGGAGACCGTGATCTCGCGGTAGATGTAGATGTAGATGGTTCTCTCTCATGTGAAGAGTTGTCCTTAGATAAGTTAATGTATTTATCTAGTTTCAATTGACTTTCTACGTTTAGAAGATCATTTGATAATTGATTATGTGTAATCTTTTTAAATCCTATTTCTTTGTTTACGCTGGGAGTTGGATTCTCCCTTTGTTTATTTATTAGGACGTTTTTGTTGGGCATTCCGTCTGGTTTATTTTTTGCTTGCGTGCGTGATTTTATCTCGTTTGGTTTTTGTTCACATTCTTTTACACCTGCTTCTGAAGAATTAAATTTGTTTAACAGTTCTATATGATCGTTTAGAATTTTAATTTTCTCACGTAACTCAACTATTAAAGTATCTTTCTGTTTAATCACATAATTAAAGATATTCAGATCAATCTTATTGTCCAATGAAGTCCTTTCCATTTCATCGAGAAATGCTTCGTCAATATCACGGTTATCACTCTCACAACAATTTATTACGGAGTCACTGATCATTTTCACACTTTTTGAAATTTTTGCACAACTTTGATGAAATGCATTCTGACATTTCTCGCACTTTAAATAATTTTTTACAACATTTTTACCACATCTTTTACACACAATTGCTGAGCAAGCATTAAGCACATCTTTATCAGCGGCCATCTTGCTGCCAAGTCATCGGCATATAGTAAGAATTCAGAATTCTTAAAACACTGATCAATATTATTAATGAAAATGGAAAATAACAAAGGGCCCAGATGAGACCCTTGAGGAACGCCTGATGTTACATCTATTGTTTTGGAAGTAACATTATTAATTTTGACCATCTGACTTCTGTTTGCTAGATAAGACTCGATCCATCTTAATAGATTACCATGTATACCGAAATTCTCCAGCTTCACTAACAAAGTTCTATGATGTACCTTGTCAAAAGCCTTGGAGAAGTCGGTATACACACCATCCACTTGTTTCCCATCGTCCATGGACTTCACTACAGTCTGCACAAAGGGGAGGAGATTGGTTAATGTAGATCTACCTCGGTAAAAACCATGTTGTAATGAGATTAATTTATTTTTCACTAAAAAGAACAACTCATCTGTTATTATAGCCTCAAAGACCTTGCCGAAGATATTTAATAAAGAAATCCCTCTATAGTTTTCAATTAAATTTTTTCCACCACTTTTATAAATAGGGACTATATTGTCTAAATTCCATTTATCAGGGAAAATCCCCTCGTTTAAAGATTTATTAAAAATCAAATAAAGAGGCTCGACTAGTGTGTCCAAGCAAGATTTTATAAAAATAGCAGGAATATTATCTGGGCCACAACTTTTATTTGTATTTAATTTTTTTAGCTGGAAAGTTATTTGCTGTTTTGATATATATTTAATAGAAATATTTTCAATTACATTTGGTTCCAAAGGAATATTACTAGGCAAGGTATCTGAGACATAAATAGATGCAAAAAAATCGGCATAAGCATTACAGACATCCTGGCTATTAGAAAGACTTTCATTTAGATAGATCATGTTTGCTGGAATTTTCTGTGTTTTTTGTTTACTTGCGAGAAAAGACCAAAAACCTTTTACATCATTTTGAATATTTGATTCAGAATATGAGACAAGTGCGATATAATCAATCTTTATTTGATTTTTTACAGATTTTCTCAATGAAGAAAAACTAACATAGTCCATAGGATTACCGTATTTTTTCCATTTGGTGTGAAATTTAACTTTATCTGAAATTAATTTTTTTGTAGTAACAGAAAACCACCTGGGATATTTTCTGTTTATATTCTTACGCTGCACATTCTCATTGATAATTTTGTTGATTTCATAATAAAAGACATCAACCATTTGATTAGAATTGCAATTTCTAAATTTTACACCCCAGTCTAAATTTTCAATTTGACTATTTATAATGACATAATTAGCTCGTTTAAAAAGGGGTGTCTTGAAATTTACTTTATTATTAAAAGTTAAAGAAGGAATATTTATATAGACAAATCCAAAATTTTGTTATGAAGATTACATATGCCATTAAATTGCTTAAAGTCCAATAAACTAAAAGTATCTATAAGAGTTTCAGACATAGAATTGTACGGTTGAGGCAGGTAATACATTGAAGCATTGTCAATTGACCACACTATACCAGGCATGTTATAGTCACCAACAATGATAAAAATATCGTCAGGATTATTAAACAGTATTTCACTCACCCTATCTAAATGTGCTTTTAAATTATTTTCTGTAGAATGAGGAGGTACATAGACACAACATAAAAACATTTTTTTCTCATTTTCTAACGTAACACAAACCCATAAATCCTCACAAATTCCAGGACACGACCACTCTTCCTTTACCATTGAATTTAACGTATTTCTAACTCCTATTAGAACACCTCCACCATCTTTTTTCCCGCTAACAATTGGATCACGATCTCTTCTATAAACATTATAATTATCTGAGAAAATTTCACCATCTTTTATATTTCCATTCAGCCAAGTTTCTGTGATGAAAATCAGATCAAAAGATTCTTGCAGCGTAGATAAATAAAATTCATTGGTTTTTGTCCTTAAACCTCGGACATTTTGATAAAATAAACTTAATATACTTTGTTCCATTGGTAAGAAAATGAAGAAAAAGAAAAAATAATAAATTATAGTATTTGAATAGATTGAAAGAGCCGGTTACATACTGTTAATGTATTTTTTGGATATCCTCTTCGGTTTGAATACGAAAAACCTTGGAAGAATTTATATCTCTAATGTAAACTTTACAGTCTCTTGTCCAGTAACGAAGAGATGGTTTATTTTTACAGAAATCCCTGACTTTTCTAAACAGTTCTTTATTATACTTAGTAAGGTGTTCGTTTATGAAAATTTTACGGGTTGGATTAGCATTCATGTTAAGATCTGTTGAAGTTAAAATTTTCTTTTTACATATTGCCCCAAGTATTTCATCCTTATCCTGGTGGAGAGCAAATTTTACGACTATATTTCTAGGATTCATATTTTCAGTATTAAAATGGGCTACTCGGTGACACCAGTCAATAGAATTTGGTCTGATGTTGCAACCCAGTGCCTGAATTGCCTGGTTAACTATTTCCACAACATTTTCGTTTTTCTGTTCCAGTACACCACAAAATTCTAAGTTATTTATTCTCGAATGTTGCTGCAAACCTTCTAATTCTTTGGACATTGAAATATTCTTTTCCTGCAAAACTTTTACATCAACTTTGGTGGATTTTATTTCGTTAACGGAGTTTTCAAATTCCCTCATTTTAGCGCCAAATTCATCAATTTTATCACTGCAAAAATTTAAAGATTTGAGAATCTCATTATGTGATGTTCGCAGAGAGGCAATTTCGTTTTCAATTTTATCCAACTTATCTAACTTTTTAAGAATCATATTTAAACTCGCAGTATCATTAGATGCACTGTTTATGGTGGTTTCAGCATTGGACGAGCAGTCACGACATCTCCAGAGTATTCCAGGAACTACAAGAACTTTCTCAATATCAGCTGACAAGTTTAAACATTTCGCATGATAGGATTCTTTACATGCGAAACGGGTGATTTTCGGACCTCGCTGAGGTCTCCCGCCTGAAACAATGCACACGGCACAGAACTCAGGCGAGGCCATTATCAACACAAAAAGTTCCACACAAAAAGCGTATTATCCTTTTTATTTTAATATTAAATGAATTAATTAATTAATTAAATTTTCTTCTATTAATTATAATGGTCATTTACACTAACTGATATTGAAAGTTTAACATCAACTTTTAGCACTGTAAAATTTTCAATTCAAAATTCTCACTTTACCACTATTTTTAGCCGTTTGAAACAGACACGATGTGAACTTGCCTTAAACACAACATATGACTCGTGATATGATATCTTTGTCTTGAACCTGAAATATTTATTTTGTACATATGTAAATAATAAATGCTAAAATTTAAAAACAAATATTTTTTGTTTTTTAATACTTACGGAAATCACAAATTCGTAAACTATTGGTGCTTTACTATGATATTTAGGTGAAAAAATAAAAATTACCACGTGTTTTTATGCACATTGGAACTACTGAGTCCTGGTAGTCGTTCATTTGAAGATTACTTTGGGGAACTTCGCTGATCTGCTGACTAAACTGTCCATCCTGTCCCAAATTCTGTACAATAATATTAGATTGCTCGGTTATTATATTACTAGTTACAGTGGTCTATCAGCAGGTTTTCCTTGCAACCTGCCAGGCCCTTCTTGGCACCACGCTGTTCGTTTATCTGTTGGTAGACCGGATCACATAAAATGAAAATCTATTAGACAAAAGACAAAAAAATACCGCGTGGATTTTAAAAAATAGACTTTAAATAAACTTCCAGAACGTCATGGGCTGTAATATAATAATAATAATAATAAATGCCTTTATTTTCAATAATTTTTACACAATTTAATAAAAAACAAAATTAATAAGAAACAGAAGATAAAGAAATTATCGAAAATCCCAAGGGGAAGTTCACAATAAATGTGCTCTGCCACTTAACCCTTGCTTCACATTATTTTCTAAGAAGTACACACATAAGCAAAATTTAACAGTAGTAAAAACTTTTCTTAAAAAAAAGATAAAAAAAAAGGAAAACCAAAAAGTAAGTATTTATTATTGACAGCTTCCCAATAACTGCAACCATTCAAAAACAACTGAAAATGCACATAAGATTATTCGGACGTTTTTAACAGAACTGCTTTGATATATTTTTTAAATTTTACTGCACTAAGTGATTTCGTATCAAGCGGGATCTGATTAAGTGATTTATAAATACAATATCTGAAACCTCGTTCATAAAATGAAGTTCTATGCATAGGTGGACTAAGCAAACCTTTGGATCTGATATTGAGATTATGAACATCACTACGAAAGGTTATTTTAATGTAGAGATAAGACGGCGTCTGCGTTGCAATAATCTTATGAAATAAACAGGTTGAATAAAGGTTTCTTCTACTCTGCATACTTAGCCAACGGAGCTCAAGCAAATTATGTGAAATATGATCAAACTTTCGAATGCCATAAATAAAACGGGCACACGAATTTTGAACACGCTGTATACGATCGCTACAATCCCTGTCCAAACAAGGATCACCGTACACTGGAGCACAATATGTGAATTGCGACAAAACTAAAGTTTCACAAAGCATCTTTTTAGTATTTATACTCAAATAACTTCGATGTGGATAAAGAAGTCTTAGAACAGCGTAAGCTTTTTGAATAAATTTACTGACCTGTTCTCTAAATCTTAGTGTTGTATCCAAAATTAAACCTAGATTTTTCGCGTGTTTTGATAACTCTAGAGGACATTCATTTATTTCAATATTTAGGAAATTTTGCAAATTCAGACAATCGGGTTTCTTGCCAAACAAAAGCATAGCTGACTTTAGCGGATTTAGAATTAGTGAATGTTGTGTGGATATGTCCGACAGACTTGCTAAGTCGACATTAATTTTTTGCACAGCAGATTCATAATCTCTTACATTAAATGAGTAATATATTTGGGTGTCGTCAGCATATATATGAATCGAGCAATATTTAACAAAATTAACAAATTGAGAAGTATAGATTGTGAACAACAGAGGTCCCAAAATAGAACCCTGTGGAACACCTTTAATAACCGGTCTGGATTGAGATATATTGTCAAATATTCGTACAGCTTGTGAACGGCCTTCAAGATAAGATTGAAGCAGTTTTATACCTCTACTATCAATTCCATATGATTTTAGAATTGCCAACAACAAATTGTGGTCTATGGTATCGAAGGCGTTACTAAAGTCTAGCAGTATCAAAATAGTACAGTTACCCGTATCAGTGGCCTCGACAATATCATCAATTATGTGCATTAAAGCCGTGGAGCGACTATATCCTGCCCGAAAACCTGACTGAATGGGCTCAAATATATTAAGGGAATCGACGTGCTCCCTAAGTTGAATCTCTATTATTTTCTCTGCAAGCTTTGACAGTTCAGTAAGAATACTAATAATAATAATAATAATAATAATAATAATGCGAATTCCGGACCGGCAACCTCCACGCGGTGCACCCTGGGCAGGGAGGGGCAACCCTCTCTAGCAAATGTCGGACGTGTGATTTCAGGGCTAACCACCCTGTAATCTCAAATCTTCTGGTTCTACCAATAAACAGAAGAAGGGCCCCTCACAATCGACCCCAACCGGATGGGGGTCAGAGACAGGTGGGAGGGGCCTTACCGGACAGTCTCATTAATGACGAACTTGCTATTGAACATGGACGCTTTAGGTGGACGGAGGGATTAAGGGATGATCTGCTTAACTGCTATGAGAGCAGCGAACCTGGGCGCAGGGGATACATGGCGCGATTACACCGGTTGTGGTGCGATATGCACCCGGAGTATCGCGCCTTCTCTCAGCAACATCTGAGAGACCAAGTATCCTTTTTGCGCCGAACAGGTTACGTAAGGGCACCTCGTCGGCGTGAGGAAGTACCAGCCGCACTTCCACCGCGGCAAATTCCAGCTGATGAGAAACTTCTACTTGAGTACACCGACGTCGCTTTAAGGACGAGGGTTAACCAGGGTTAACCCAAAGCCACAAGACCTGCGATAACCAGGGTTAACCCAAAGCCACAAGACCTGGCACGAATGGATTCGTTGATCAGTGAGGAGCTTCCAGAAGATGCCAACATACGGCAAATCAACAGCTCGTCCCACTACAGCGCCTGGCAAGCGCAGTTGATAGGGTCGAGAAAGCTAAGCGGCGCGTACAGAAGAAGTTAAAATTCGATTAGTAAGGCAACACGCTTCTCGAATCCAGAGTGTGGTGGATTATATAGTCGCAGGTAGACGATTTACACCGAAGGTCCGGCGAGTGGCAGCCGGACTGAGACGCCAACACCACACTCTAAATCGCACAGTGCTGCAGACCATCAAGCAGCACTGTATAGATAGGATTCGAGCGCTTATGGCTATTAAGAAAACTTTGGTCAGGCGAATGCGGAGTTTGGAACAAAACAAATTGTTTCAAACAAACCCGTCTCGCCTGTTCCAAGAGCCACAGCGTGTTGTGTTGTGAAAATCCGCCGACTGTTGATAATGTCGAAGCCTTCTGGAAAGGAATCTACGAAGTCGCGAGTCCATTCGATAATGACACTCCAACTATAGCAAAATTCGAGGCTCTCTGTCGTAGAGTCTTAGAAGAGCCAGACGAAGTGTGCCCGGCAATCAGTACGGAAGAGGTTCAACAAGCACTTGTTGGAACCAAGAACTTCGCTGCCCCGGGTCCAGATGGTATAAACAACTGGTGGTGGAAGAAGTTTCCTTCCACCCACCGCCATCTGGCCCGAGTTTTCAACTCATGGTTGAACGAGGGGCAGCAAATTCCGGACTGATTTGTTGAGGGGCGAACTGTGCTAATCCCCAAAAAGGGGGATCTATCTGACCCAAAAAATTATAGGCCGATTACCTGCCTCAACTCCTGCTACAAGTTATTTACTCGTATCTTGTATACCAGGATGTTGAAGTCTGTTGATCCGGTCTACCAACAGATAAACGAACAGCGTGGTGCCAAGAAGCGCCTGGCAAGTTGCAAGGAAAACCTGCTGATAGGCCGCTGTATTACACAGGATTCTGTGCAGTACAAGCGGTATCTGTCAATGGCCTGGATTGATTATCGCAAGGCATTTGATACAACATCCCACGAGCTTTTGTTACACTTGCTCGGATGTCTTGCGGTACCAGCACCACTAGTGAGATGCATCGAACAACTGTTACCGCTTTGGAGAACTCGCTTCACCATAACATCCGGTGCCGGTGCGAGTTTCGACAGAGTTGGTGACATTTAAGAGAGGAGTGTTTCAGGGTGACCCTTTGAGTCCGCTCCTCTTCTGCATCTCACTGCTGCCGCTATCTGTTGGACTCCGCCAAACCGGAGGCATAAGGTCACCCATCTATTTTATATGGTTTATATGGATGACCTTAAACTCTATACCTCCGGAGAGCGAGAACTTCAAAATGCTCTCAGGGTGGTCGAGGAATACACGCGGGCAATTGGAATGGAGTTTGGGTTGGACAAATGCGCAATCGTCCACCTCAAGAGAGGACGATGCGGGGAATTCCACGAAGATGCGCAGCTCGCAGACGGAAGCATCCTACGACATTTGGATGCCGGAGAGACCTACACATACCTGGGTGTGGAACAACGCCACATCCAGGATGTGAACCAAATAAAGAATTCTCTCCGTGGCAAGTACAGACACCGACTCCGGAAAGATCTGGTCATCAGAACTTTCGGGGAAGAACAAGGTGTCTGCCACTAATATGCTTGCCGTTCCGATTCTGCTCTACCCCTTTGGCGTAGTCAAATGGGAAGTAGATGAGCTGCGTCAATTGGACAGGAATACCCACAAGATGATGAATATTCATAGGAGTATTCATCCTAGATCGTCCGTTCCTCGTGTGTACCTCCCACGTCAACGGGGGGCCGAGGACTCTTGAGTATGGAGTGCATGCATGGCAGAGTGGCACTGAGTATGGCATGTAATGTCATCAGGAGCTGGGACCCACTCCTACAGTTAGTGAGAGATCATGAAACTGTGGGAGTTTGCGCTTTATTGTTTAGGGCAGCACAGAGGGCCGCAGATGAACTCGGTCTCGTGTTCGACTACAGGCGAGAAGGCCGGCGAGGTTTTTTTGCCTGATATGCATGATTTCGTGCTTATACTGCTTATTGACGTCCGGGTTTGAAGCCCGGCACCGGCAGATAGCAATGTCGGTGGGTATGGATGTTTGTCTACGTTTTTTCTAATGTGTAACCCCCTTCCGGATAGCCTTTGGCTTTGAAATTGGGGGTTGTCTAATTTCTGTGGTGTCTTCTTTTTTAATATTTATAAGTAAACTATTTACCATTTAATTACTCTCATTAATTCCAAGTTGATTCACCAATTATAATAGATGATATTCTTACTTCCAGTTTTATATAAGTAATAATTATGGGTGAGTTGCCTATATTGAACTACTTTTTTAAAAACCACTATAATATAAAAAATAAAGAAATTTTTTTCTATTAAAATATAGGTACATATTTACTACCTGGTTTACAATTTGAAGCCAATAAAGAGAACATCGTGTAAAACGTCTTTCACCACAAAAAAAATCTGGTCATTGGTTCATTTTAGGAAACCGGTATCTTAAATTGAACTAACTGATCTCTAATTTGAACCATCTGTTAAAAGACGACTTTAGCTCTCCAAAAACTTTTTATTAAATATTTGTAATATAAGAACAAATTCTGAAATATGTAGGATAGGAACCTTATTAAACATTTTACTGTATTTCACCTAAAATAATTAAAATGAAAATTTAAAATTGTTTATGACAATCAAAACCAATGAAAATTAAAATATGTTAGTTAGAAAGATATATATGTATGAATGCAATAAATAATTAAAAAACACCCAAACAAAATTCACAAATAAACTCTTCATCTCCTTCTAGGCCTGCACACTGTTCATACGCCCATTTTGAGCAACCTTTGTTTGGTTTGGAATTGGAATAACTCTCATTGCAATATAAACAAAGTTCGTCAACACTTTCTTCCTCATCTGAATCAGTTAAGTCGGGTGATGAGTTCCTCATCAGTGTTTTTGGTATCTTGTTAATCGGTTTTTGGTTTTCTGAAAACCAATTAACGGCTGCTTTTTTTAAAGATGTAGTTTCCCGTTTGACTGTTGCTTTTCTTCGTTTGTTTTCTGGTTGAGCATTTCGCTTTTTTTAATACATCTTCTTTGCATGGTGTACTAATAAGCACCACTGCTGAAGCGGTTGTTCTATTCTGACGCTTTTGAACAATTTTACTTGTTCCAGGGACAAGTGCTAGTTCATTTAGACTTCGGTTCAGTTTCTCTGGAGTAATTTCCCCCAATGGCTTGTTAGAATGACTAGCAACTCCAGGCACACAATCAGAATTGTTATCTGGTTGAGAAGTACAGCTCAAAATTCTAGAAGGTTGCTGCGTATGAATAGAGACCTTCAGACACTGACCCATACTAGTGTCAACTTTGCTGGAATCTGGAGAGGCGTCACCATCTTTTTCCATTTCATTAGTAGCAGTAGACGGAGCAAATAGATGATCCCCAAATCTGCTTCGATTGATTATCAGGTAATCCTTCAGCTCCATGTTATTAAAGGGTTTTGAAGCTGCATTTAAATTTGCAAAATTAAAATCACTAACAAATGTCTTGAATAATGGCCAGGATTTATTTTCTTTACAAAATTTCTTGAACCTAAGAGAAGTTCATAAATAATTCATCATGTTCACTGTAACATTTACGTGGTGTTATTTAAGTTAATTTGTTATTTATTAGTATATCGGTGGGAGCACACTAACTTTGATTGACCATTTTAAGAATTAGTTGTCAAAATTCCGATCGAGTATAGTGATAGATTTAGATTTATTCAAGTAGAATTAATTCAAAGATGACGGGCGCCAGAGTTAAGAGAAACTCAATAAGAAACAAAGAAATAAAAATAGTTATAACTTTAATAAAGGACTAGCAGGTATACCTGTACAACAACACAATTTTTAATAACAATATTTCGTACTTATATCCTATCTGACATCTTAAAATATTTGACTCGGCAATAACCGTATGATTTATTATTTTAAGTTTACTAAACAATAATTAAAATTAATAGTAATAAGATAATTAAAGTACACTAGCAAGAAGTACGATCTACGTTCTTCACGAGCTTAAATTTAGGAAATTTTAGGCAACAAAGCCACTAAAATCGCATTGACAACATGCCAACTAGGCATAAACACCTACGTAAAACAATTTATTCTAAGTTAAATTAGAAGCAATTTTTTAAACTGACAACCAATAGGCAAAAGGCCCAAAATTAATACATTGCAAGCAATGCTACGATAAAACGTCTAAATTGACAATTTGTCAGTCCAACTGCAATTAAGGTAATACTATAAATAGCACAATAAAAAAATCTTCGGCGAGAAAGATATAGATAAGATATACTAGGGTTGTGGCTACCCAAATCACATAACAATATAATTGATAAATATCGTATAAATACACAAAGGCATACCATGAAACAAAATAAGGCCAGCTATGATTGACATTTAAAAAACAAAATCCTGCAATGCAGTAATCACAAAAACACTCATAAAAAATTAGGTACCTATCTTAGTAACATAACAGCACATAACATGATCGATTATCCATACAATTTTCAGGCAATTAACCTCGGTGGTTAAAAGGTGATATTTCCATTAATTTAGTATCTCGTAACACATCCAAAACTTAGACTCCCATTTCCTATGGTTAATATGATTCCTTCGCTAATCCGCTAACATCCACGTGTGTACTCCAGTATTAAGATAAAAAGTTATAAATATATTATCCATCGATATCCTTTAAACCCTCAGCTACCATATTTTCCATTTAAACCAGATTGTTAAAATTTCAACGATTTACAATGATGCCATCGAACACGATTGACGATACATTTAGGAATTTCATCATTTGGTGTTATTTATTGTAATGTACTGTTATGTGGTATTATTTAGTATTATCGGTATTTTCCTACTGTTTTGTGTCCACTTTAAAATTTCTAATACGGTATTTGTGGGTTATTTTTTGGACAAAATTAAAAACACTTTAATGTGATTGACCGGTTTCTCCTTTAATATAAGGCTTCATCAGAATCTATAATATTTAATACAATATAATTTCAAATTAAATGAGAAACAGTAATCAACACTTACCAATCAACACAGTCATTAAAAACACTACTACAAACATAATATAACACTACGTCTACGTCAATAAAATATTTTTTACACAAAATGCACATTAAAAAACACGTAAATAAATTTTTCCTTTGAAACTAATAATTAACAATAACTATCTGAACATTAACCTATAGGTATATTTTATCAAACCTCACTAAATCTTCTTCATAATCGTACTGCAATAACATATTACTAATTTGAACTAATTTAAAAGGTTACTTTATCAAGACAATAAGAAGAAGAATACCTACTTAACCTAAAATAATTAATATCACACTAACCACCTTTTAATACATTTCTATAGACATTACTTAATTCCTCTATATCCGTTCTTAGATTTACACAATTTTGATTATTAATAATATGAATCATTTCCAAAAACAATCTTTTATCTAAATTACACTCCATGGAATTTTATAGTAAACTACCTCATTGTATATCCGCATGTATATCCACAATTCAGTGAGTACAGACGTTCTGTAGTTGCTCTCCATTTAATATATATATTATTGTGTGATTTAATAATCAAAAAATTGTGAAGTTGCACTGCGATAGAATACAAACAATTATCAATCTATATGTATAAAAAAGTTGTGTAAAATAACAGTGTAAATTGGCGGAAACGTAGTTTCTATGTGCCATATTTTAATGTAAGTACAAGATATTTACTTTCCTTATCAATACAATCCATAAAAACACTAAACACAATTGTCTGTGGATACTAAAAAGTTACTAGATAGGAACATAGTGTGTTCTTTAATATAAAGCGATTTCGTTGCGATATGGCAGATCTTACGAATGCAGAGGTGTTCAAGAATTTGAGTGAACTTATAAATAAAACATCTAATAAACTTGAGGAATCTATAAATTCACTTCGACAAGATTTAAACTCAAAGGTTGATGAAATTAACAAAGAAATAGAAACAATTAAGCAGGAATCTCTCGAAAATAAGAATAAAATTTTGTATTTAGAAAGGCGTGAAAGGAAGAATAATATAGCAATATTTGGATTAAACATCGATGATAAAGATTTAGTTAGTAACACCATATCTGAATTAAACAAGCTGCTGCAGATAAATATTGAAAAAAACAGAAATAAATAATATATTCATAGTGAAAAAGCAAGAAAACAACTCTATTATTATTGTTGAATTTATAAGTTACCTCAAAAAACTAGAGGTGTTAAAAAATTGTTACAAACTAAAAGGAAAAGGAGTATACATAAATCACGATTTGATAAGAGAAGATAGAGAGGAGCATTTCATCCTTAGACAACATCTTAAGGAAGCAATATCAAACAATGAAAGGGCCAGGATTCGTGGCAATAAACTTGTAATAGAGGACAAGGCATATAGCGTACTAGAGCTGAAAGACAGAAACATCTCCGAGGATAAAGGACAGACTACAGGACGGGCAATCAATAAAGAATCTACAAGTGACATTAATAAGGTACAATTTAGGGAAGACACAGCTAAAAATATAAAGAAGAAAGACATCGAGAGATCTTCTCAAAGAATACAAAATAAAACTAAATAATTTTCTTGCTATTCTTTTTGCATACATTTATTTATTTGTTATAAAATATCAAGTATAATTAAATAAAACAATAAAGCACAATTAAAAAAAAATAGGTAATTGTTAATTAGAGAAATAAGGTATAACTGTTAATTTTAGGAACATTGTGGAATATTCATATATTTAAATTTATTATATGCAATGGATGCTTATATAAGAGAATATAGGCCAACTAATATTAAAACAAATATTGCACAAGACATTGGGGAGTGTAGACATATTTTGGGTAAAAACGACAATAAGAACTTTAATCTTTTTCACACGAATATAAGAAGTGTCATAAAGAACTACGATGAACTAAATGTGGTATTATCTGATTTTGATTATAATTTTGATTGTATTATTTTAACAGAGACATTTAAATTGTATTCTATGGATTTTTTGCAAATCCCGGGATATAGTTTAATTTATAATCAAGGGGATATTAATAAAAATGATGGAGTTTTAGTTTATGTCAAAAGTAATCTTGAATTTGATTATGATATAATTTATTTGGGTAGGATTAAAGCTATTCAAGTAAAAATACTTCATAATAATACAAAAATTAATATTACAGCAATATATAAATCACCGGTTATTGATCCTAATGAATTCAACCACAGCTTAAACAATTATCTTAAGAATAATATAATTAATAAAAATGATGTTGAATTGTTAGTGGGTGACTTTAATTTGAATATCTTGGATAATACTGAGTATTGTCATGATTATCTAAATTTACTAGCAGAGCATGGTTATGTATCAACTATTAACGACTACACTAGAGTTGAAGGAACGAGTAGGTCTTGTCTGGATCATATTTTTCTTAAAATAAGGATGCCCTATGATTTTTTTATTCCAGTTATCTTGCATAGTAAAATAACAGATCACTATCCTATTATATTACAGTTGAATCCACCAGATGTATCTGTAAATAAAAACTGTAGTACTACGGACAATTCTAGAACTTACATTAATTACACTAATTTAGAAAACCTATTATTGAAGGAAAATTGGATAGAAATAATAAATGAAAATAATATTGATATAGCTTTTGATAATTTTTTATTCAAATTAAAACAAGCAATACATGAATGTACGAAAACTATTAAGATAAAGAGAAGGGAAAAAAAACGTCAACCTTGGATAACTATTGGAATAATAAACTCAATTAAAACAAAAGACATATTGGCTAAAAAAACACAAAATCATCCAAATAACACCGCAATTTTCAACGAATACAAGTTATACAGAAATAAACTAACGGAATTAATTAAAAAAACAAAAGCGCATTATTACAAAGAGCAAATAAATGAAAATAAAGATTGTCCAAAACGTCTGTGGAAATGTATAAATGACATACAAAATATAAATACTGTTAATAAAGCGTATATTAAAAATATAAAAAATGAAAATGGTGAAACCATAACTAATAATGTGGATATGGCGGACAATTTTTGTAAATATTTCAGTGATATAGGTAAAAATTTAGCAAACAAAATTTCTAACACAAAAAATTTAACATTGCCTAAGACTAGAATTAATAATTCCATATTTCTTGCACCTACTAATGAAGTAGAGGTAACTAAAATAATTGAAAAACTAAAATCTAATAGTGCACCTGGAATGGACAATATTTCGGCCTATACCTTAAAAAAACTGGCAAAATTTGTTGCGGAACCTATAACTCACTTAGTAAACAAATCTTTAGAAACTGGTTATTTTCCGTCAGCTTTAAAGATTGCTGTCATTAAACCGATATTCAAGTCTGGGGATAAAACAGAGGTCATCAATTATAGACCAATATCATTGCTGTCCAATTTATCAAAAATTTTTGAAAAAGTAATAAAAGCTAGAGTCTCGGATTATGTTAAAAAATATGACCTTATTTCAAACAAACAATACGGGTTCAGGGAAGCTAAGTCAACACAAGATGCTATAGCAAACCTCATAGCTGAAGTATACAAGTCCATGGACAACACAGAACCAGCCTTATGCATATTTATTGACTTAGCCAAGGCATTTGACACGGTGAGTCACTCAGATCTACTTGACACGTTGGAGAATATCGGTTTTCGAGGTCGGGCTTATCAGCTGATGGAAAGTTATCTAACTGGGCGTCAACAATGTGTAAGCATTAATAACGAAATAAGTAAAACGTTAACAGTGAGTTATGGCGTTCCACAAGGGTCTGTACTAGGTCTATTGTTATTCATTTTATATGTAAATGACTTGTTTAACTTGCCTATCAACGGAGAAATAATTAGCTTTGCAGACGACACTGCTGTTTTTTACAAGGATAAATCATGGATAGCATTAAAGAATAAAGTAGAAAAGGACTTTAGTACGGTGATTGATTTTTTTAATTCTAAATTGCTAACAATTAATGTAAAAAAAACTTATTTCTTACCTTTTACTTGTTATTCCAAATACTTACCAGAATTTGAGGAGCTTCATATACACAATGAACGACAAAATATTAAAATATTATCAGCAAAAAGTGTTAAATACCTTGGTGTTATAATTGACAGTCACCTCAAATGGGATCTGCATGTAAATAGTCTAATAAAAAAATTGAGATGTTTCATACCAAAATTTAAATATTTGAAACAATTATTAGAAGTACCACTCCTTAAATGTATGTACTATGCTTTGGTACAATCTCACCTCAACTATGGAATCATTGCTTGGGGAGGAGTTACCAATACCTACTTAAAAAATTTAGAAATTGTCCAAAAATGGATTATTAAAATTATATTCAATAAAAATTATGCCTACCCTAGCAATGATCTCTATAAAGAAACCAACTTGTTTGATGTGAGACAGTTGTTTTGCCAAAGCCTCTTAGTTCATGTGTATAAAAATAAATCCGAGCAAAAAAATATTGAACATACTTACAACACTCGTCTTAAAGAACAAGCAATACAAATACCAAAAACTGACAAAACTATTGGCCAGAGGAGTTATTACTTTATTGGACCCAAAATATATAATACATTGCCTTTGGATATCAAAGAAATCAATTCTATAAGTATGTTTAAAAATAAAGTAAAAGGCTGGATCAAAAATAAACCAAGATTACTGATACATCAATTAGTTGACAAAAAAAATGTCTATGAAATATATGAAAATCCATAATAATCCCTAATCAAAGTAAATGTATATGTAGTTAATACTTCAAATGCCTGTTCACAGCTTTCCTTTAGTGTGATTACTCAAGATATGATGCATTGTCTATGTCACTTGTGTTTAATTGTAGTGTATTCTCTTCACTGATATTTATAGGTACTATTAGTTATATTGTACATGACTCGAGTACAAGGTTCCCAGAAACCTTTTTCGAGGTCTCCATGTTTATATAGTTAAGATTATTTTGAATGTAAATCACATTTTTGTTTTTTCCTACCGTTGTTTTTTTTACACTAATAAACATTATTATTATTATTATATTATATATTATTATTAATATTCTCGTTAGTTCTTCTATACTGATTATCATGAAAGAATACAGTGTTAACTAAACCTTCTGGATATTTGTTCTTAATTAAAATATTTTTGGCCAATTGAAAATTATTTTGTTTAAAATTGTCATGACATAAATTGTTTATTTTATGTTTAATGGATTTGATTATTGCTATTTTTTTATTCATCGGGTGACTAGAGTAATAATTTAAAATCCTATTAGAGCTAATATCTTTTCTGTATATGTCTGTCAAAATCTGATTGCCCTCTCTAATTAACAATACATCTAAAAACGGAATTTTTCCATTATTTTCCATCTCTGTAAAATTCAGATGTGTGTCGAAATTATTAATGTTATCTAAAATAATGTTTATACCATTTTCAGGTACACACATAATAATGTCATCTACATAGAGAAATAGAAATGGAATATTATATGGAAGAGTATTTACCGTAGTGTTTAATAATTCATTCCTCACTAAATTTGCGAATATAGGTGAAGCAGGATTACCCATTGCTGTACCAAAATTTTGTTTATAAAACTGATTATTAAATAGAAATTAATTGCAATCAAAACAAAAATCTACTAATTGTTACTCTAGTCACCCGATGAATAAAAAAATAGCAATAATCAAATCCATTAAACATAAAATAAACAATTTATGTCATGACAATTTTAAACAAAATAATTTTCAATTGGCCAAAAATATTTTAATTAAGAACAAATATCCAAAAGGTTTAGTTAACACTGTATTCTTTCATGATAATCAGTATAGAAGAACTAACGAGAATATTAATAATAATGAGGTAGTTTACTATAAAATTCCATATATTAAGGGATTATCGCATAATATTGGTAATTGTTTACTCAAACCAAATAACAATATTGTCTTCTATAATAAAAAATCATTGGCACCATTGTTTAATTTAAATAAAGATAAACTTCCGGTTGATGTAAGAAGTAATGTGGTGTATAAAATAAATTGTGAATGTGGTCATTGTTACATCGGTCAAACTAAGCAATGGGTTAAGGCTAGGGTAAAAAATCATCAATATGATGTTTCCAAAAACAAAACTACCACGGCGTTAGTCGCACATTCTTTTAATTTAGATCATAAGTTTGATTTCGATAATGTTAAGATTCTGGACACGGAGTGTAATTTAGTTAAAAGATTGTTTTTGGAAATGATTCATATTATTAATAATCAAAATTGTGTAAATCTAAGAACGGATATAGAGGGATTAAGTAATGTCTATAGAAATGTATTAAAAGGTGGTTAGTGTGATATTAATTATTTTAGGTTAAGTAGGTATTCTTCTTCTTATTGTCTTGATAAAGTAACCTTTTAAATTAGTTCAAATTAGTAATATGTTATTGCAGTACGATTATGAAGAAGATTTAGTGAGGTTTGATAAAATATACCTATAGGTTAATGTTCAGATAGTTATTGTTAATTATTAGTTTTAAAGGAAACATTTATTTACGTGTTTTTTAATGTGCGTTTTGTGTAAAAAATATTTTATTGACGTAGACGTAGTGTTATATTATGTTTGTAGTAGTGTTTTTAATGACTGTGTTGATTGGTAAGTGTTGATTACTGTTTCTCATTTAATTTGAAATTATATTGTATTAAATATTATAGATTCTGATGAAGCCTTATATTAAAGGAGAAACCGGTCAATCACATTAAAGTGTTTTTAATTTTGTCCAAAAAATAACCCACAAATACCGTATTAGAAATTATCGGTATTATTTTGTATTATTTAGTATTATTTAGCATAATTTACCATGACTTAGCGTAATTTAACGTAATTTTCAATCTAAAAGTCTGAAATACAATCCAAATTACTCATGACGTTCGTTAAAAGCAAATTATATTAATTATTACCTTAGGTGACTTAGATCATACTAAGTGATTAAATAAAATAATAAATAAATAAATACACCACATGTAATTACGACCCCCTTTATCCCAGAAGGCTGAGCCTTGTGCGGGAGGGGGCTACACATTTATAGACAAGGGACACACATCCAATATCCGTGTATAATGGAAAAATCCCTCTCACAGTATTTTCCATTGCCACGACCGGGATTCGAACCCGGGATTTTTGGGTGAGAGGCAGGTACTCTACCATCTCGACCATCAGTCATACTGAAACTATTAATTGAGCCACGAGCCTTTACGTCTCAGCACACCTTTATGCGGCCACGGTCTCGCCAAGAAGAAATTCCGCTGCCAGGCGCGTTGACCTTCTCTTCCCTACCTCCGGTCATGCGCGATAAAATTTCGGTAAAAATGATATACAATTGATTTTCTTATCGATCAACGTTATTTAGGTTGGAAATTGTAGGTAAAATTAAATGATGAAATTACTAATCAAAACTCAGGTACGCCTTTATCTTGGATGTGTTACATAGATTAAAATAAGCAAGTCTGTCTATTGACAAATTTCCGGTACTCATATGCTCGAGTGTCTTAGGTGAATCCTTAAGAGGGCGGTTGCCTTTTAGATTTAAGGGGGCTGGCTCCGATGAGTATTTTGTTGTAACAGAAATTAAAAATTTACTGTTACATCACAAGAAATCATTTCTACAATTGGACATAGTTTTTCTCTGGCAGACTCATGACACAGTAGTATAAAATTGTATTTTCATCATCTTGTTTTTTGATAACTATTCCAGTGGCATCGAAATAAAGAATTGATATCTTAGCTATTTTCAACTGCTCTACACTGAACGTTTTAGCATTTTGAGGCGAACATATTTGTTTGATGAAACTATTTGAACCTTTTTAAACAACAATATATCAATTTCATTATTTTGATGACGGATATTTGCATATTTGGCCTCGCTTCCAATTTTTCGTAAAGTTGTTTCCGATTTAATACTCTGTAAATGGCCCCTTTTAATGGCTGATTTGTCTACTTTTCTTGTAGTTTTCTTTCTGTATTCAGATGTTTTGACATGTTTTAAGTTTTTTAGTAATATTCATCTCAATGCCTTTAACATGACCAGTAATTTTATAAGTATGGAAGTAATCTCTAGACGAATTGTATACGGATACGCTTTTCCCTCCATGTCCATTATCTGTCAGAATTAATTTGGATTTTTTACATTTTCTATAACTGTTTGTAATAAGCATAGACTGTGATGTTATTCCTTAAATAATATCTCACTCTGTAGAATGCAATGACTGTTATTGGTATATTTTGCTGTTCGATTTCTCATAAGGTACGGGTATATTCTGTGCAATAATTTGTCATTTTTAACCAAAACTTTTGAAAAGAATAAAAAAAAAGTTTTTTTCATATGATGTGTGCTATTGTGATAATGCTGTATAAGGACTAGGAATCAAATGCTATTACATACGGTGAACATAAGCCCACTGTTGCTAATTTATAGAAAAATTACCCTCTAAAAATGTGCGGTTGCAATAATTTGTTCGTCTTACTTTTGTATGTATAGCGATATCATTATTAATACTTCCAACTGGAAGTATTTTGCCCTCGTCTGATGAATTTGATAGATTTTTGGATATTTCAATTTTAGTGGTTGAGTTTAATTGTTTGTCATTATCACTATTCATTAATTATTATTTTTGATAGATCAGAATCACTGAAAGAATTCTGCACGTTTTGGTCACTCGATTGTGCTAAGTGATGATTACAGTTTAATTATTTGTCATTGTCGCAGACTTAAGAAAGAATTCTGCATGTTTTCGTCACTTGATTGTACCAAGTGATGATTACAAGAATATTTTTCTATTAATGATTTAAAATCTCCCGAACTTCTTCGGATAATATGGAATATCATTTTTTTCTTGTCCTTTTTTTATTATCGCGCACATTCTGCACCAAGAAGCCAAATAACTGGTCATTAAAATCAAGTTGTGCCAATTCCTCATATGTTATATTTTATATTATAGAATATAACAGGGTGTTCCACATAAAAGTCCTGAGCCTCGTATCTCGGCAAGGTAAAGATATATTTTGATTTTGACAAAAGCAGACGATAGAGCTCGTCTATGGCTTCGTCAAGGAGTTCAACTTGATTTTTTTCAGAACAAATTGTAGAAGGTGCTGAAGTCAAAAGAACTTTTTCGTTGTAACAAGGTTTATCCGATACTTCAATTCTAAACAATTTTGGTCAAAGACTATTTTTCACAAACTTAATAGTTTCAAAGATATCGGGCCATTTTTGTATAATAATTCATAATTATTTGTTCACTTGTCCTAAAATAAATTCTGAATGTATAACGAAATTTCATCACAGTAGGCTTTGATTACAAAGAAACAAAACTTGTTTAATGTCACTCAGAAATAGAAGTTCACAAAACAAAAAACCCTATACAAGACGTAAAAATAACAGACAAACCAATCAATTATTATAAAAATCAAATATTTATCGACGAAACAAATTTAACAATGCAAGAACGCACATTTGTTTTAGACAGTTTTGAACGCACTCAAAGACGAAAATGTTATTTTACATTTAAAGAGACCCAACAACAGTTTATAGATCTGATCAAAAATTATTTCGAACCAGGCAAAACCTACACATTTTTTCCTTGCTAACGAACACTTATATCCAACTTTATGCAAAATCGTACATAAATATTTAAAAATTCAACATTCCAATTAAATGTAATTCAAGGTGTATATATGTTTTCGATAAAAATGAAAGAAATACGTTAATCAAACACCATCATGAAATTTCAACGGTACATCGAGGTATCAACGAAAAGAGACCTTAGAAAATTATATTATTGGCCTACATTAAGAATCGACACAGCTAATTATATAAATAAGTGTATAATTTGCCTACAACTAACAACCCGATCAAACCAAAATTAGAAGTAACTCAAACCCCAAAATATCCATTTGAGATAATTCACATAGACACTAACAATAAATAACGAAAAATTTCTTATCATAGTTGATGTTTTTCTAAATACGAACAAGCCTTATCACTTAAATAATGGTACTCCCCTTGAAGTGGTAAATAACTTAATAAAATACATGTCCCACCATGGCATACCAATACAAATAACCACCGACAATGGCCCCGAATTTAAAACAAAGTTGCTGCAAAATTTAACTTCACTTCATAAGATACAATTGCATTTTACGACGCCTTATCATCCTAACAGTAACAGCCCCGTAGAAAGATTTAATAGTACCTTAATCGAACATATACGAATCTTAAGATTAGAAAACAAAAACTATCGAACCTTATCAATTACGCTATATTTGTCTATAATAATACTACTCATTCGAGTACTAAGCTAAAACCATTTGAACTAATATCAACATTATACCAGAAAGTTAATAATCACCTTCAAACTTGTCATGTATTCTACTGTATTAATGAAGACATGGCAACAGGGCAGACTGTAGGATGGTAATAGAGCGGGTAAAACGTATTGTATACGATTAGATTAAAAACTATTATAAAGTGTTATTCAAATTAAAAAATAAATAACTTCAAGTAATAAAATAACGTCTCATATATTGTGCTTAATTGGTCACACCAAAGTACCAGACATTACATGGTGGCAGCGGAAAATGCGTGCTTGAGTTTGTGTTAAGAAAGTGAATGAAAATATTCTAAAAGAAAAAGTCGTACATACTGGTTGGAAAATGGCTGAACAAAGTAGAGCTCCAGAAGAATTCATTTTTAAGGGGAATGTTGCTAAAAACTGGCGTTTGTGGAGACAAAAATTTGATCTGTATCTTTTAGCAAGTGGAAAGACAAATAAGAGTGAAGAAGTGAAAATAGCCATTCTGTTAAACCTGTTAGGTGATGAAGGAATCCAAATTTATAATACGTTTGAGTATTAAGATGGGGAGGATAAAAATAAAATAGTAAATTCAATAAATATTGTAACCCCATCAAGAACTTGGTATATGAACATTTTAAGTTTTTTAAAAGAGACCAGCTCCCAGGAGAATCAGTTGACAAATTTATTACGGCATTAAGGCAGCTAGCATCTACATGTGAATTCAAAGAGAAAGATGTGTTAATACGGGACAGAATTGTTCTAGGTATCCGAGATGCTAAAATACAGGAAAAACTGTTGCAGTACCCCAATCTTGAATTGTTAGAGGCAATAAATATCTGTAGGTCTATGGAAAATAGTGTAGCAACACAAAAGGAAATTACAAAAGACACTGTGAATGTGAGCACAATAAACAGATAGTTTATGAAAAATAGGCACTCGGTAAAAAGTGACGTTGGTGAATATTCATCGGGACAATATAAACAGCACAGGGGTGGAACAAGTGCAGGCTCAACTACTGTAGTGAAAAAAGGCGGAGAAACAAATGACAGTTTTGGTATAATTGTTCGCGTTGTGGTTTGCAACACCCAAAAGGCAGGTGTCCAGCTTTTAACAGAATCAAGAAAAAGGGGCACTATCGAAAGTACTGTAGAAATAAATCAAATGTGCATGAAATTGTGCGGGACTCTAATAGTGATGCAAGTGAGGACGATCTTGGTAATAAAAATACGGACTCTGAAGATATAATTGTTTGGTCTATAACAAGCTCTGACATTAATGCAATAGAATGGTTTGAAAAAATTAATATATCTGGTCATAATATAAGTTTGAAAATATATACTGGCAGTCAAGTAAATATTTTGAACTTGGGTGATTTAAAAAAACTAAATATTGATGTAGATAGACTTTGCCCTGTGTCTTCTACGTTATTGTCATATTCAGGACATAAAATAGGTGTATTAGGTCAGCTATATTTGAATTGTAGCTATAAAATGGTGACTGATAAAAAACTCTCATTTTATGTGTTAAATAGTGGAACTCCATCTTCAATTCTAGGACTTAATGCAGTGCGCGAGTTAAAAATTTTAGACACTTATAGCATTGATTCGGTTAATAAAAGTAACCTGCAGGACATATTAAATATGAATAGGTCAGTGTTTTTGGGTATAGGTAAAGTAAATAGACAATATAATATTACACTAAAAGATGATGCTACTTCAAGTGTTTGTGCACCTAGGAAAATACCGATAGCTTTAAAAAATAAAGTCAAGGAAAAACTTGACCTTATGTATGGTTTCTGAGAATTTAATAATTCCTGTGCCTGAGCCAACGGATTGGATTCATCCTATTGTTGTCGTGCCAAAATCAAATGGGGATATAAGAATTTGTATGGATCCACGAAATTTAAATAAATAATATATTAACCGTGAACGTTTTCAAATACCTACAGAAGATTTTCTGAATTATCTGGGGCAAGATATTTCAGTTTACTAGATGCCTCATCAGCATTGTTGCAAATTCCTTTGACATATGAAAGCTCTTTAATGTGTACTATTACTACGAGTTTTGGTAGATATCGTTATTTAAGACTACCATATGGTATATCATCGGCACCGGAGATTTTTCTGCGATTTATCCATGACACCTTAGATGGTATACAAGGTGTTATTTCTTACTTCGATGATATCCTAGTATTTGGTCGGACAGTTGAAGAACATAATAAGAATTTGAATGCAGTTTTATAAAAAATTAAAGAAAGTGGGTTAACGTTGAATTTAGAAAAATCCAAATTTTGTGTCAATAAAGTTAAATTTCTTGGATATGTAATCAGTGAACAGGGATTGTCACCAGATGTGGGAAAAACTCAAGCAATCCGAGAAATGAAACCCCCGAATAATAAAAAAGAACTTCAGCGATTTTTGGGTATGATAGTTTATCTAGCAAAATGTATACCTAACCTGTCACAAGAAACTAGTCAGCTTAGGAAGCTATTAAGTGAGAAAGTTGACTGGGCTTGGACTGAAAATGAAGTTAAGTGTTTTGACCGATTAAAACAACTCGTTTCTGCAGCTACAACACTGACATATTTTGATCCCAATAAAGAAACAGTATTGTCAGTTGATGCGAGCCCATATGGACTAGGATCAGCAATCAGCCAAGATAAAAATCCTATAGAATTTGCATCAGTTTCACTCACCCCAACTCAGCAGAGACATAGAGAAGGAGTTACTTGCTCTAGTGTTCGGATGTTAACGACATCATTATTACCTATTCGGACAGCATTTCAAAATTCAGACTGATCATAGACCACTGTTGAGTTTACTAAAAAAGCCTCTGGATGAATTGTCTCCCAGAATTCAAAGATTAGCTATTAGGCTACTTAGATACCAATTTCAACTTGAGTACGTTCCTGGAAAACTTCATGTCGTTCCAGATACTTTAAGTCGTGATCCAATTTCAGACGTAATTGATACTGATTATCTGGACAGTAATTTAAAAGTGTTTTCGATACTAGCAACAACAGAAGAAAATGAAGAAAGACTTATTCAAGCTATTAATGAAGATGAAACACTTCAAACGATAAAATTTTATGTACTCAATGACTGGCCGAAGCATAAAAATACAGTTCGAAGTGATGTCAAAAAGTTTTGGCCTGTAAAAGATGTTATATACCTTCACAAAGATATTCTATTTTATAAAAAACGATTAATTGTCCCTGAGTCCTTGAAGGTTGAACTCTTGAACATTATTCATCAATCGCATCAAGGTGTAGTGTCGTGCAAGAAACAAGCTCAAGAAGCTATATATTACCCGGGTTTGTCAATCGATATTGAAAATATGGTTCTAAATTGCCATACGTGTCAGAAGTATTCTAAAAATAATCCAAGAGAACCATTAATGCCACATGAAGTTCCCCAGCTACCTTGGCAAAAAATAGGGATAGATTTCAAATCATTAGGAACTATGGACTTTTTAGTCGTTGTGGACTATTGACAACAGCAAATTCGCTGTTGTCAATAAAATAACCACCAAAACAGCAGATAGTGTAATATCTACCTTAAGGAATATTTTTGCAATCCATGGCTTGCCGTTAGAGATCTTTTCTGACAATGGACCTCCATTTAATTCAACTGATTTTAACAACTTTGCAAAGCTATATGATATCCAATTGACTACTTCGAGCCCTCACTATCCACGTTCAAATGGTATGGTGGAGCGGATGATTCAAACAGTTAAAGTCTTATTAACCAAAGCGTATCAGAATAAAGAAGACCCATTTTTAGTTATTTTAAGCTACAACTCAACACCTAAACATAATTTACCAGCACCTTGTCAGTCGTTAATGGGGAGAAGATTACGCACAAAACTTCCAGTAAGTAAAGATATAATTAATTCCAAATTTTCCTACTGAAGGAGTACAGGCTAAATTAAAGGCGAATCAGTCTAACCAGAAAAAATATTATAATGTGGCTACGAAACGTCTTGCTGAATTAGCACCCAATCAACCTGTATGAGTTCAAGAAAAAGTTCATAACTGGAAACCAGGTACAGTCATTAACAAGTCTGGACCTAATGATTATAATGTGTTAGTCGATGACACCAGGTATAGGAGAAATAGGCAGCAGCTTAGGCATTTCCGTATACCTTCACCTAATATAGAGACTATTCCGAAGGAAAATAGATCACCGGTTCCTGAAATAATTGGAGAGCAGGAGAAGTTACAGCTTAACCTTCAGGAAGAACCAAGCATGAGCTCTCAAAGTTTCCTCCCAACTATTGGTCCTAGTTTGCACCCTACCACAAGTTCTGGTTATAATAAAGACCGAGATAAAGACTCAATTTTGGCGTTTAGAAGTAGAAGTGGTAGAATAATTAAACCCCCGTCTAGATTAGATTTATAAGCTCAGCATTGTTTATAAAAGTTATATTTGTTAGAAGTATCATTTATTTTGTTTTTGTTTTCTTTTTTTAAGAGGGGCGTGTCATGTATTCTACTGTATTAATGAAGACATGGCAACAGGGCAGACTGTACGATGGTAATGGAGCGGGTAAAACGTATTGTATACGATTAGATTAAAAACTATTATAAAGTGTTATTCAAATTAAAAAATAAATAACTTCAAGTAATAAAATAACGTCTCATATATTGTGCTTAATTGGTCACACCAAAGTACCAGACATTATAAAACTAATAAAGAAAAATTAATCGAGAACCGAAACAAAAACTTAGAAGAATGTCCCGCTATTAACCCTAACTGAGACGTATATTTAGAAATAATACAAAACCGTAGATCAATAACTAAACTAAAATATGTAACCAAAACCGCAATCAAAGACTTAGGCAAAAAGGTTAAACTGAAAAAGAATGTAATTCATAAACAACAAATTAAAAGACCTCGTAAAGTAATTAGACAATCTGTTTCAGACGTCCTCGAGTAAACAAACAAAGACGAGGATATTACGTCAACTGACCCTGATCTTCCTAACAATAACCCTCCAGGAAGTTCGACTTAAAGAAATTAAACCTTCTACCTAGGTACTGCACGTACTAAACAATCTTCCTATGAATTTATTCACTACTTTGACGTTATTTTTATAGAGACACAAATAAATGAAACAATATTACAATACAACGATTTTTGGAAACTCTTAGAATCTGAGCCAAACCCCGAGTATGCTCACTTCATTAATAACAAAAAACAATCAATTTAGTCAAAACAAAATTTATTTCAATATATCCTTTTAAATACTCTTTTAAACAAACTCGTCCAAGACGTGGCCTTATCAATGGTTTAGGTTCGGTCATAAAATTTATCTCAGGTAATCTTGATCACGACGATGCAGTTAGATATGATAACGCAATAAGAAAATTATCAGAAAACCAAGACAAAATTGTGAATTCAAACAACAAACAGATTTCATTAAATGTAAACCTAATAAACTATTTCAATTAATCATTTTTTTCAATAGAATATAACCAACATACAATTGTTTTTTTTTAATTGGAAGGAGGGAATGGCTAGGGAATATAGTATTCCATTAGCACAGTGTGACCGACTTTTTTTTCTTGACTATCATTTCCTTTTTAGACGGAAAACTCGGGCGCCAGTTCCTTAATTTTTAAGTGTAAGGAACAACACTTTTGTTTCTTGGCGGTTTCCAAGAAAACCCTAAGTAGCTAACAGTTGGAGATACGGTAATTGCCAGAGGGTCTTGAGATGATTATTTTGTCAGTGAGACTTGAACAATTTCTCAACCGGGCTAATTAGAAATTAACGGCGAAAATTATAACTCGGAAATTTTCATATGTATACCAACGTATTTATTTACTAAGCAATGACTATTACATAGACAATTGAACTAGACATTATAATACAGCGATGGACTTTACAGTCGGCTATGTACAAATTTGACAACAACAACATGTTTGAAAAAACATGACGGGCGGCGGTACGGCTGGTCCGTTAGATGAGGAGTCCTCTAAAAGGATAAAATGTATTATGTGTAATAGTTTAATTCGCAGTAATTGTGTTAAATGCAGCAAGTGTAATGTAGGTCTGCATGAAAAATGTTTTGAGTCAGTAGCTACTGTGTGTCAAATTAATAAATCAAGTTGGTGCTGCAAAAATTGTGTTAACAAACTCGACTCAGTAAGTGAAAGTGAAAACTGTGAAAATCTGTTACTGAAAAATGAAAATGAGCCTTTCAAACGAGAAATAATTACGCTAAATAAATTAATAACTGAATTAGAAAATGTCAACAAACTGCAGTGTATGCGTATACAAGAAATGGAGGTCGCAAAAAGTACTGTAAGTACACTATCGTTATTGTCTGAAAAACAAGGTCCTTTTCCTTCTTATAGCGGAGCAGTAAAAAAGACAGTAAATGCACAAAATTCCTCTGTTTTATTTCTTTCCTTTTCCTTTTTGGGATTTATTACCACATTCCTCGAGATTCCTATCCAAAAAATTCGATTTATCTAAAAAATATTCAAATTAACCAGTTTAAAACTGGGAAATAACCTCTACTCCTTTGACGTAATGTCAGAGGATCAGTTAGAGGGTGTTTTTTGACAACTAATAGGAATTAAATTAATACAAAAATACTGCGCTGACGTTTCGGAAACTATATTCGTTTCCTTTTTCAAAGTATAAGCTTTAGATTTTTATGTAACGTGTAGAATAACACGGCATAAAATAAAAATTGTTTATATCATTTCCATAGATACTTACCATAGAAATGTTGAAAAATATACTAAATAATATTAATTTTATTGAGTTCTTCTCTCAACATTGGTAACCAAGTTGAACAAAATTCTACCGAACAATTTGATACGCATTTATCTTCATTAAGTAAAATTATTGCAGATTCTTTGATTTCTCTTTTTTTGTTGTCTGCTTCTTTGGTCAAAATTTTTGCTGAATCCCATTTTATCCTGTGATCGTTTTCCCAAGTATGTTCACAAATTTTAGATTTTTCAAAATCACCTTTTCTAATATAACTTTTGTGCTCGCCTAATCGTACATTAAGTGGTCTAGATGATTCACCCACATAATGATATAAACAATTTTTATTTTATGCCGTGTTATTCTGCACGTTACATAAAAATCTAAAGCTTAAACTTTGAAAAAGGAAACGGATATAGTTTCCGAAACGTCAGCGCAGTATTTTTGTATTAATTTAATTCCTATTAGTTGTCAAAAAACACCCTCTAACTGATCCTCTGACATTACGTCAAAGGCGTACGTAGAGGTTATTTCCCAGTTTTAAACTGGTTAATTTGAATATTTTTTAGATAAATCGAATTTTTTGGATAGGAATCTCGAGGAATACAATAAATCCCAAAAAAGAAAAGGAAAGAAATAATTTATGAAATGCCACAAATAACATTTAAACAATATCCTCTGTTTTAATTATTAAGACTTCGGACAAATCTATTACTAATTCAGATATTATGAAGGATATTACTAAATCTGTAAATTCCGCAAGTATAAATGTATGCATAAATGGCACGAAAAAAATAAAAGATGGTGTTGCTGTTCAGTGTGACAGTAAACTAGGATCCAGGTACGCAATAAGTGAATCGATAAAGTACAATCCACGTATTATCATAAAAAACGTAAAATCAAACGACAACTTAGCAACCGATACCGATATTATTGAAAATATTTTATCACTGAATGAATTAGGCAACAATGAAAATTCCAGCTGAAATATTTTAATAATTACAATATAATACTAGAAGTTGATCCTTTATTGCGTAAATTAATCTTATCCAAAGGTTACCTGTTTATTGGATGGCAAAAATGTGTTGTTGATGAGTATTTAAGAATTCTTCGGTGTTTTAAGTGTTCTGGTTTTGGTCATCTAGAAAAAAATTGTCTGTCTAAATCAGCTTGTTGTGCGAATTGTTCAGGGGAACACATATTAAAAAATTGTGAATCTGATATGAAGAAGTGTGCTAACTGTCTCAATTACAATATTCGTTTCAAGAGCAATCTGGATACAAACCACTCAGCAAAAGACTCCTGCTGTCAAGTATTTCAAAATTATGTCGATTCTTTGAAATCAAAAATAAAATATGTGTAATAAGTCTAAAAAAAATATTAAATTTGGTTTTGACATTCTGGGGGTCTCTGAAATATGGTTGTCAGAGGATATTTCTAGTAATCTCGTTAGCATACAGGGATATAATTTCTATAGGCATGACAGAAATGGCAGAGGCGGAGGTGTCGGTGTTTATGTCAAAAACCAATTCAAATGTGAACGTATAACATTTGCAGATCATCACAGTGGTGATCAGTTAGAAAATATATGGCTTAAATTTTAATTTTCTCAAAGTACCCTTGCGTTTTGTACCGTTTATCGACCTCCAAGAGGAAATGTTCAACAAGCTGTGGAATGCCTATGTTATCACTTGTTGCCCCATCTTCTGATGATATTATGGTTTTAGGTGATATAAACGTTAACATGTTCAATATAATCCACAATCCAATAATCCAGTGTTTTGATGCATACAACATGACACAAATTATAAATGATCCTACTAGGATCACCAACAATTCATCCACCCTTATTGACCCGATCTTTTTGACAAATGTCGACAACTGTTCTAGCAGTGGTACCATCAATGCGGATATATTTACTGATCACCATTCTGTGTTCTGTGACAAAAAATGGTAACTTTCAGAGATTTCAATCATTTTAATATGGAAACTTTCACGACGGATCTACATAGCATTGATTGGTCGCATATACTACGTATATATCGATGAGAAAATTAGCTTCCTAACTGATCGTATTTTACAACTTATGAATAATCATCGCCCTTTTAGAACTGTTCGTGTAAGTAAACCCCGAGCTCCCTGGCTGACCGAAAATCTAAAATTAATCATGAGATTAAGAGATAAGGCATTAAAAAAATATGAAAAAAATAAAACTGATATAAACTGGAATCACTATAAACAGTTAAGAAACTTTACTTTGGCATCAGTAAGGCGCGAAAAAGAAGCTTACCTGGGGTTCTTAGCTGGGCAAACAAATTCTTCTTTGTTTTATAAGGCACTAAAAAAAAAATGAATGTAAAAGATACCGACATACCTCCTGAACTATGTAATGTGTCTGATATAAATAACTATTTCACATCAATTTTCACTACAAGTAATACTGATTGTCTGGAAAATATAAATTATTACAACAATAACTACCTAAATAATGAATCAAATTTTACCTTTCGTTTTGTTGAAATAGCGACAGTAATCAAATTTATTAGTAAAATTAAATCCAATTCAAGCGGCTCTGACGGTATTCTTTGCAAATAATAAAGTTGTGCACCCCAGCAATAGTAGATTATATTACGCACATTATTAACTGTTGCTTAGAACACGGATACTTTCCGAAATCGTGGAAAGAAGCTCTTGTTGTGCCCTTACCTAAAACCGCCAATCCTACTACATATAATGAATTGCGGCCCATTAGTTTGTTAAAAATCTTATCTAAAATATTAGAGAAGGTTGCATATGAGCAAATAAATGATTATTTGTCTAAAGCCAAACTGTTTACTAAACATCAGTCCGGCTTTCGGAAGGGGCACAGCACAGCATCTGCATTGATGAATATGACTGACAACATAATAGCAGCGTTAGATAAGAAGCAAGCCACAGCTTTGGTATTATTAGATTTCAGTAAAGCGTTCGATACGATCTGCTTATAGCTAAATGTAAATATTTCGGTTTTGGCATATCCATACGGTTTTTAAGTCACTATTTAAAAAATCGAACGCAAAAAGTCGTACTACAAAATGTAACTTCTCCTTCTGGTCTTATTACTTCTGGAGTGCCACAAGGCTCCATCTTGGGGCCACTTCTTTTTCTCTTGTATACATCAGATTTATGTAAAAAAATTAGTTATGCTCAAATTCAATTCTTTGCCGACGATACACAGCTTTATTACCATTTTAATGCTGAAAAATCTTTATATGCTGCTCAAATAATTAACAGTGAACTCAGCCAAATCTGTAACTAAGCAATGCTAGAGGAAATGGTCTATGTCTCAATGCTGCCAAATCTAAGGCAATGTTGTTCTGCTCTAATAAGCAAAGGGAAGAGCTAAAAAGTCAAATGCACATATCAGCAAATGGTGAAATTATTCCTTTCGTTATTTGTGCAAAAAATTTGGGGCTATACTTTGATGAACAACTTAGATTCACGGATCATGTCAGTAATGTGTCTAAGCAATGTTATGTTCGTCTTAAGTTGCTATATTCTAATCGACAAATACTGAACTATAGCATTAAAAAAAGGTTGTGTGAAAGTCTGGTTCTGTCCAAGTTAACTTACTGCAACATCGTTTATTACCCGTGTTTAAACAGTAGTACTTCTAACCGTTTACAAAAAATACAAAACACTTGTTGTCGGTTAACTAATAATCTACGAAAGTATGATCACATATCAGCGTCCTTCAAAAATTTATGTTGGCTTAATGTAAGAAACTTGTTCACATACTTTTTTCTCACATTTTTATCTCGTTTATTAGTCACGTCAGTCCCTCCATACCTAAGAGAAAAACTTATTTTTCGGGAAAATATGCATAATGTAAACATTAGACATTGCAAGTCACTAACAATGCCTCAACATAGAACAGCCATGTTTCAGAGATCATTCTCATACAATGCTATCAAATTGTATAACGCCTATAGTAATTTAATGAACACTTTTTCTCCAAATTTGGTTAAGCCTACATTAAAGAAACATCTGTTAAATTCACAACTGTCATAATGTATTTATTTATTATTTTTTCTTTTTTTTATCTTATATTGTTTTTTATCGTCTTTACTATCTCCGTTTTTCATTCATAATGTTAAAACTTTAAAGAATTTAAGCACATTACACACATTATAGCTAAATTATATTATGTTTAAGTTAAGTTAAGTGTAAGAATAGCCACTTGGTTAAACTTCGCCTTGTATGTCTCTTTTGTTTTTTAGAGAAATAAAGACGTTTATTATTATTATTATTATTATTACTATCAGCTGGTAAAACGGTGTAATAATTTTAATTTCAGCCGGCGGTGGACTCGCAGGGCGAATGGATCGAGCTATATTTACGCGGTGAAATCGAACGGCCGGGGATGGCTAGCAAGTTTGACACCCAAAATAACGGGGCGCTATGAACAAGTCACAGAGATTCTTTTTATTTCGGTTTCGGACACTACTTAATAAACGCAGGTTTCTACTGCCTCAAATACAGAGCTATTCTAACAAGGACTTTATTTCCTTCCTTACCGGAGAATAAAGATTTAAATCATACACTGGTGCCACAGCCTACCAGAGCGGGCTATCGACTTGCTTTGCCTGTGTATGATAAATCCACGTTTTTAAATATACTCACTGATGGCTAAGCCCAACTATCTTAGCAGAATATCGGAGGGCTCAACCGGCGAATGTGTAATATAACATTAAATACAACTAAACGGAAACTTTAAACCGAACTCTGATTTAATTAAGTAGCTTTACAAGACGTCGGTATTTACACAATCTCGGTGTTCATTCAAAATGCGGGGAGGCTGGAGAACGGTCAACTACTATTGTTCTTACCAAGACGGTTTACGATAAATGAATAATTCTCTGGTCGGATTTTAGTTTTCGATGCCAGGGTATCGATAATTCGATTGATATGGATTTGCTCGTTCCCGGTGAACTTATTATCTTTTCTTCCTGGCGCAGGCGGCGGCGCGCTCATGCGGTGGGAGGAAGAACTCGGTTTACTAAGTCGGCGCGTGTTATGTAACTTGCATTATTCAACCGGGCTAACGGAAAACAGAAATGCATTGCTTATAATTTTTAAACTATATAACAAAAATAACCGGCTTAAAACGGATACGGATTAATAATTTTATCAAGTTTTCGTAACTAATGATTTTTACTTCCGGCTTGAACATTATTTTTGAACAATTAACGGATTTTAGCTATACAGGGGACTATCGAAAACGAATCAATTAATTTTACCAGCTGATTCTACAATTCATTGATACCTTAACTATAACTTAAATACTAACAGAGTTACAGGGTGTACCTGTCAACAAACGCAGCAGGAGGCGTATAAGTAGTTTTAAGCAAAAAGATCCATTTTAACTTTAAGTAACAACCATAAGGCTTGAATGGTGTGTATGGAACATCCGTTCCATATGCACCATTTTTTATAAAAAATTATCACAATTTTCACTTCAGTTCCTAATCACCAAAATTCCATTTCTTGCCTGATATGCATGATTTCGTGCATATCATTTTCAGTACACTTCCCAAAATTCCCTTTATCTTTTTCGGCCATTATCTCATACTTAAACGAACGCATCCAGGCACGATGCAGCATGCAGAGACGACCAAGGATATGCATTATCCTCTGCCAGTGCCGAATCCTCAATGGACGGACTGGGGTTTTAATCACAACAATAATCATAGCGCAGATGATTATTGTCATAAGCCGGTCTATCGAATCACGAGTGAAGAATCCATATAGGCGCGAGAGTGAATCTACCGTAGATCAATGTCTCTCGATCAATCTATCATAGACTGATTCACCTTCGTGGTTGCGTTGATCTACGGAAGAATAGGTTCACTCTACCCTCGCTTTCTGGAATTCCTCGTGAGTCCGTGACAAAAGGCTTCAGTGGAGGGTTGAGCAGGCCTCGCCCTACCATTGGTCATCGTCTCTGCCGGGATCGTGTCTGCTAGCACCATTTTAAATTTTAGGAACTGACTTGAAAAGTGAAATATCTGGAATATGCGATGCCACGTGGCGGTGTGAAAGGGTACCGGGGCACTTTCGTATATATACCAAGTGACCGCCTCGTGAAATCACATTCGAAGAGAATTGTTTTTCTGAAAGATCCACAGACGTCTAACGGTGTAAATTATTTTGGAGAATATTACAATAAATTTCTAGTATCTATTTCAAGCATAAATTAAATCCCACTCACTAAAATTGTCAATTCATGTCCATGTAATATTCTCTTTCGGCAATCGATCACTCTCCTTTAAGCGCGGCCGTCGCGGTCGCTGACTCTTGTGGGGGTATCGTGGTTATGGTGGTAGACCTTGCTTAGTGAAGCTTTATATGTAGGATGATGATTATACAATATATCTTTATATATATCTGTTTTCTTCTTTTATTGCATTCTAGTGGTAATTAAGTACTTGTGTTGACCATCTAGTTAACGACCCTCGCATTGTGCGACAGAGACCCTTCGGCTGAAGCCAAAGAGGAGTGAACGAATCCTGTCTGGGCAGGAGTCTGAGGTGAATCGTGTATTGTGCTTAGTGTCTCTATAGTGTTGTATCTTTAGTTCAGGACGTTGCGAAACCTGTATACGAGAAAGCATTCACTGTTAACTGAATCGTTGACACAGCCTTAATAATTTAGTTATTAAACGTTGATATACCCAAGTGAAGGAAATATTAAAATAAAACATGGAATCCTTGACGGAGTCAAATCACTTCGTTACACCCCCCTCTTACTTCAGATAAAAAAAAATTAATTCATTATATATATTTTTTCTCTCTTCACCCTGGGAGGCTCCAGGTAAAAAATGAAAAATTAACTCAAAACGGAACGGTCCCTACTCTAGTATAAGGCGCGTACCCCCAGACGGTGTTAAAAAAAACTTTATTTTGGGGCACGTACACCTTTCACAATCTACTACTAAGTGAGCAAGAAAAATGAAAATAAATGCATCCCGGGTCTGTCTTCGGGCAGCAACTCAATTTTCCCTTTTTGGTGAGTCTTACCAGTGACTACTGGGTTCCTTTTTTCTCCATACCAACGTGGCTGGTGGTTTGTGGGGCATCTCTTGCGGGAAATGGACTCTGTAAACAGGAGGAAAAATCAGAAACGAAGAACGTTGTGGGCGGAGCCGATTCAAATTACGACTTACTTTATAAAGACTGTTCAAAGGTACTTGCAGCCCCACTAGCGGCACTAGCGTACATATTTAATTTAGCTTTAAAAAATAATGTTTTTCTTGAAAAATGGAAAACTTCAAAGATCTGTCCTGTTCACAAAAAAGGACATAAATCGAAAGTTGCAAACTATCGAGCCATAATTCCCAGCAAACACCGCTTCGTAACTATTAAGGAACATTAACGCTACTTATATTTCGTGTTACACTTTTGTTTCAGTCACAAAAATGCGTGTTTTTGGTGACAAATTGCTTATTTGTCCGCAACAATGCATCGTTATTAAACTGCAACTATTACTTTACATAATTGCGAAACAAAATATTCGTAACAAATGCCAATTTACATTTGTAATAAATTCGTTTTTACCAAAATCTAACTCCGAAAATATCTTGAAACATTTAGGCTCTTACAGTTTCATTCACCAAGCTATTTGTAAATACAAAACTTATATAAATACTTCGCAACCGTTATGCAAATTTAGTTTAAGTACAGATTCACAACAGTTGCAAGTTATTAGAAACTAAGGTTGCTCATTAATTTCAGAAAAGTTGCTTATCATAAGCAATATAAATTTTACAATTTACTTTCAAATCAGTTTCTTTTTTGTTTTATATTTATTATGCAAATAATGCAAATAAAGCAGGTTTGATATATGTGCACAAATCCGCCTCCCACCCTGATCCCTCACCTTCCAATTCCCGATCATTGGAGTCTTTTTGATTTTTAAATGCATATAGTAGCATTTTACAGACGCTCAAAAATATGACAGGCCCTATCAATCAATACATGTCCATCTTTGCCGAACCACTTATTACCTATTCACTGTTGAACAACTCGAAAACGAAAAAGTGTGCGGAAACTTTTTTGGTTCTCGCGAGTTGAGTAACAGTGAATAAGTAATTTGTTCGACAACATGTAGGTACTGACAGTATAGAGCCAGTTATATTTTTGGAGCGTCTGTAAAATGCTATACTAAATACATTTAAAAACAAAAAAGACTCAATGATCGGGAGTGCGCAGGTGAGCGATCGGAGGCTGGGGGGTGGATTTATGCACGTACAGCAAACCTGGCTTCGTTTGTTATTAGACGAGTAATTTTTCTTGGACGAAGACCTCAGTCACATTTTTCTAGTAGGGGGCTCGTTACTTTTTCAGGACCCATCTTTAAAATCACTTTTTGCAATATTTAACAAAATTCACATTCTCAATCTCTCATCTTTATACTTAGACCATAAATCCTTTTAAGATAAACTCTTTTTTATATCTAGGCGAAATTAATCCTTAATCCTTTATATTCACTGTTAATGTGTTTGGAGGAATCCTATAAAATAAAGGAAAAAGATAAAATATTGACAAATAGATGTTCAAAACAATTTATTGTCCATTGTACAATAAAATAATTCATTTTCTCTGTTTTCTTCAATCTCTGGCTGGCCGCTCTAAACCAGTCCTTACACGCAACTTCAAAATTGGCATCTGTTATAAATGGAAAGCATTTCCTGCATGAATCTACAAATAAAAATCAATTCTTAATCAAACTAGCAATGTACACTGTACAGGGTGAACCCCAATTTATTTATCTCCTTAAGGTGAGTGCGCTAACCCATCTCTGTATCTAGTTTTAAATAAAAATAAGAAGAGAAGGCGGGAGATTGTCAAAATTTGACAAGGTTTTTTTTTGATGAAATGAGAAAATGATTTCGATTGTAAAACTTATGAAACCTATGTACTATATGTAACTCTAGCCCACTCAATAAAATAAATGAAGTTAAACAATTACATATTATTATTCCTGAGAGAAAGAAGCTTGTTGCAAAGGGATGGTAAATTCAAATAAAAAAATTAAAGAAATACACGCGGTAGTTTTCGAGAAAAAGAAATAAAATACGCCAACATTTTGAATTTAACTGACCTATCTCATCTGAAGTGAATATAAGATAGGTCAAGGCTCGGGTCAAGGTTGATCTTGTTTTTTGTTCATTAGCTTTTACCGGACCACTATCAATGTTCGGAAGTCATATTTTTTATACCAGTGTTTACACATTTCATCAAATGCGCCAACTTTATTAGCGCCTTTTTGTGAAGTTTTTTTGAATAATTTATCGTTCGAAGTACCTATATAAGAAACAGACAGACAACAGACCTTGTCGGTAATTTAATTATGTGATGTTTTTTATATCTTTGGCACAGAGGAAGAATGAAGAAAGTGGACGACCGGCGGAATGTCTTTGTCACAGCTGTGACCTCTATGTTTAAATCGGAAGTGTGCAATGTTGCAAAACTTAAAAAAATCGAATCCATAAATTTCAGTTTCATATGTTACAAATTGTGGAAAATTAGATAAAATCAGAAATGAAATTAAATATTCAACACCCGCTTATCTCAGAAACAAAAATCTTTAGAACATAATATGTTCATATAAACTTTTCTTCACTTCAAATCACCTGAAGAATTACTTCTTTAAGTAAAGCGTTTATTTTATTATTCGATTTATAGGTACCTAGTAAAAAGATCCGCTACCCACACTGTTAATGTGCCCACGCCATGTTATATCTTGCCCAGGAAATTAATTTTTACAATACATACAATTAAAACTTATCTAATTTTAGGTCTATAAGTATTAGAACTTACCTACCAGTTACGCTGTGTATACCTATATTGTGTAATTATTTTTCACAATAGTAGTTTTTGCACAAGACCACTTGTTTATACCACACATGTAAGTACACAATTAATTACTCACTCTACACATTCAGTCGGACCAACTTGTACTGAAGCCGGAAACAGTTCTTTGCGATGTTGGCGCAGTGTGCCAGGATTCTATTGGTCGTTTGAATTTTATCTCTCTCTCAGAAGTAATTCTAGCCTATAGAAACGACTTATTTGTTTGAAAATGTATAGCGAAAATGTAACGTATTACTAATTATGTAAATTTTTCAACACTTCACAACTGAAAATTAATTGCTTCAATAATTCCGTAATTGTTTCAGTTTATAGCTACTAAAGGAATACCGCATCAACAATTGCGTAATATTCTCAAATTTTAACCAGTGAAAGTATGGCGTTTTGTAAGTTATGAAACATTTACGTTTGTCGAATTAAGAATAACATTTGATAGGTAACAGTTTCGATTTTTTTCAAACCCAACAAAGATGTTTTGTACTATATTAAACAATTTCAAAACAAATCTTTCAGGTACAGATATATTGCCATAATTACGAATCTGTTTCACATTTTGAAATATGCTTCTAGAGTTACTTATTTGTGACTTAACGTTACGAAACAAATACACTCTGTGTTTGCTGGGTTATATTGAACAATTTTAGCAAACTCTTTGAAATTATTTTGTATAATTTTATTTACCCTCAAATCTCACAACAGATATCGGAAAGTCAAAATGGATTCGTATCGGGACGATCTACTGTTACTAATTTAACCAACGTAACTCAGCGCGATAAGCTTCTGCTATGGATTTCAAATGATTCACACGTCTCGCATTCCTCGTTACCGAGACGTGCAAAAAATATATTCATCGATTGTAAATTTTTGCGGTAGTACAGATCATACGATACCTGGATATTTGAATGATTCTCGCAAAAGTCTAGTTAGCACAAAAAGAAAAATTACGAAAATGCTTTCACAAAAATGGCTATTTCAAACCTAAAACTTTTTAAATCTTTAAAATCTCATAGGAGTCGTCTTTTACCTACTTTGAAAATTCTTTCATTTCGGATAGTTTTAAGTACAACATACCCACAAACGGTAAAAATTCGTTGAGTAATAAAGAAATTATTACAAGAAGAATTAGGGTCCCATTTAATTTGGCCCACAGTGTATAGCGCTATTATATTTTATAAATAGATGTCTTGCACGTCACGACATTTTTCAGTATTCTTGATTAATTTTTTTAGTTATACCATATAGGTAACTTTTATAGTGCTCGGTGTACCCACATTACATTCGATGCAATTTGTTTTTCAACTAAGCGGAAGTATTCATCAAAAATAAATTTCTATTGTAAAATGTACTATAAAAAGGATTTTCCCTATTTTATAATCAATCCGAGACACACTGTATATATATTGTTACAAATTGTCTTCTCACCACTACTATCTTGGAAACAGTAAAAGATACGAGATCGGTTAAATGAGGACAAAGTTGAGTAAATTCAGTACTTTGAGAAATCAAAAATATGTCTTTTCATCTTGTAGAATTTAAAAAGTGGCAAATAGATCCTCAATTTAATGCATCTCGTATCTGCTATGGTTTCCAAGAGCCCTATGAGTAGGTATGGCGATACTTGAGACAGGGCTCCGCTGCGCCCCCAAAATGGGGCCCCCGGCCTCCGTAGGGCTCCGCTGCGCACCCTCTAGAATGGGCCCCCAGAATATGTATTGCGGGTTGCATAACACCCCCATAGTAAGATACGACTTTTTAACCTTACTTTTTGCGAGCCCCCGAAAATTGCATTGTTAGTATTTTTAAATATTGAAAAAAAAAAAGTTGTTGAGTGCAGCGAGATTCGAACCGCCGACCTATGGGTTGGTACGAAGACGTCTTACATGTTTAGCTACAGAGTAACTAGTTTACGAGTGTAATTGTGTATTCGAGCCTGAGCCAAACGGCTAAGTAGAAAATTACCGCACTGGAAAAAAACGTGCGCGATAGAAAAAAAAAACATGACGGCGCGTTAGGTATGAGAAAAAAAAACATGACTGCGCAGTAGATATGAGAAAAAAAAAACGCGGCGACGTAGTAATATTTATTACATGCCTAGAATGTATAATAAGCATAGGTTGCGCCATCTAGTATTAGTGCAATATGTAATACTGTTTGCGTTTCTGCTGACGTTGACGTTTCTATTGACAGTTAACCTTAAAGGGCCGTTGCACAAGACAAGTTGTAAGTAGATTAATTATTAATTAAATTATAGGCATAGAAAAAGTATAGTCTGTAATTCGTTTGGAATGGCATATTCTGCGCTCGCGGACCGTCCTCATCGCTTCGCTCGGATGACAAACTTCCGCTCGCGCAGAATATGCTTCATTCCAAACTAATTACAGAATATACTATTATTCTCTTGGAACTCATAAAGCTTTATACAGAGTATGGCAGGTTCTGAGACAAATTATTTAATCTATTGTAGTATTTGCTCTGATGCACAAGCGGCTTAATCCAACAACCGGCCGGCGGTGTTGCATCTCGCATAATATTAATAGGTATATAAAGAACAAAAACGTGCGATAACCTCGCGGCAAACGTTCTCGTATAATTAAAAATCTGATTCAAAATGAATTTTCAGCCCAATAACAGCAGATTCATCAGTAATACGTTTTGAATGACGAAATTAATTGCAATATTAACAGTTTTGCAAAGGCGAGTTTTAAATATTATGTTAAAATCTCTCAACCTGATAATACGTTTTGAATAACGATCACGTGACATTTTCAGATCACATCTCGCCGACACACATCGGCTTAGAGTTATTAAAACTCCAAGTACCAAGGCCGTCTAGTCAGTCTTTCGAGCCTTTCGGCATTCATTGAACGAGTCAGTTGTCTGCTGCTGCTGCTCCCTAAAAAAAAAAAAAAAAAAAAAAAAAAAAAAAAAAAAAAAAAAAAAAAAAAAATGGAGAAGTTTATTATTGTAAAAGACTTTATGAAAAAGGTGCGTCGTTTTCACTTGACGGGGCGCACTCTCGAATTTAAAATTAAACCTGTTCCCGTGGACAGCGAACCTATAGCCTGGGTGCGAGACGCCGTCAACCAGGTCATCCAGAGGGGCACCGAGGGACTTGCTCCTGGTGATAAAGTGGGGTTCTCCTTCTGCTGCAAAGATTTTAAACGTGGAGAAGGCTGGGTTCGCTTCAGGGCTGTGGAAGAAATTACATACGACGATATCTGGGGCGTCATTAGCAGCGTTTACCAGTCTAACTCCGCAGGTCTCAACACTGAAACTTTTTGTCTGGGTGTGACCACTGTGAAGATGCCAGCGGGGAAAGGAAAGGGTCGCCTCTACAACACCTTCGAGGAGGAGTGCGGCATGCGGCGGGGAATAATATGTATAAACAATAAAGACAATTTATGCCTACCAAGGGCATTAGTAACGGCCGCGGCTTGTGTAAATAAGGACCCTGAACAAACCAAAGTACGTAGGGATATAGGGAAATTGCAGACTCAAAGAGCTCTTCGACTGTGCACCGAAGCGGGTGTCGTTATCCCCGAAACAGGATGTGGTATCACTGAACTGCAAAAGTTCCAGCAGCATCTAACAAACTATAAAATTGTAGTTTACAATTATGGGTCAAAGGGCCGCGACACTATCTTCAGAGGAGCTGCAGACGGCCCCGCCCTCAATCTGCTATATCACGAGGGCCACTTTAATGTTATAACCTCCCTCACAGCTGCCTTCTGCTGCGGCTATTTCTGTGAAGAGTGCCACGTGCCCTACGATACGAAAAATAAACATAGATGTGGGGGTAAATGCCCCAGCTGTCAGGGGGTGCCTGTTTGCCCCCAGAGCCCTAAAATCACATGCCAGGATTGCAAAAGGTCGTTCAGAGGCCAGAACTGTTATGACAATCACAAAAAGATAGGGTCCATGGGACGAGGTACGGTCTGTAGCCAAATCAATCGATGCGAATCCTGCTACAAGACAGTACAGAGCGGTAGGCAACATACTTGCGGAGAGGTGTACTGCAAGATATGCAATAGACATGTCCCCCAAGACCACCTCTGCTACATTCAGCCGGACATAGGAAAGCCAAAGATCAGGGATACTTTATTTGTGTTTTACGACTTGGAAACACGGCAAGAAAAGGTTCTGGAAGACGGCTCCCTCCAGCATCAGCCTAACCTCTGTGTTTTCAAGCAGTGCTGTAACGAGTGCTTAGAAAAGGACATTAAAGTGTGTAAAAAATGCGGGGTTCGGTTACAGGTTGTCAAGGGAGAAGATTCGGTGGCCTCATTTGTGCACCTGCTACTTGAATTGAGGAAGAAATTCAAACAGATTGTAGTTGTCGCCCACAACGGCCAGGCTTTCGATCATCAGTTCTGTCTGAATTACATTCTGACAAAAACAGACTTGAAGCCTGAACCTATCATGCGCGGAACGAAAATTCTTATGATGGCCGTGGGGAATGTTAAATTCCTGGATTCCCTCAACTACTTCCCCATGGCGCTTTCGAAGCTACCTAAAGCCTTCGGACTGGGAGATAATTTCAAAAAGGGTTACTTCCCCCACCTCTTCAACACAGAGGAAAACGCCAACTATGTGGGGCCCCTACCTGCTGTAGAATTCTATGATCCTGATAACATGAAGCCGGATGCTAGAGAAACCTTCCTCAGGTGGTACGAGGTGCACAGAAACGATGAATTTGACATACAGCGCGATTTAGTAGACTATTGTATATCGGACGTGGAAATTCTGACCGCGGCTTGCCTCAAATTCCGACAACAACTGTTGGAGACAGGTAGTGTTTGTCCCTTTACAGAGGCCTGCACAATAGCCTCGGCATGTAATAAGGTGTTTCGTCGTAACTTCCTCAAACCAAACACCATAGGCATCATACCAAAAGGTGGTTACAGATGGCGAGATAACCAATCAAGGATAGCCATACAGTGGTTGATATGGGAAGAACATTGCAGAGACATTAACATACAACATGCTGCTAAACAACAAGAAGCCAGAGTGCAGGGTGTTAAAGTGGACGGGTTCTGCCCTGAAACCAAGCAGGTGTTCGAGTTCCACGGTTGCTATTATCACGGATGTACTAGTTGCTTTAAACATGGGCGTGATGAACCTATGCACGACGACCCTTCTGCTACATTAAATTCCCGTCACGAGGCCACGGTAGCCAAAACAGAAAGACTTCGAGAGCTAGGCTACGAGATCACCGAAATGTGGGAATGTGGTTTTCGGAAGCAAATAATTCAAAATAAAGAAATTGGGGAAAATACCGAAGGACATCCACTGCTATCTCAATCTCCTCTCAACCCTAGGGATGCCTTCTACGGAGGGCGCACGGGAAATACTTCTGAATATTATAAGTGTCAGCCTGGAGAGAAAATTAAGTATATGGATGTTTGCAGCCTTTACCCCTGGGCCTGTAAATATGGCAAGTTCCCTGTCGGACACCCCGATGTTTTTGTGGGCGAGAAATGCCCCAAGGATATCACCAACATCGACGGGGTAATAAAGTGCAAAATTCTTCCCCCACAAAACCTTTACCACCCTGTGCTCCCAGTCAAGATTAATGAAAAACTTATGTTTGTCCTATGTCGTACTTGCGGTCAGACAATGAATCAATCTGTCTGTAATCACATAGAAGAAGAGAGAGCTCTTGTCGGTTCGTGGGTTATTGACGAAGTGCTAAAAGCTGTTGAAAAGGGATATGAAATAAAGGAAATATATGAAATTTGGAGATATACCGTAGAGCAGTACGACAAGATGACAAATGTTGCTGGTTTATTTACCGCTATGATGAATAAGTTCATCAAAGTTAAGCAGCAAGCCTCCGGCTGGCCTAAAAACTGCCCCGCAAAAGAACAAAAAGACAGATACATCGAAGAGTTTCTGGAGCGCGAGGACGTTAAATTGGAATTTGCTGAAATTATCGAAAACCCCGGCCTCCGCTCTTTGGCTAAATTAATTTTAAATTCATTTTGGGGTAAACTTGGCCAGAGAGAGAACCAACCTAAGACAGCCATAGTCCGCACCCCCGAAGAATTCTTCGGCATGCTGTCAAACCCCAGTATACATGTTAACTCGGTGCTACCGATAAATGAGGATACGCTCGTTGTTAGCTGGGGACATAAAGAGGAGGCCGCCGACCCACTATCTACTGTCAACGTCGTAATTGCGGGTTATGTTACAACCCAAGCACGCCTTAAACTTTACAGCTACCTGGAGCAGCTGGGCGACCGTGTTTTGTATTACGACACAGACTCTGTCATATATGTGTCTAAGTCCGGTGAATACGATGTCCCTACCGGAGAGTTTATCGGCGACATGACCGACGAACTCGAGTGTTACGGTCCAGGCTCCTACATTACGGAGTTTGTGTCCGGAGGGCCGAAAAATTATGCATATAAGGTGTTCTCTACTAACGACCAGAGAGAACACCTTGTATGTAAAGTCAAGGGCATCTCTTTAAATTACTCGGCATCTCAGCTGTTAAATTTTGAGAGCATAAAGGAGATGGTCCTAACAACTGTAGACCCTGTATACATTACCTCCAAAAATATCCGTAGGACGAAAGAGCATGAAGTCATCACACAGGTTGAGACTAAGATTTATCGTCCAAATTCTACAAAGAGAAAATTTTTCGACGACCATAGCTCCACCCCCTACGGATATAAAAAGTTAAAAATATAGGTGAGGCCTGTAGGTGTCTATTATTTTATCACTCTTGTAATTTCAAAACATGTAGACCTCTAAATAATTTGTAAAGCTATGTTTTTACTGTATATACTCTGCATTTAATCATATATTTCAATATACACCTTATATTTAATCATATATTTTACTATGCCTTTGTATCAACCTCAGTAAAATTGAGGACCCCTGTATATACATAGTAATATTTAACATACCTTTGTATTCTATAACCTCTGTTTATACAAACTCTGTAAATTGAGGACTATATTTTAATAAATTATTCTATTTATATGTATGTGTTTTATTTGAGATCAATTACCTTTCCTCTTCATCCAAAAATTATATGTCTTCAGTTCTCCTACGTTTGTGGCAGTAGAGCTCTAAAGATTTTTATATGTCTTCAGGCCTCCTACTCTTGTGGTAGAACTGTGAAAGAAAAGGTGGCAGTCGGACTAATTATAAATCATAAGTTGCGCCGAAGTATTTTTCATATAAACCAGTAAAATATTCTCATATAACCTCAACGTTTCATGGGTCTTAAGCATAAAGAGTTTTTGAGGATGAATAACAAAGAAAAAACGATGGAAAAGCTTAAGTATAATAAATTATAATATTTTGTATAAATGGTAATAATCTGCCTAGGGCGAAATATCCCCAAAGGTGGTTACAGCTGGCGCGACAGTCAATCAAAAATTGCTGTTCAGTGATTCGTTTGGGAGGAGCATCAAAGACAAATTAATATTACACACACAGCCAAACAACAAGAGGCCAAAGTTCACGGTGTCAAAGTGGACGGTTATTGTGCCGAAACTAATCAAATTTTTGTAGATACTTTGTCATAACCAAGGCTGATGGAGGAGGAATTTCTAGAAAATCCCAAGCATTTTTGAGAATAAGGGCTATAGAAGCCAAATACTTGATGAAAGAAGCTGGAGCAGATATCCACATCGGATATGCGTGTACTATAACAGAAGAGCATTTTATGATAAAATTCAGGGGTGGTTGTAATAGATTCTTAAATTAATCTTTACAGTCATTAAGATAATATATTATGTACTCTTGTTTTTAAATTATTATTTTTTCCGTTTTGTGTAGATAATTGTATTAAGAGTACCTATATAATTTATCAAAATTATATTTTAATAAAGTAATTAAATAAAGTATTTTTAGTAATATGCCACATACCATATAGTAATAATTAAGTACCCCTTAAAGACTTACCTCAATGGTTTAATTTATAGCGACTCACGCCTTCATAAAATCAACAAACTGAAAAACTGGAAATAAGTCCATTAACCTTTAACTGAGGGAGTGGAAGAACGGCTATGCCGAACTCCTTCCAATTGTGTAATTTTTCTTTTACACAATAAACATTATTATTATTATTATTATTATTTAACTACTCGCGTTGGTGTAAAAAGTACACCAAAAGTGCGCTGCAAGCTGCCGATTTTTTCTGAATGCTTCCTCGGCGTCACCGAACCAGCTAACCCTCGCGTAATGTGTCTTCTACCTGTATCTGCAATATCGCACTGACTGTTGAAAAGGGAAGTGAGATATTTTGCAAGTTTTGTCGTGGTGTACAGAATACACCAATGTATTTAAGTACGTTTGCAAGTTCTTTTTTTAATTTTTTGCAACGAATTATTTCTTGTCAAATTTGTGAACATGTTAATGTTAAAAGTATTTAGTTTTTATGGATTAATAATCTATTTTTAGGGATAAATATTTTTATCTTTTAGAATCTATTTTTTGTTATATAGAGGATATTATTTGTTGCTTTCTCTATTTTTTTCACTTTTTTTTTGTGTCAGTAAACATGCTTGCACCTTAGTTAACCTGTGTTTTTTTTCATAGATGTATTTTTTAAAGTACATTAAAAAATGATAAAACATTTTATCATTATAAAAAATTAACGGTGTACAAAATACACCGCGCGAGCAGAAACGTGAAAATTTGGTGCGCGAGTAGTTGCGAGTAGTTAAAGGTTAATACAAATACCAGGGAATATTATGGAAATCCTACAATTCATAAGTTTTTATAATTCTTCACCTTCAAACACAATTTATTATTTTTTATTCATACGAGATATTTACAACTTATTCTAAATTAGTTTTACACTTTTATACTATTCGACATCAATGCAGCATTAGCTGTTAGTTTAGTATGAGCTAAAAGAAATATTAAAATACCTACGTGCCAACATTATTTTCATTTATCTTAGCAAGAATAATTGTCAAATCGAATTATAAATGCACACGGCATAAAAGAAGACATTTTAAAAGTTGAATTAGGTACAGATACATGACATTATATTGCACACAAATAGAGATATTGGGGAACAGAAACCCACTGATTGATTATTTTTGTAGCAAAAGTATAATATGAAACAAATTGAGTTATTACGTTATTATTGTATTAACATTGATTGTTTCTCACCATAGCTGTAAAATATTACTAAGAAAAAAAACCCCTTGTTACACGTCTCTTAACTCAATGGCACGTATAGCTAGAAAAACAAAGAAAAGGACCTAAACTTCTTATTCTTATTCTATGTCGAACTCGACATAGAATGACCTCCTTTAAGAAACAACAAAACAATATATTACTAATCTCATTAGCTAAGCTACGCAATGCAATTCACGGTTATAAAAAATAATATTCAATATCTCAAATAATAAGTAACATTAATTAAGTAGTAATACAGATTATTCAAAATTTTCTAAAAGTTAATTAACATCCTTAATTAACTACATCACTCTAATTACATAGCCGATAGTCCCTACCAATATTAATCAAGATAACATATTGTACACCCTCATTATTACCCATGTGGCCCAGAACATATTCTACGGCCTTCCTCCTCATTGTGGCCTAGAACCTACCAAGCCTTGTAGTAGGTTTTGGTAGGTTCTAGGCCACAATGAGGAGGAGGGAAGGCCGTAGATGCGGTTCTGGGCCACATCGGTACGGGTGTACAATAATGTTATCTTGATTGACTATCGACTATGTATTTAGAGTGATGTAGTTAATGAAGGATGTTAATTAACTTTTAAAAAATTATGAATAATCTGTATTATGTTACTTATTATTTGAAATATTAAATATGATATCATTATAATGAGGAGCATTAAAAAATTCGGAGTTTTTATGGAAAAATTTGTAGAATACTTTGATTAATATTGGTAATGGACTATCGGCTATGTATTTAGAGTGATGTAGTTAATTAAGGATGTTAATTAACTTTTACAAATTATGAATGTTCTGAATTACTACTTAATGAATGCTGCTTATTATTTGAAATATTAAATAATTATAAATAACACCACAGATAATGCGACTCGCTTTATCCCTGAAGACTCTGAAAGTCTTGTGTGGGAGGGGGCTACACATTTAGAGACAAGGGACACACATCCAATATCCGAGAGAGGCCAGAACTGTTATGACAATCACAAAAAGATAGGGTCCATGGGACGAGGTACGGTCTGTAGCCAAATCAATCGATGCGAATCCTGCTACAAGACAGTACCTCGTCCCATGGACCCTATCTTTTTGTGATTGTCATAACAGTTCTTGCCTCTCTCGGATATTGGATGTGTGTCCCTTGTCTCTAAATGTGTAGCCCCCTCCCACACAAGACTTTCAGAGTCTTCAGGGATAAAGCGAGTCGCATTATCTGTGGTGTTATTTATAATTATTTAATATTTCAAATAATAAGCAGCATTCATTAAGTAGTAATTCAGAACATTCATAATTTGTAAAAGTTAATTAACATCCTTAATTAACTACATCACTCTAAATACATAGCCGATAGTCCATTACCAATATTAATCAAAGTATTCTACAAATTTTTCCATAAAAACTCCGAATTTTTTAATGCTCCTCATTATAATGATATCATATTTAATATTTCAAATAATAAGTAACATAATACAGATTATTCATAATTTTTTAAAAGTTAATTAACATCCTTCATTAACTACATCACTCTAAATACATAGTCGATAGTCAATCAAGATAACATTATTGTACACCCGTACCGATGTGGCCCAGAACCGCATCTACGGCCTTCCCTCCTCCTCATTGTGGCCTAGAACCTACCAAAACCTACTACAAGGCTTGGTAGGTTCTAGGCCACAATGAGGAGGAAGGCCGTAGAATATGTTCTGGGCCACATGGGTAATAATGAGGGTGTACAATATGTTATCTTGATTAATATTGGTAGGGACTATCGGCTATGTAATTAGAGTGATGTAGTTAATTAAGGATGTTAATTAACTTTTAGAAAATTTTGAATAATCTGTATTACTACTTAATTAATGTTACTTATTATTTGAGATATTGAATATTATTTTTTATAACCGTGAATTGCATTGCGTAGCTTAGCTAATGAGATTAGTAATATATTGTTTTGTTGTTTCTTAAAGGAGGTCATTCTATGTCGAGTTCGACATAGAATAAGAATAAGAAGTTTAGGTCCTTTTCTTTGTTTTTCTAGCTATACGTGCCATTGAGTTAAGAGACGTGTAACAAGGGGTTTTTTTTCTTAGTAATATTTTACAGCTATGGTGAGAAACAATCAATGTTAATACAATAATAACGTAATAACTCAATTTGTTTCATATTATACTTTTGCTACAAAAATAATCAATCAGTGGGTTTCTGTTCCCCAATATCTCTATTTGTGTGCAATATAATGTCATGTATCTGTACCTAATTCAACTTTTAAAATGTCTTCTTTTATGCCGTGTGCATTTATAATTCGATTTGACAATTATTCTTGCTAAGATAAATGAAAATAATGTTGGCACGTAGGTATTTTAATATTTCTTTTAGCTCATACTAAACTAACAGCTAATGCTGCATTGATGTCGAATAGTATAAAAGTGTAAAACTAATTTAGAATAAGTTGTAAATATCTCGTATGAATAAAAAATAATAAATTGTGTTTGAAGGTGAAGAATTATAAAAACTTATGAATTGTAGGATTTCCATAATATTCCCTGGTATTTGTATTAACCTTTAACTACTCGCAACTACTCGCGCACCAAATTTTCACGTTTCTGCTCGCGCGGTGTATTTTGTACACCGTTAATTTTTTATAATGATAAAATGTTTTATCATTTTTTAATGTACTTTAAAAAATACATCTATGAAAAAAAACACAGGTTAACTAAGGTGCAAGCATGTTTACTGACACAAAAAAAAAGTGAAAAAAATAGAGAAAGCAACAAATAATATCCTCTATATAACAAAAAATAGATTCTAAAAGATAAAAATATTTATCCCTAAAAATAGATTATTAATCCATAAAAACTAAATACTTTTAACATTAACATGTTCACAAATTTGACAAGAAATAATTCGTTGCAAAAAATTAAAAAAAGAACTTGCAAACGTACTTAAATACATTGGTGTATTCTGTACACCACGACAAAACTTGCAAAATATCTCACTTCCCTTTTCAACAGTCAGTGCGATATTGCAGATACAGGTAGAAGACACATTACGCGAGGGTTAGCTGGTTCGGTGACGCCGAGGAAGCATTCAGAAAAAATCGGCAGCTTGCAGCGCACTTTTGGTGTACTTTTTACACCAACGCGAGTAGTTAAATAATAATAATAATAATAATAATGTTTATTGTGTAAAAGAAAAATTACACAATTGGAAGGAGTTCGGCATAGCCGTTCTTCCACTCCCTCAGTTAAAGGTTAATGGACTTATTTCCAGTTTTTCAGTTTGTTGATTTTATGAAGGCGTGAGTCGCTATAAATTAAACCATTGAGGTAAGTCTTTAAGGGGTACTTAATTATTACTATATGGTATGTGGCATATTACTAAAAATACTTTATTTAATTACTTTATTAAAATATAATTTTGATAAATTATATAGGTACTCTTAATACAATTATCTACACAAAACGGAAAAAATAATAATTTAAAAACAAGAGTACATAATATATTATCTTAATGACTGTAAAGATTAATTTAAGAATCTATTACAACCACCCCTGAATTTTATCATAAAATGCTCTTCTGTTATAGTACACGCATATCCGATGTGGATATCTGCTCCAGCTTCTTTCATCAAGTATTTGGCTTCTATAGCCCTTATTCTCAAAAATGCTTGGGATTTTCTAGAAATTCCTCCTCCATCAGCCTTGGTTATGACAAAGTATCTACAAAAATTTGATTAGTTTCGGCACAATAACCGTCCACTTTGACACCGTGAACTTTGGCCTCTTGTTGTTTGGCTGTGTGTGTAATATTAATTTGTCTTTGATGCTCCTCCCAAACGAATCACTGAACAGCAATTTTTGATTGACTGTCGCGCCAGCTGTAACCACCTTTGGGGATATTTCGCCCTAGGCAGATTATTACCATTTATACAAAATATTATAATTTATTATACTTAAGCTTTTCCATCGTTTTTTCTTTGTTATTCATCCTCAAAAACTCTTTATGCTTAAGACCCATGAAACGTTGAGGTTATATGAGAATATTTTACTGGTTTATATGAAAAATACTTCGGCGCAACTTATGATTTATAATTAGTCCGACTGCCACCTTTTCTTTCACAGTTCTACCACAAGAGTAGGAGGCCTGAAGACATATAAAAATCTTTAGAGCTCTACTGCCACAAACGTAGGAGAACTGAAGACATATAATTTTTGGATGAAGAGGAAAGGTAATTGATCTCAAATAAAACACATACATATAAATAGAATAATTTATTAAAATATAGTCCTCAATTTACAGAGTTTGTATAAACAGAGGTTATAGAATACAAAGGTATGTTAAATATTACTATGTATATACAGGGGTCCTCAATTTTACTGAGGTTGATACAAAGGCATAGTAAAATATATGATTAAATATAAGGTGTATATTGAAATATATGATTAAATGCAGAGTATATACAGTAAAAACATAGCTTTACAAATTATTTAGAGGTGTACATGTTTTGAAATTACAAGAGTGATAAAATAATAGACACCTACAGGCCTCACCTATATTTTTAACTTTTTATATCCGTAGGGGGTGGAGCTATGGTCGTCGAAAAATTTTCTCTTTGTAGAATTTGGACGATAAATCTTAGTCTCAACCTGTGTGATGACTTCATGCTCTTTCGTCCTACGGATATTTTTGGAGGTAATGTATACAGGGTCTACAGTTGTTAGGACCATCTCCTTTATGCTCTCAAAATTTAACAGCTGAGATGCCGAGTAATTTAAAGAGATGCCCTTGACTTTACATACAAGGTGTTCTCTCTGGTCGTTAGTAGAGAACACCTTATATGCATAATTTTTCGGCCCTCCGGACACAAACTCCGTAATGTAGGAGCCTGGACCGTAACACTCGAGTTCGTCGGTCATGTCGCCGATAAACTCTCCGGTAGGGACATCGTATTCACCGGACTTAGACACATATATGACAGAGTCTGTGTCGTAATACAAAACACGGTCGCCCAGCTGCTCCAGGTAGCTGTAAAGTTTAAGGCGTGCTTGGGTTGTAACATAACCCGCAATTACGACGTTGACAGTAGATAGTGGGTCGGCGGCCTCCTCTTTATGTCCCCAGCTAACAACGAGCGTATCCTCATTTATCGGTAGCACCGAGTTAACATGTATACTGGGGTTTGACAGCATGCCGAAGAATTCTTCGGGGGTGCGGACTATGGCTGTCTTAGGTTGGTTCTCTCTCTGGCCAAGTTTACCCCAAAATGAATTTAAAATTAATTTAGCCAAAGAGCGGAGGCCGGGGTTTTCGATAATTTCAGCAAATTCCAATTTAACGTCCTCGCGCTCCAGAAACTCTTCGATGTATCTGTCTTTTTGTTCTTTTGCGGGGCAGTTTTTAGGCCAGCCGGAGGCTTGCTGCTTAACTTTGATGAACTTATTCATCATAGCGGTAAATAAACCAGCAACATTTGTCATCTTGTCGTACTGCTCTACGGTATATCTCCAAATTTCATATATTTCCTTTATTTCATATCCCTTTTCAACAGCTTTTAGCACTTCGTCAATAACCCACGAACCGACAAGAGCTCTCTCTTCTTCTATGTGATTACAGACAGATTGATTCATTGTCTGACCGCAAGTACGACATAGGACAAACATAAGTTTTTCATTAATCTTGACTGGGAGCACAGGGTGGTAAAGGTTTTGTGGGGGAAGAATTTTGCACTTTATTACCCCGTCGATGTTGGTGATATCCTTGGGGCATTTCTCGCCCACAAAAACATCGGGGTGTCCGACAGGGAACTTGCCATATTTACAGGCCCAGGGGTAAAGGCTGCAAACATCCATATACTTAATTTTCTCTCCAGGCTGACACTTATAATATTCAGAAGTATTTCCCGTGCGCCCTCCGTAGAAGGCATCCCTAGGGTTGAGAGGAGATTGAGATAGCAGTGGATGTCCTTCGGTATTTTCCCCAATTTCTTTATTTTGAATTATTTGCTTCCGAAAACCACATTCCCACATTTCGGTGATCTCGTAGCCTAGCTCTCGAAGTCTTTCTGTTTTGGCTACCGTGGCCTCGTGACGGGAATTTAATGTAGCAGAAGGGTCGTCGTGCATAGGTTCATCACGCCCATGTTTAAAGCAACTAGTACATCCGTGATAATAGCAACCGTGGAACTCGAACACCTGCTTGGTTTCAGGGCAGAACCCGTCCACTTTAACACCCTGCACTCTGGCTTCTTGTTGTTTAGCAGCATGTTGTATGTTAATGTCTCTGCAATGTTCTTCCCATATCAACCACTGTATGGCTATCCTTGATTGGTTATCTCGCCATCTGTAACCACCTTTTGGTATGATGCCTATGGTGTTTGGTTTGAGGAAGTTACGACGAAACACCTTATTACATGCCGAGGCTATTGTGCAGGCCTCTGTAAAGGGACAAACACTACCTGTCTCCAACAGTTGTTGTCGGAATTTGAGGCAAGCCGCGGTCAGAATTTCCACGTCCGATATACAATAGTCTACTAAATCGCGCTGTATGTCAAATTCATCGTTTCTGTGCACCTCGTACCACCTGAGGAAGGTTTCTCTAGCATCCGGCTTCATGTTATCAGGATCATAGAATTCTACAGCAGGTAGGGGCCCCACATAGTTGGCGTTTTCCTCTGTGTTGAAGAGGTGGGGGAAGTAACCCTTTTTGAAATTATCTCCCAGTCCGAAGGCTTTAGGTAGCTTCGAAAGCGCCATGGGGAAGTAGTTGAGGGAATCCAGGAATTTAACATTCCCCACGGCCATCATAAGAATTTTCGTTCCGCGCATGATAGGTTCAGGCTTCAAGTCTGTTTTTGTCAGAATGTAATTCAGACAGAACTGATGATCGAAAGCCTGGCCGTTGTGGGCGACAACTACAATCTGTTTGAATTTCTTCCTCAATTCAAGTAGCAGGTGCACAAATGAGGCCACCGAATCTTCTCCCTTGACAACCTGTAACCGAACCCCGCATTTTTTACACACTTTAATGTCCTTTTCTAAGCACTCGTTACAGCACTGCTTGAAAACACAGAGGTTAGGCTGATGCTGGAGGGAGCCGTCTTCCAGAACCTTTTCTTGCCGTGTTTCCAAGTCGTAAAACACAAATAAAGTATCCCTGATCTTTGGCTTTCCTATGTCCGGCTGAATGTAGCAGAGGTGGTCTTGGGGGACATGTCTATTGCATATCTTGCAGTACACCTCTCCGCAAGTATGTTGCCTACCGCTCTGTACTGTCTTGTAGCAGGATTCGCATCGATTGATTTGGCTACAGACCGTACCTCGTCCCATGGACCCTATCTTTTTGTGATTGTCATAACAGTTCTGGCCTCTGAACGACCTTTTGCAATCCTGGCATGTGATTTTAGGGCTCTGGGGGCAAACAGGCACCCCCTGACAGCTGGGGCATTTACCCCCACATCTATGTTTATTTTTCGTATCGTAGGGCACGTGGCACTCTTCACAGAAATAGCCGCAGCAGAAGGCAGCTGTGAGGGAGGTTATAACATTAAAGTGGCCCTCGTGATATAGCAGATTGAGGGCGGGGCCGTCTGCAGCTCCTCTGAAGATAGTGTCGCGGCCCTTTGACCCATAATTGTAAACTACAATTTTATAGTTTGTTAGATGCTGCTGGAACTTTTGCAGTTCAGTGATACCACATCCTGTTTCGGGGATAACGACACCCGCTTCGGTGCACAGTCGAAGAGCTCTTTGAGTCTGCAATTTCCCTATATCCCTACGTACTTTGGTTTGTTCAGGGTCCTTATTTACACAAGCCGCGGCCGTTACTAATGCCCTTGGTAGGCATAAATTGTCTTTATTGTTTATACATATTATTCCCCGCCGCATGCCGCACTCCTCCTCGAAGGTGTTGTAGAGGCGACCCTTTCCTTTCCCCGCTGGCATCTTCACAGTGGTCACACCCAGACAAAAAGTTTCAGTGTTGAGACCTGCGGAGTTAGACTGGTAAACGCTGCTAATGACGCCCCAGATATCGTCGTATGTAATTTCTTCCACAGCCCTGAAGCGAACCCAGCCTTCTCCACGTTTAAAATCTTTGCAGCAGAAGGAGAACCCCACTTTATCACCAGGAGCAAGTCCCTCGGTGCCCCTCTGGATGACCTGGTTGACGGCGTCTCGCACCCAGGCTATAGGTTCGCTGTCCACGGGAACAGGTTTAATTTTAAATTCGAGAGTGCGCCCCGTCAAGTGAAAACGACGCACCTTTTTCATAAAGTCTTTTACAATAATAAACTTCTCCATTTTTTTTTTTTTTTTTTTTTTTTTTTTTTTTTTTTTTTTTTTTTAGGGAGCAGCAGCAGCAGACAACTGACTCGTTCAATGAATGCCGAAAGGCTCGAAAGACTGACTAGACGGCCTTGGTACTTGGAGTTTTAATAACTCTAAGCCGATGTGTGTCGGCGAGATGTGATCTGAAAATGTCACGTGATCGTTATTCAAAACGTATTATCAGGTTGAGAGATTTTAACATAATATTTAAAACTCGCCTTTGCAAAACTGTTAATATTGCAATTAATTTCGTCATTCAAAACGTATTACTGATGAATCTGCTGTTATTGGGCTGAAAATTCATTTTGAATCAGATTTTTAATTATACGAGAACGTTTGCCGCGAGGTTATCGCACGTTTTTGTTCTTTATATACCTATTAATATTATGCGAGATGCAACACCGCCGGCCGGTTGTTGGATTAAGCCGCTTGTGCATCAGAGCAAATACTACAATAGATTAAATAATTTGTCTCAGAACCTGCCATACTCTGTATAAAGCTTTATGAGTTCCAAGAGAATAATAGTATATTCTGTAATTAGTTTGGAATGAAGCATATTCTGCGCGAGCGGAAGTTTGTCATCCGAGCGAAGCGATGAGGACGGTCCGCGAGCGCAGAATATGCCATTCCAAACGAATTACAGACTATACTTTTTCTATGCCTATAATTTAATTAATAATTAATCTACTTACAACTTGTCTTGTGCAACGGCCCTTTAAGGTTAACTGTCAATAGAAACGTCAACGTCAGCAGAAACGCAAACAGTATTACATATTGCACTAATACTAGATGGCGCAACCTATGCTTATTATACATTCTAGGCATGTAATAAATATTACTACGTCGCCGCGTTTTTTTTTTCTCATATCTACTGCGCAGTCATGTTTTTTTTTCTCATACCTAACGCGCCGTCATGTTTTTTTTTTCTATCGCGCACGTTTTTTTCCAGTGCGGTAATTTTCTACTTAGCCGTTTGGCTCAGGCTCGAATACACAATTACACTCGTAAACTAGTTACTCTGTAGCTAAACATGTAAGACGTCTTCGTACCAACCCATAGGTCGGCGGTTCGAATCTCGCTGCACTCAACAACTTTTTTTTTTCAATATTTAAAAATACTAACAATGCAATTTTCGGGGGCTCGCAAAAAGTAAGGTTAAAAAGTCGTATCTTACTATGGGGGTGTTATGCAACCCGCAATACATATTCTGGGGGCCCATTCTAGAGGGTGCGCAGCGGAGCCCTACGGAGGCCGGGGGCCCCATTTTGGGGGCGCAGCGGAGCCCTGTCTCAAGTATCGCCATACCTACTGCTACCATTTGGTTTCCTGGAACCCTAATGCGTGTCTTGTAACTCAAAGTT